>JAHHUM010000873.1:622500-1090347 GCA_036173005.1 Crenichthys baileyi
GATCCAGTTATAACAAAAATAACAAACAGGATGCAAGGAGCTGAAAGAGAGAAACAAGTCAGAGCCATTTTTATTGTTTCTCAGCGGGGACATTTGTTTCGCAGTCAAGGGCAACAGACAACATACATATACACTTTAATATAAATGGTAAATGGATTGAAGTTTATATAGCCCTTTTCCAGTAATACAGACAGCTGAAAGCATTATCTACTAAAGCCACATTCACCTAATCACAGTCACAATAGCACACATCCATACATCGACAGGCAGATCAGTAGGCAACTTGAGGTTAAGTGCCTTGCCCAAGGGCACACTGACCTGTGGCAGGGGAAAGCAGGAATCAAACCCGTAACTTTCGGACTGCAAGACAACTATTTCTACTACTAAGCCACAGTCACCTGTCACTGTTATATCTAACACTGTCTCTATTGTTGACACACTGTCAGCTCATGTCTTAGTCATGTCTTTAGTCTCTTGCATTAACCTGCTGGTGTTTACCTGACATTAACTTGTATAAATCTGTTAAAAGACTGAAGATTTTTTTTTAGTTTCTCTCTCCTTGTCCTGCAGCAGAATTATTTGATTGTTTTACAACCCAACCCTGTCACTTAACTTTTATCTCTTTTTTTAAATAATTTTTGCAAGCAAAAGAAACATCAAGCTTTGTGAGGTATCTCTATGATCCATCCCTAGTACAGGTATTGTTTTTTTATGTTAAAGTGTGGTTCCTTTAACTGCTGCTGTTACTGCACATGTTGCTTGTGTTGACCTTGATTTACCTGGAAAGAAAATCGAATAGCAGTCTGACCATCCTCCTCATAAACACCTGTGAATATAACAAATTTGCAGTAGCAATGCCACACAAAACGGAGGTGGTAGGACCTTCTGCTGTCGCAGACCATTATCACTAGGATCCAAAGAAAAGCAGAAGCAAGCTCATTACATCAAAATGCAGAATCTGTTTGATTGTGTATTCTTGATGCAAAGTTGCAATTTTCACGCTTCTGACTTTTTTAAAACTGACTGTGAAAACTTGCAAATATGCTTGTTTGTACTAGGGTTTATCAGACAAAAGTAGACTATGGATTTAATTTGCAATTATTAATTAATATCACCTGTTTAAGTATTAAGAAATACAAATTGCATTCCAGTATCAAACCAACAGTTCCTAAAAAGAAACCTCAATAATCTTGGTTTGTGATGAAAAACAGCAGAATAACTCTTTACTCACATTGCTATAAGTCCTACTCTGCACATTATGGGATTGATTAGTGGCAATCTGTGACAGATTTCTGGATAATTCTAAAGTGGGACACGTTTATAGAAGATGCCATTATTAAATGTGCACTTCACCAAGGATTATGATCCTGCTTTGCTTTTACATGACCAACACAGCCAATTACAATGTGACTCTTTAGAAGCTATTTGGATAAACCTCCTTTAACATGAAGACAGCCATGATGCTGCTATAGTTTATTATTCTTGGTAAACAGATACTGAGCAGGAACCCCCACCATGCTCTGTTGGTCATGTTCCATGACCGTCCTGCTTCATAAGCCACAGGTCGTACTACACCCCATGCCCTGACATGGCCTAACTCTTTCGCCCTAGTAGAGGAAACTGCTTCAAACAAGAAGCTACTGTCACGTGTCTTGTATATTTAGATTGTAGTGTTGTGACAATTCATGCTTTAAAAGAACTAGATTTTTTCAGTTCAGCAAAGTTGAAATGAATTAATGAATTATGTTCATTTTTCTCCATCTAAATATTATTCAACTAATTTAACAGCTCTGGTTTGAACTATTTCTGGTTCATTTCTTATATTTTGTCTGAATTAAAGTAAAAAACATAAATATATGGATTATGCCACTGCCTAGGATCCCTTTTATTCCCCCCTGCTGTCTTTGCTTAGATTAACTGTATTTTATAATAACATAACTTTCAGAACAGCTGCTGTCATTCACATATTTTACCAGCTGAATTAGCAGAATAAAAAACTAAAATTTTGACTAAAAAGCTGGTAATTTAGGCAATGTTTGTAATTGTGGTCACTTTTAACCCTGTAAGTAACATCAGGTCAGAGCAGTAGGGATTTGGCATTAGCCAAGTAGGAAGTATGGTATGATGAGAGGAGCATTTTTGTAGAGGTAATTTCCTTTAAATATATTACTTTTAAGTCCACAAAAAAAAAAACAACAAAAGTCACAAGTCAACTCCAGACAAGCTTCTTGTAAGCTCATGGCTCTCCACTTAACGTGAGGATTTGCATCTGAGGTTTGTGTTTGTATCTGTTCCAGCAAACTCCAGCAATGACCTTTGATATGCAGTAGGTGACTCAGTCTTTGCTTATGTCTTCTAATGGTTGCATGTGCCAGCCAATTAGCAGGACTCACTGACAGTGCATAGGCCATGTGCAGAACTGGTCATTATTTTTAGTTGGTCACATCCTGCACATCTAATAAGAAGGTTTTGAGACCAAATTTAACATATGTGGTACTGTCGGTTTCTCATCATACTTTACATGTGTATTTTACTCTGCACCCATGACCAACATCTTTAGAAATGTCACAATTGTGTTTTGTAGCTTTAGTAGTTTCAGATTGTCTGTTACCCTCTTTCCATAACAGGGCTGTATTGTAGCACAGCTGTCAGCAATGTTGCCTTGCAGCAAAAACGTCCAGGGTTTGAATCGCTTGTATGGAGTCTGCATGCATGGGTTCTCCCTGGGCACTCTGGCTTCTTTTCACAGTCAAAACATGCATGTTAGGGTAATTGGACTAGTTATTTTCCTTGTTTTCACTTTGTTGACCTGCGTTGGACTTGTAACTTGTCCAATGTGTACACTTTCTTTTGCACAATAACTACTGAAGATAAGCACCAGCACCCCCAAACCCTGCATGAATAATCAGTTGCAAACAAGGGATGGATGTTGCTACTGTATATTCAAGAAGAATTAAAACATTCAATAACTTTGAAAAGTTCATATTAGCAAATTAATCAAATTTTTGTGAAGAGGGGATATTTTTATTGTTGATACTTCTGCTTAATACCTTCAGTAATTCTCTCTGACATGCTGGATATCAGTTTGGGGTTTATCACAGTTTGTTGCTTTTGTTTCTCTACCTGCTGTTTGAGATCTGGGGCGTTGTTTGGGCACAGGTCCAACATTTCAGTGTTCTGAGCTTTCAGGCACTTTTTTGTCAGTTATGCTTTGGGACATGGTGCACCATCATTCTGGAAAATCCACAAATTAACCAATTGTTTGTGGATAGGTGGAAGAAGTGAAGAAGCTGTTCACAATGGCTGTTGTGAACAGCTTCCTCCCAGCAGAACTGGGAGGAAGTCCACTCTCTTAGATGAGAAACAATGACCCATATGAGTTTTATCATGGGGCTTTACTGTTAGTGCTACATAGGACTTGTGTGCTTTTGCCTTTTCATCTCCAGATGTCCCAAAAAATTAAAAGGAGGGTTTATTAGAGAAAATACCTTTCTACTCGGTTTTTCCTGTCCATGTTTCTACTACTACAGAACTGTAGTCTGTCCTTTATGGTCTTTTATGGACAGAGGTTGGTGAATGTCTTCTTCAAAAATCTTCACCTAATTTTATTTCCCGGTACTGACCAAACTCTGGACTGGTGGCTGCACCATTTTGTAGCACCGTTTTCAGGAGTTTACAGTCCCGGAGCTTTATGTGCACTCTTGGACATCCTGAACCTTTCTTCACAGCAACTTAACTTCATGTCGATGTTCTTGATAATAAAGAAAAAGCACCTTTTTTAAGACTAACAAAGGAGTCAGTTAAAATACTGTTAGAAGCACTTTTCTGCACGTGAGGCCATTTAGATTAAAAATGATTATGGCTCCACACTGTTCACCGGAGGTAACCACTGCTAACACAAGAAGACAGTGATTTCAGCACTTTTGCAACACTTTCAATGCAATTAGTCTCCGATCAGACTAAAAGAGTGATTTCAGCCGTGAGTTATTTTTAGCTGTACTGGTGGTGAAGTTTGCTGATCATTATTGGCAAAATTCTGAGAAAATGGGAGTTGGTTATAAAGGGAACAGTTTGAGCTCACAACGCTCAGAGATAAATTATCCTGCATTGATCCGCACTGCATATTAATCTAAAAAACTCACAAAAAAGGTTCCATCAGCACAAAAAACTGAAAGTTTGCAAAAACACATTTCTGTCACTGTCAAGTCATTTGACCATGACTGCTGATAAACATAGTGAGACTATAGATCCATCCTAAATGTCCTTACTCCTTACCTTCAATTTAACACAACCAGGTTACCTCACACTTGGTTTATATCAGGAAAGATTTAGCATCTTTATAGTTTCCATTCACCCATCATGTGAGTGTTTTTCTGAACTTCCGATTTGTTATGAAAAGCCTTTAGATTAAGCTGTAGTTAAGATATAAGTGCTAAGTGTACTGTATTCTGCCCTATTCATGGTATGCATAAATGTTCCTAATATATCTAAGTTTCTGTTTTATTAAAATACAACAATAACTACACTGCTGCTGTAACTTGAAATGCCTCAGTGCAGGAAAAAAATGAATCTGAGTTTACTATCCTGCTTCCTTCATCAGCCGTGTTTGTACACAGCTAGAGAAACCTATTTTTATACTTCATTGGCAACTGAATAAATGTTTTCTTCCAAGACATAAATGTTTTGGTTCCTACTTATTGACTTAGGCCTATTAAATGTAGACTTTGATCATTACTATATTTTGATGAACAGCCAATTGACAGTCAGCATTTCAAAGGACAACTCAGCTGTAAATTTATTTTTTACACAGATATGTGAGGTGTCCAAAGACTTTCTTTTCTTTTGGTAATTAGTACCACCACAATAATCCACATTATATTCACCATTGTTCTAAAACTGAGTCTAAACATAAGGCTTAGCATTGAAACTTATATTAAAGATATGCCTTAGTGCAACCCTCCCCCTTGTAAGAATCATCTTATCTCTGTTCTTATTTTAACACTGCTTTCTTTCTAAGCACTACCATCAACTTGTCATTTTTCTTTCAAGATGAACCCATAAAAGCGCCATCAGGTCCATGATCATCCACTAACAATGACCTGTTGAGATAGAAAATGAGATTGAAAATGCATCCATTGCCTCTCCATGTCTATCTTTTTCTCCATTGTTGCCTCTCTGACCTGGGTAAAGGAGGCCCTGATAGATTGAAGCTGCTATTCCCCGAGATGAGCCCTGGCTTTGCATATTACCCTCTTCCTCCATCACTGTAATGGAAACACCACAGAGATACCTGGGCATGAATTGATACCAACACCCCAGAGTGCTGTGATATCTTCATCCATCTCACAGCTGGATTTCACCTGGCCTTAAATGTATCAAATAAAGCTCCACAAAGCACAGCCTCCATGGATACATTTTGTGTATGAAGAAAACATATTATAAATAAAACCTTTATTGTCCTGTCAGGAAATAAGCCATCAGTGTGGAGATTTGCATGGTGAAATATGGCTCGAATATCAAAGGAAGCCTGTTTATGGTGACTGTGGGTATACAAAACTTGTAAAACGACACAAGAAAAATGTTACTTCCTTGTTATCTTATAAGGTATGATTGTCACTACACAAAAAGAAACTCCTTAAATGGTAAATGGCAGGCACTTGTATAGCCTTTTATCAAGTGCCCAGAGACCCCAAAGCGCTTAACACTACAATCAGTCATCCACCCATTCATAGCTGGGGCAGACAGACTGAAGTAAGGCTGCCATACAATCGGTGCCACCGAGCCTTCTGACCACCATCAGCAGGCAAGGCCAGCGAAGTGTCTCGCCCAAGGACACGATGACAGAGCAGTTACAAGACGAACCCCTACCACTGTCGCCATCGTTGTCCCCAATCTCTAGTATCTCTAGTAAACCAATCACAGTGTATCAAGTTCCTAATGCTGTTATTTTAGGTGACAATAAATTGAACTGGTTCAGGCACAACATAGAAGAGCTTTACAGTTTAAAGACTAGTAAGCATCTGACACATACCTTTGTAATAACTGATCTTGGAAAAAAAACTGCACTTTTATTTTGAAGAGTTTATGAGCGTAACTTTTGAAGGACCAACTCAACCCCTTCTTTATCACTGATATATCTCCATTGGTAATGTGGAAGCTAGCTATGTAGTAAGCATTGTATACTGTTTACAGTGAATCACCAGGCCTGTTTTGTAGAATTGGTCGCAAATGTAAGTGGGTCAGTCTGAGCTACTAAACTCCCTGGGTGTAAATGCATCTCAGTCTGACCCTGTCTGACAAAGCTGTTGCTGAGTCTAAACCTAATGAGATATTTTATGTACCTAACTCAGTCATTGCTGTACCACTCTGAGATGATTTTGGTACAATGTTTTTTTTGCATATCAATAAGCTTAATTGATTAAATAACAAATGAAGGCAAAAAATATCAAAATGGACATAAAAAATGGAAACAAAGAAAGTAAAAAATAGCTTACCCAAAGAAGTCAAATTTTGTTGCCTTGTATCTTTGGACCTTGTGACTGTTTCAAGCTCTATTAAGGTAACAGTGTTGCTTATTAAAGCAAAAACAGAAACTGTGAAGCAACATGATCAGTTTCACAGTGTGTCTGATGTTACCACAGCTGGACCCATATTAAACAACTCCGTATTTGTTTGTTTAATAAGCCAGAAAAAATGTCTAAATTGTATATTTGACCCATGAGAATGGAAATGGGTCTGGAACTGGGTCATTATCTAAATTACTGGAAATCTTTTCTGGAAAATTGATTTTAATGTGGTAACTGTGGCTCGCTAAGTAGATTCTCCCCCTTTAAAGGCCTTTGGGGAAATATGGTAAAAATTACAATGAAAAAGTTCATAAAACTTTATTTTTCAAACCTTTATCAAATAAGAAATGCCTTCCTTAAATATGACTCAGAAGTACATTCCCATTAAGAAACTGCCTGCTTATTTTTAGCCTTCCATCTGATTCGTTTACTTTTTTGAAGACTGTCTCATAAAAAAGCAAAGAAAAATATATTAACCAAAAACAACTGTGAATTCAGAAAGGTTTCCCTATAGTTACATTTCCTTTAAATGTCTTATTTCCCAATGGACACAGGAACATGGTTAATCCCAAATGCTTTCAATAAAGACGAGTCACTGTTATGGTAATCTAAACAATGGCTGGTCATGGGACAAATATTACCTGTCCAAATTGGATATTTATGCCCTAATCTGTCCTGGACCATCTTTTGGTTCACCCATGTATAAAACCTTGCAGCTGGAGCACTGAAGTTCAAGCTTTTTAATTTTGTTCTTATTAATTCTATTTTTGTCGATTGTGACATATGCTTAGACTCACTGAGATACTGAGAAACGAATCCCTCTTCATCCTCAAATTTCCAGCAGACACCTGGAGGTTTCAGATGTAAACTGGTATTTTACACAACTTCATTTCATCCATCTTGACAAAAAACACAGTCATTTGTGAAGAAAAGAATCCCCAGAGTATGATGCCGCCACCAATATGTTTTACTGTGGGTATGGTGTTTTTATGGTTATGCAGGATTAGTTTATCAATCTAACAGATAACAGCCAATAAGAGCTTTTTCCTTTCAAATATTTAGTTAACTTGTGACATGATGCACATTACATTTTCAGATACACAAATGAAACCAGGTCACTAACAACTTACACTCACACTTTCTTTTGTAGATTAGATCTTCAACATCTTTGTGGAGAGAGGCATCGTCCGAGCTTCTGCTGGCAACAACTTAATGCTCACCCTCTGCCGATGATCCACATTGCCCTGTCTTTCAGTGTTTAACCCTTTCTCTCTCCTAGACATGGCGATTGACTGAGCTTTTACTGTAACTAAGTATATGTGCTCTCTTTCAGACTCTAATCTTGAAAACTGGCTCAGAGTTTTTCTGTTCTTTCTTTCTAGGTGAAACGACTAAAGGAGCTACATCCATTAACATTTACTGTTCCTTCCCATAGAAAGTACTCCTGGATCAGTGCTTCTTTGTTCTCTTTGTGTCTCTGCTCTGTTCTCTCTAACCCCCAGTCGGTCGTGGCAGATGGCCACTCACACTGAGCCTGGTTCTGCTAGAGGTTTCTTCCTGTTAAAAGGGAGTTTTTCCTCTCCACTGTCGCTACATGCATGCTCAGTATGAGGGATTGCTGCAAAGTCAACGCCAGTGACTGTCCACTTTCTCTACATGGTCATCCGGGAGGAGGGAATGCTGCAAGTCACTGACTGGATGCAATCTGCTCGGTTTCCTTAGACAGAAAAACGTTTTATCCAATTTGAATAAATAACTAACTCTGACTGCACTGTTCAATGGTTAGGACTAATTGGAATGTATGTACCTGACTTTTGTGAAGTGCCTTGAGACAACATGTGTCGTGAATTGGCGCTATATAAATAAAACTGAATTGAATTGAATTGAACATTCCCACTCAGGGATCATGTTGTCCCAAATCAACCTCTTGGTACATTTTAGACCCCCTCGCGCACAGGCAAATGAGAACACATATTCAAATCAGTAAACACAAGCAAATTCCCACACGGACAGATGTGCGTGCACATGTTCACAGGGCATCATTAAGTGCATGCACAGATAAACATATGAACAATGACTTCAGGTGATCAGGCCAACAAGACACCTGATAAAAAGACAGGCGAGTGGACATTTAAATATACTTTTCATAATTTCTGTTATCATAAACAAATTGTGCAGTTTTTTCTCCCATGCACCATTTCATTTTCCTACCACCCACCTCCATGAGTGCCACAGGGCAAAGGTGCACAAACAGAGAGAAGCATAGTCAAGTCTGAATCGGCAGTGACAGTCAAAACAAATGAATGGGATAAATGCAGCAGCTGTTCAAGCTCCTCGTTTTTCACTAAACAGTCCTTTTCAGGTGTGCCATAAAAGAAAAATATTAAAGTGGCACAATTAGTGACACACTCTAAAAACTCTCTGTGGGCTAATTATCAGCAATTTGTAAAGAGAGATGGAGAAAAACACAAAGTGGGAACTTGTAGAGGAGGGTTAGGCTAGGTCACTGCATCTACAAGTTAAAGCAGCTGTTGTTGGAAATGAGAAAACATGCGGAGAGTGACCAGCACCTTCAGAACAAAGAAAAAACGAGCAGAAGTTGTTTTAGATTCAAATAGTCATTTTGACTGTCAGTGGGTAATTTTCTCCAGCTCTTTTTACTCACCACATTAACAGAAGGCACTGTGAAGCACTCAGCTTTTTAACGTGGGTAACAATGCATTAAATTGTGTGATTAAGTGGCTGATTTAGATGGATAAAGCTTCTCCACCACTGTGTCAAACACAAGGCCAGGTCTGACAGGTAGGGAAGGTTTACATAAAGAAGAGAGTAGAGAGAAAATACTTTTATAATACAGAAGATACAGAAGACTTCCCTTTGATGTCAGCTGGACATTCTTCTAAAAAAACATGAAATATCAGAACTCCTGAATAACTGTCAATGTGCTCTGTGGTAGAAGTGGGATGCTTTATGAATTATGATCTGTGATTTTACTCTTATATAGCATGTAGGATTGTTTGTTATTACTTATTTAAAAGCCAGTCAGAAGGCCAACAGATTAAGCAGAGATTCCCAGAGCTTCCTCTCCCCACGTACCCCTTTAAGCCCATTTGGTGGGATTCTGAGGTATTCCGAAGCTAAAACATAATTTCTCCAGTGTGTTCCAGACCTGCCCAGCGGCTTCCTCCCAGTGGGACATTTCCGAAATACCTAACTATGAAAGGATTCTTACCTGATGCCCAGACCACCTCAGATTCCTCCAGTACAGAGGACTGGCACACTGAGTTCTGCCTGAATAGCTGAGCTCCTCAGCAAATCCAAAATAAGGCAATATTCTCCAATGGAGAAACGATATAGCCCCCCCTCACTCACAATTTTACATGTTCAGCCACTACTTAATGTCCCTGACCCTAGTTGACAGTTAGAACGTAGACCAACAGATAGAAAAAATGTAGACCAAATCTACCTATCAAGAAGTACCTATCTGGTTAAAGAACATTTCTAAAACATTACCACCTAAGATTGCCACCTTATCATAATAAAGGGTTATAGAGTCTCAATGACCCAATAAGAAGTCGTTTGCCTCTGGTAGGGTCTCCCATTATAAATAGGTTCTGGGTGAGGGACCAAACTAAGTGGGATTAAATAACTTTTACACTGACTTTTAGTACAGGAGGCCAAGTTAGCTCTTATGTTGTAGGGATTCCTTGGTCTCCTCCTGGAGCCAAATCTGGGAAAAGACTTATTGATGGGCCATCGCTGGGGATTTACTCACAAGCTCAGGTAAACACCTGCACAAATGAGATACGTGTAGTCACTCTCCTTTGTTGCGCCACCACCTTTAGGAGGTTTATATTTGTCATACAGTTTTCTGCTAGCATTTTTACGTGAATATCTTAAGATAAAGATCCATTGTTGAATTTTCTTCAACAATTTCTTTAACAATTTTCCAACTCAGAAACTAAAGTCCTTATAGGTACACTTCCTGGTTATCCGATTGCAGCTTGTTGACATCCCACTAAGAATAATTGACTAATTAGAATGTTTTCCAGGTAGGTAAAAGATAACCGAAACACCTTTTAGTTACTGCTATGAGACATTCGGCTGTGTTGTAATCATGTTGTCTCTAGAGTTGAATGTAATGTAAAAAATATTAAATGCATAAGCTTTGGAGCACACCAACAGACATGAACACGTGTAGCTCACACTATTTTGTAAAATACTCAAATTTGTTATTTAAACTACTTTTATGCCCCCAGTTTCATTTCCACGAGTCCAGTTTGTTCACCCAACCGAAATACATATTATTGCTTTCTCAGTGTGCTCAGTTAAGAGAAACTAACTCACCCACCTTATATTTCATTTTTTTGTTTTTCTTTCAAACCTGGAATTGAAGAGCCTCCTTAACCTGTCATATCTCCTACATTAAACACTGTACACACTTAAAAATGTTTCACCTCTGCTGCATATAACAAAGTGTGTTTTACACAACTTCCTTGTTTGTCTGCTGATATAATTATGTTCCTTTTGCCTTAATTAGATTTTTTTTTAATTTTAACTGTACAATTTTTCTTTTTTTTGGCGTTTTTTTATTTTCTAAACTTGTATTTCTAATTAGAGACAGATTTAGAATTTTTTATTGCATTTTACATGGTATAAATCAGTTTAATACAGTCTGAAACGTGAAGACACAAGAAGAGGCAATCCACACTCTAGAAACTGATGAGTTTAGAAGATGTCTGAATGTAATAGAAGAAATAAATGGAGAATGAGACAAACCGAGAAAGCCTAGCTGCAGCTAATAAACAGGGTTTATGTGGGCACTATATCATTACAGTATATGATTTCAGTGCAGACGTAAGGAGGTGTTTTGGCTTTAGTTACTACTGCTAAAACAGAATTCTTAGTAAATGAAATTTCTAAATCCTACCAATTAGAGGGTGTTGGCACCTGGATGAAATATTTTTTCTGGATCATAAAGGAACTGCTATATTGAATTCCACCAAACTTCTGCTGACTAGTCAATTTGAGCTGGAACAGAGCATGAACACAAAGCTCGGAACAGGAAGCTGCCTTGCGTCAAGACCCTTAAACTCTGTGAAAAGCTTGGAACTGGCAGCTTCGGCCTAAAAAACAAGTCCAACCCTGATTGACCCACAGAGTCCCTGGTGTAAAACTTCTTACCTCATATCTAACACCTAAATGGCTCCACCCTCCTCCAGACATAGAAGAGAGGGATTACATAGAGGATAACACCCTGACAAGGGTCATCCAACCCTTTTTTAAGTCTCCCCTCTGATAGTTTGCTGTAGTAAAATGACTTCCCCTTGTTTGTTATCTCTAAGCTTGGACAGAAAGAATGAAAATGATATTTGGCACAGATGAGGATGTATGTTGGTGCTGATCTCTTTCTCTGTTCTGGGCCAAGCTCCATGGCAGAGGTAGCTCCTGCCCAGCTGGAATAATAAGAGTCCGGATGATATTTCCTCCATAAACAACACTAGGAAGAGGTAGGGAGGGAGTCCGGAGAGCATCTTTTGGAAGTCTTCCTGTGACATCTAGCGCCACTCTCAGACAAAAGGTGGAAGGAGGGAGGATGACAGAGAGGCTTCTAGCAACACTTGAAACACAGTACTTACTTAATGTAGCAGTTATTGTTGAAAATACACAGTCCTGTTGGAAAGTAATGAG
Organism: Crenichthys baileyi; assembly: GCA_036173005.1. Taxonomy (NCBI): domain Eukaryota; kingdom Metazoa; phylum Chordata; class Actinopteri; order Cyprinodontiformes; family Goodeidae; genus Crenichthys; species Crenichthys baileyi. The sequence goes on from JAHHUM010000873.1 coordinate 634,758, forward strand.
CCGCAGAGACAACATTGTTGTATGGGTGTGTTCGATCTGTTCAACTATACAGGACAGAAACAGGTTAGAATTCAATGATTTACAGAGGCAGTATTTGTTATGGGCGACATGGGCAGTCACCCAGGGCAGCATTACAAGACATGGGCACCTGTTAAAAATGTGACTTTTTCCCCTCTCAGTTACTATTTTATGCATGTTTCTGTCATGAATCACATCTGATCCCTGCCTCAGTCAAGTCATGTCACAGTTTATCATCTCCTCATTGTTTCTCCCCGCCTGTCACAGAAAATGTTAATCAGCATCATGCCACTCACCTGTTCTCTTCAGTACTTAAGGTCCACTCTCCCACAGCTTCAGTGACAGTTTATTGAACGATTTTTGCCAAGTAGTTGTCCAGCATTCATGTCTCTTCTTGCCTGCCTCGTTACGATCCTGCTTCTGGGTTTTGTTCTCACGTCTCCTGCCTCAGCCCCTGTCGGGCTTGCTCAGTCATCAGCCTCACGGATTTCGAACCCCCTTCTGGATTTTGGATTCACGTCTTCTGTCTTCGCCCTCCACAGATTTGTTCAGTCATCTGACTCACGGATCTCGACCTTAGCCTGCTCTCCCCGACCACGAGTTAAGTCTGCTCCTCCTAACCTGGTTCCTCTTTCTGATCTTTTGTGTATTACCTCCGCCTGTACCACGGATTTTCCCTGAACCTCCAAGTCTCTCCGGAGTAAACTCTGTAAACATGGAAGTAACGTCGGACTCCATCCTAGGCTGTCCACGTCATTCAGGAGTTCATTCTGGAACGAGCGCTCTCTGAAAAGGTTAGTGGCTTCTTTCAAAGTTAATTCTGCTCCATGGTTCAATCCAGCCACTAACCTAATCCTCTCCTGCTTAGAGCTCCGGATCCCCTTGACGTGTGTGTCCAGATCCTGCTTCCTGTTTCTTAATAAAACTTTTAAAACTATTCAGGTGTCTGGCAACATTGTGAAACTTATCTCCCCACTCATTACAGTTTCAGTGTGCAGTCAATGAACTAGGCCTAGATGAACAAGAAATATCCATCTAGTGCAGACTAGATGAACAACATTTTTTGTTAATATAAGTATATTTTCTAGATGTTTTGTTTGGTCAGTGGACATTCCTATTTTATGTACAGTTGCCCTTTAAAAAAAAAAATATCGGTAGGCAACTTGAGGTTAAGTGCCTCACCCAGGGGCACATAGACATATACAGAAGCTGGAATCGAACCCACAAGCTTCTGATTACAAGACGACTACTCTTCCTACTGAGCTTGATCAATAGCTCTTCATGCCAGGGGCGTTTTTAGGGTCTCAAAACATTGGGGGCTTTGGCCCAAATCCAAAATATTTAGATTTCAATAAGACAGTCTATAGGTAATTTAAAATTAAAATAATATAGGACATATTGTACCAGTTCTATGTCTCGGCTGGTTTTAGACTGAATGTAAATGATCAAACAAAAAAAGTTTGCAATAATTTTACTTTTAATTTTTGTTAGCAGCTGAATGAAGGATAAGGAGAAAGAGAGTTTAGGCCTGATGAAAAACCATTTTGCTGAAGCAAATAATGACACATTTGGAGGTATCTAGAAAATAACTTAATCTGAAATTTTGCTGACAAAAGTTTCTCTTAAACTGAGAGATGTTTACTATGGGCCAGATAAATGTGCTTCTTTTGTAATCTACATAAATTACCTTTTTAAACTTATAAGTTACAGCCAAGTGATTAGCTGTAACTTACAATCAGCCCATCCTGAGTCAGCATTCAGGTTTTACCTCTATCTTCAGCCTTGGTTATACCGCTCGGCGTCCACCTGTTCCTGAACACACACCCGCCAGGCTCCCACTCTCTGGTTTCTCCGCGGTTGGCCTGAAATGAAACCTGTTTGAGGCGCTCAGTGTAACTTTTCAGGTAATGAAGGAGGCAGGTTGACCTGGAGTGAACTGCTGTTCTGGACTTCTCCAGAATGGACTCCGTCTCTGGCTGTGCGCGTAGTTGCACATTCATGGTGCTGCGAGTGCGCAGATAATTATTTTTTGTCTTCTCCTTTTAACACATTGTCAGGTGAGGTGGAGCGGGACGTGATTATATGGAACACAACTGAAAAAATCTGATTGTTTTTAAAGAAAAATTGAAGTCCAATACCATTTTGTGGCTGCTTTTTTTTAATACTTCTAAATTTCTTCTATCAAGAAGTCCGGGGCTATTCAGAAAACATCCGGGGCTTCTGCCCCGGAAGCCCAGGTCTAACTACGCGCCTGCTCTCTGAAGTTGTGAAAATTTCACAAGCGGATCACCTTTCTCATGTCTCACAATGGGGATGATGTGTCCAAAGTGATGCGTATTGTTAGTGTTTCTCCACTTTAACATTCCCTTAAAATTATCTGGGTGATGAGATATGTAACTATAAAGCAATACAGCAATAAATACAACGAAAACTCAAAAACTGTAGTAAGAGAAGAAGCAAAACTGCAAAAGACTAAACCAAAACAAAAGGTATAACATGGTATAAATGCTTAGGTCGGGCAATATTGATTGTTAATGCATATATTTTGTTTATACTAAAATTCATGACGAACACAAATATTGTTCTTGATGAACAATAATTCAACAATTGTCCATTGTAAAATAAGCAGTTACATTAAAATTGTTCAGTTACATTAAGTAGTGCAATTTTATCACTAAACAGAACATTGCATTGCATTTAACCATATCATGAAACCAAAAGTAGAAAAATAGTAAAAGGAAAAATTCCCAAAATACTGTCAATATTTTAGCGGTTTCCAAACATCAGTTAGAGTGTACTGTTGTAAAAATAAATTACAAGTTTTTTTTACATAAAAAAAATGTTTCATGATATTGATATGATGACTTCCCCCCATCCCAAACAATGACAATCTTCTGGCTATCAGAGTCGCACAACTCTGTCACAAACAGGAGTCTAATATAAGGCACGGAACTTAAACCCCCTGAAGTATGCGGTCCACAGTCTCCCAAACTACCAACTGGCAAAGCAAGCAGCTCCTGATGTGCATGTTTCAGCTGAGGCAGCTTAACCCACAGAAGGCCTGTCACCAGGAGAGCCACACCCACACTAAACATGCACCACTGTATGTAACATCAAAACATGCGTGTAAATAATGCAAATAATGAAAACACAAATTACTTATTATTGGGCATTATTTTCTTTATAAAGCATATGCATACAGTTGAGGTAAGTACATGGTTTAATTGTGGTTGGAATTAATGCTTGGTATGCTAATCACTTCGGGAAGCACCTTGCAACACCTGCAAAGACCATCCATGCTTTACATTAGGATTTAAATTTAATTAAAACACTTCCCAGGGGCTGCCTCACTAATAAAACTGACACCACAAATTTCCCAACTGTCTCCAGCGTTATCACCTACTTTAGACCCAGACAACCTGTACCATGTTGGTTTTCATTAACTTGATATCCCATCAACCCCTTTTTGAACTCCTGGGAAATCCCCTGTGATGTAAGGCTCAGTGCGAGTGAGCTCACCTGTGGCAGCCAAATGCCAACCACTGTAATAAGATTTGTGATGAATATCTGTGGCAGGGCCTTGAAGTTTTTCTGATGTTTCAGTCATGTCAGTGCAGGTATTAAAAAAAAGTTTTTTTATGTTATGTCACAGAAGGAGAACAACCCATCATAGACAAAACAGATTTCATGTGGAAGGCCACACATTCATATTTTTCTAAATGCAACAGCTGAACCATCATCTGTTACACATGAAATGAACCACTCACCAAAAAGGACATGAAAATATATTTTATGGAATATTATTTTCATCTTTATCTTCAGTCTTTTTAAAAAAAAAAAAAAAATTATCTCTCACATGCAGTCCTTATATATTTAGTTTAAAGGACTAAATTTAGCAAATTTGTAATTAATTTGAGTACTTGCACAGAATGAAGGGAAGAATATAGTCAACATTTCAGATGACAGGTGTAACAAGAATGCATTACTTTTAAGCACTCCATTACACACCATCAAAAAATGACGTTGGGGTTAACAATCTTCATGTTAAATTCAATCTTCATGTTAAACAATCTTCACCGCCAAATTGACGGCCCTGGGAGTTCTAGTGTTAATAAGGCTTTACGGTGGTACAGTTGTTAGCACTGTTGCCTTGCAGCATGAATGTTCCAGGTTCGAATCGTGGACAGGACATTTCTCTTTAGAGTTGGTATGTTGTCCCTGTAAATGCATGGGTTCCCTCTGGGTACTCAGGTCTACTTACACCATCCAATTATGTGCATCTTAGATTAAATGGAAGAGACAGTTTTTAAAATGAAATGATGTGGCTCAGACCTGGCCAAAAAAACCCAAACCAGTTTATTTATTTTTGTGATTTTACAGAACCAGTTAAAAACCAGCTGCCACATCCCCTTGGTTTAGCACTGTATAATTCTGTATTATATGGTATTGTTGTTTTTTTTTTACTCTTCTCTACATCAGCACTCAACAGAAAAAAAAAATAGTTATTTATTTGAATAACTTTCCAAACTTTTTCCCCATTTGTTTTGAAGTGGTTGTGATTGTATACAGGCTGGGTTGGTACTTTAGTTTAGGAGTTAAATGAGTAAATATGTTTTTGAATAAATATCTAAAGGAGTTGTTGTTCAAAAAAAAACTAATTGAAGCATTTACTTTAAATGGCTGTAGAACAGCTCTCTACTTCAATCAGGTATCCATCAGTCAGATAATTTTGACTGAATCTGCAAGAGTGACAAGAGTTTCTCTCCTTATATAAAGTGCACTCAGAACAAAAAAATCCCAAATTAAATCCATTCGGTGTGATCACGGATTGCCAATTCTCCTACAGTTACTCAAGCGTTTTGGAAGGCAGGTGGTTTCAAGCATTTTGGAAAACTGTTAACATTTTCTCATTGAATTTGGGCTCTTTCACTGTTCTGAATAAATCACACTTAGTTCCTCTTACCTGAACTTTTGAGGGATGCCAATGTAGCTATACCAAAAATCCTACATACATGAGTTATTTTACCTCAAGTCTTTCAGGAATCAGGAATGCAATCTTATTTCACGACCGTTTTGAACATTATAATGCCAGACATGGAAAAACAAAACAGCGTATGAAAACGTAAGCACAAGCCAGTCAAACATTCCTAACAAAGTGATGATGTTATATTTGGAACATCACGCTTGGGCATCAGTGCACGGCACCTAAAACAAAAGTAGTGATAGCAAAGTTTGTAGTTTAGGTAAAACTGCAATGGTTTAGTTGTGAAAACATTATTACAAGGACTCCATCTATTGCACAATGCAAGCATCAGTCCATCTGCAGTTAGTTTCCCCAAAATATGTGGCTTGGCTCTAAAAAGTTGCTTGAAGCTAATGCTACATGTATGGTAGGCAGCTGTAGTAAAATGTTGGTTTCTCCATTGGGAACAGACACAAATAAAATAACAATGCTGCTAATAATTGTGAATAAACATGCAGCAGGATTGTTTAGACAGAAAAAAATATTGATTATATCTGCAGAAATCAGAAGATATTTTGTATGGACAGAACAAATAAAATGTAAAAAACACTTTAACAGAAATCATTTTCTTACCTGATAAACTTTATCCTTACAATGAACACCCAATGCCACCTTGATGTTCTTGCTGTTGTTTTTGCCTCAGGTATTGGTCATAGCTCTGTCATGAACTTTTTTGTGTCCTTTTCCCTGAGATTTGGATTGTTCCTTTCATTAAATCCAAGATTCCAAATGTTAAATAATCCCAGGGCAAAAACTATTTCTAATCAACATCTGTAAAAACTAAAGCCTGGAGTCTTTCACTGAATTTTCAATGTAATAAATATTATTCAGAAATGACAGGAATGTACTGAAAGAAAATGTGGTTTACAAGGGCAGCCACGATGGATTAATATAAGAAAGAAGAAACTTCTAAGTATTGTAATTACCATAGACCCAGGAAATGCTAAGTTTTTATTGTAAAGAAGATTGAAAATAGCAGTAAAATGAGAAGCGTTTTCATTATGCACACTTTGGGATTATTTGTCAGAAACCTGAAAGTCATACAACAGTGGGAAGCATATTGAGTGAAAACAGACAAAAATGCATATGTTTTTAGCGTTTATAAGCTGTACTTATGGAGATAAAATTGGGGGAATTTCTCTGTTGAATAAATATTTCTTTCACCAAAATCCCCTTATTTTGTGGGGATATTTTTAAATGTTGCCTTTGAAAGTTGTAAACACCATACAATGTGTTACTAAGGCCTTTTCACGCTGTTAAAAATAACAAAAAATCATAAGGGAAAATAAAGAAAACAGTGATAAGCACACTTATTTTTGAACTATGACAATACATAGTTAAGAGCAAATTATGTAATTAACTAGTTTACCTTCAAACATTATTAGCATGTTTGATTTCAAACCAGCATCTACAGCCGAGGTAGATTTATCTTAATCCAGTTGGTTTGTGTGCAATGGTCCCTGAAGACCTTAGGTCAGCGTCAGCCTGACTCCTACTTTTTCCTGCCGGAGCTTGAACCACCTCACCTGAGACCTTTAATCCCAGAGATCAGAGAGCTTTATTACACCTTTTTTCAGCTTCTACATTAGCTCTGTACAAGACACAGCTCTGCTAAATCAGAGAGCAGTGTTCTCGCTGCAGATGTTTGTCATAAATATTCATAAAGCTGCCTAATGGCAATCATTACTCCAGTTCAGTCTCTTTGCCTTGGCAGGCCCCCCAGTGAAGCCCGCTGCCAAAATGTCTCTTGAACTCTGCACTCTGGTGGCTGCTGTGATTGATTGGGACTGTCATCACAGCAATCCTCTGGTTGCGCTTGCTCACTGGCCGGCCAGACAAGCATATGATAAACACAAACACAGAGGTATTACACTGGCACGCAGAGTCAAGGATAGTCAGCATATTCACTAATGTGATCAGCCATCAATCTCACATTTCATGCTCGGTTTCTGTGTGTCAGTCTGCTCTAACGTGCTTTACAGCTGCTTGTTTGCATCCTCCTGAAAGCACTTTTCCTACCTATAATCTTGGGTGAAAAGCTTAAAACAAACAGGACTTATCTGAGGTCAGTATGGGTGGGAGAAGTGCACCTAAGGGTGCCAGATAAAAAACACAGCAGGAGACGGTGGATGCATGACAGAATTTAAGACAATGTGGGATGTTGACCGAGTGCTCAACGGCAGCCCAAGGTGGATAAGAATGGCGTCCACCAGCCTTGACGACCCAGTTGAGATGTAAGTGCAGTAATAGTAGGCTATAAAAGGGTAGGGGTGACTGGCTGCAGACCTGCCTTCTCTGCTCCTTTCTACCTCTTTCCTCCACATTTGTTTGGTTTGTGGCTAAAGGCCGACTTCTCACTTTGTGACAGCAATCTCCGCTGAGAGCGAGCTCTTCATAAAACCAGAGGGATTAAAGAGGCTGTGGGTCGCCTCCAAATTAGACTCGAAAATCCACAGGAGAGACACAGAGGAAGTGGAGGCAAAGGCAAGAAGAAAACACTTCTTTTGGCAGGCAAATGCCATGACTTTATAAATAAACAGAAATATAAATCTTTTAGAAGAAAAGTACAGACGGACACTTCTCAGAAACACACATCAGATCAACATGTTTCATGTTTCTATATTTGCTTTAAGGGCAGATCTCTTTAGAAATACTCCAAGGCTTTGATAACCAGTGTCTGTAAGGTAAGAACTGTAGGGCTGAATATCTTTCCTGAAAGCACATCTAGATTTGATCTACTGAGACGGATCTCAGAGGGTGCCATGTTGGGTTGTATTCAGGTGGCCCAGTTTTCGCTCTCTCTTTTAAATCTAACCATTTCAAAGTATCTCCTGGGACACAACAGTAAACAGAGTGTTGGACTTTGAAGACAAATGGAAGATGTGTACATGCTGCATGTTTTCATTCTTTAAAAACCCGAACTACATTGACTGCAGGACAGGATTTACATTTTGTCTTTGCCATAATATCTGCTGCTGGTTGATATTTGATGAAAAGTGACAGTGGCAGCTGGTCCCGCATGAAGTTCTACTAAAAAACCTTGTTTAACTTTTTCCATGGTGGGTATACTGGAGAGCAAAAGTAGAGCAGGAGGAGCAGCATAGATGGCATTTCTTCCCCTCTGCTCCTTTGGGAACCTCTGTTGACACACACATTATACTCACAAACAACTATTTGTTCGAAAATTTTACACAATGCTCCATGGGACAAAAAACCTGAAGGGTTTTAAGTTGCATTGTATGGGTTTCTTTTTACCGTTCCATCTTTCTCCCTTTCTTGTGGAACAGAGTAGCGCAGCAAGCCAGGGAAACATGTTGATTAATCAGCTCCTGAGGGCCATACAGGGTCCAGTGTTGCACATGAAAGCTTTGGGAAAATGAACACTGGATCTCTGGTTCCTGACTGAGATATGATGTTTTAATTTGTCTGTGTCAGGATCAAGAAGACAGAAACTTGAATGTGGCATGGCTTTGAGAGATTGACCAAGCTTTTTGTTTCAGAAGAGAGCTTTAAAGGTGTCTGATATCCTAGTTGGGTCAAAGGTTACCGGCAAATTCCAGGATGAGATGGAAGGTGTGCCACAGGAAAATCTGCACAGTTTCAGTTTGTCACCAGTCTAAGTTATACACTTTCTTATTTTGTTTAACTTCTTAAAAGCAACTTTTATACAGCTGTTTGACATCAACTCTTAACATTTTCCATAATAAATAGTTAAACAAGTGTAACCCATGATAAAAATGAACGGATGACTTTATATAATATGGACCAGTTTCTAATGTTACACAAGCATATTACTGCAATTTATAATTTGATAATTACTGAAAATTACTTCTCAATTTAGTTATTATTTTCAGTTATTTAATAAAAAAATGGAAATCATATAGTCATCATATAGAATGGCCTTTGCATCATAATCCTGTCAAGCCTGCAGTTATCCTTGCTGCTTGTGCACCCTGTTCTAGCGCACCTTTCCTTCCACTCATCTTTCCATGATTATGCTTGGATACAACACTGTGTGACCAGCCAGCTTTAGCAATGACCTTTTGGGTCAGTATCTGTCTGCTCGATAACTCTCAGGTCGACAGTCTTCTATGCCAAAGCATAAATAAAATACTTGCTAATAATATAGTATTTTTAAAAACTGGCTGAAATACATCTGTGTTAATGAATCTATGTAGGAGTTTTAATTTTGAATTGAATTACCGAAGTGAAATAAGTTTTGGGGGATATTTTTTGACATGCATGGGTCAACCCATTATGCAAAGAAAAAAACTAAGAGATACTGTATGTCAGATGTTCCTTATTGATCTCTGAATTTTATTGTGTTTATCTTAAAATCAGTTTTAACATAGATATCTGTCCATTTCATGAATGCATCAGTTAGCTTGTTAAACATTTGTTAAAACTATTAAGTTACAGCAAACACGAGTAGAAATTTGCAAAACCGTGTCTTTCAATCTTATTAGGAGAGAAGACCATATGATCACACAATCAGCAGCATGTATTATGGGTAATTTCATGTCCTTTAATTGGTGTGCTTTAGCAGGATGAAAACTAATGAGATCACAATCTTGTTATCCAGTATGCAGCTTCAAGAAGTGGAATGCAACATTCATTAATATACATGAGCTACTGCTTATACTGAGTCATATTTGTGAGGTCTGTAAGACATCAGTGGCAATCTCGCATTTTTAACCAAAATTATTATTTATTATTTTAGTTGGGTTCTTTGAAGAAGTTATGATAAGTTTGTATCTTTTTATAACCATGTTTATAACCAAATACAGTATAACAAACTTTCAATTACAAAAGTGATGTGGTGTAAAAAACTGAAGTATTATAGCTTTTTAAGTGAATATTATTTTATTGTGTTTCACTCTGCCTTACTTGTGTTATCTTACAGTGTCTCTAGCTAGATATGTTCTACATGCTCAGTTTTTCAGTTCCTTCCACATATGACACTCATTTTAACTTATTTCTATATAATAGTCTATTATAAATTTGAGAGTTGCTGGTTTAAAAGTTGACAAGAAGCTTTCACACTGACTGTTATGTTTTTGTTATAAAGTGGAGTGGACTTTAATTCAGCTCCTGGTCTGGTGTACAGTTAACTCACTGGTACGTTAGGAACTTTGTTTTTATCCAAGTTAAAGTTGTTGAAGGAGTTTCCAGAACCATAAAACAATACATCCAAACTGTCACTTTCAAAGCTGCTATAGTTCCTTGTAATAACCAGTGAGGTTCTGTTACAACAAATATTTGCCATTACTATTATTTAGTTCTCTGTGCATATTAATAGAGAATTCTAAGAACAAATGTGTTTTCATGTCTTCTTGAATTTGCGATTCTTATAACAACCGATGTATATTTTAGCTTTTTATTCAATAAATCGGTTAAAAGGAAACTAGTAGTTAAAAGTTGTTCTGTTATTGGCAAATTATTGTCTTTGACAATGTCACATCTGTTTTAAATATCTTTCCTTTGCAACCTCATGCTCTGATGCTGACAAACACATGAGTCTTATTGTTTTTATTTCAGCTTGTAAATAGTATACGTAAACTGTATATGTATATATAATTTTATATATATATATATATATATATATATATATATATATATATATATATATACACATATATACACCGGTATATATATACAGGGGTTGGACAATGAAACTGAAACACCTGTCATTTTAGTGTGGGAGGTTTCATGGCTAAATTGGACCAGCCTGGTAGCCAGTCTTCATTGATTGCACATTGCACCAGTAAGAGCAGAGTGTGAAGGTTCAATTAGCAGGGTAAGAGCACAGTTTTGCTCAAATATCGAAATGCACACAACATTATGGGTGACATACCAGAGTTCAAAAGAGGACAAATTGTTGGTGCACGTCTTGCTGGCGCATCTGTGACCAAGACAGCAAGTCTTTGTGATGTATCAAGAGCCACGGTATCCAGGGTAATGTCAGCATACCACCAAGAAGGACGAACCACATCCAACAGGATTAACTGTGGACGCAAGAGGAAGCTGTCTGAAATGGATGTTCGGGTGCTAACCCAGATTGTATCCAAAAAGCATAAAACCATGGCTGCCCAAATCACGGCAGAATTAAATGTGCACCTCAACTCTCCTGTTTCCACCAGAACTGTCTATCAGGAGCTCCACAGGGTCAATATACACGGCCGGGCTGCTATAGCCAAACTTTTGGTCACTCATGTCAATGCCAAACGTCAGTTTCAATGGTGCAAGGAGCGCAAATCTTGGGCTATGGACAATGTGAAACATGTATTGTTCTCTGATGAGTCCACCTTTACTGTTTTCCCCACATCCGGGAGAGTTACGGTGTGGAGAAGCCCCAAAGAAGCGTACCAACCAGACTGTTGCATGCCCAGAGTGAAGCATGGGGGTGGATCAGTGATGGTTTGGGCTGCCATATCATGGCATTCCCTTGGCCCAATACTTGTGCTAGATGGGCGCGTCACTGTCAAGGACTACCGAACCATTCTTGAGGACCATGTGCATCCAATGGTTCAAACATTGTATCCTGAAGGTGGTGCCGTGTATCAGGATGACAATGCACCAATACACACAGCAAGACTGGTGAAAGACTGGTTTGATGAACATGAAAGTGAAGTTGAACATCTCCCATGGCCTGCACAGTCACCAGATCTAAATATTATTGAGCCACTTTGGGGTGTTTTGGAGGAGCGAGTCAGGAAACGTTTTCCTCCACCAGTATCACGTAGTAACCTGGCCACTATCCTGCAAGAAGAATGGCTTAAAATCCCTCTGACCACTGTGCAGGACTTGTATATGTCATTCCCAAGACGAATTGACGCTGTATTGGCCGCAAAAGGAGGCCCTACACCATACTAATAAATTATTGTAGTCTAAAACCAGGTGTTTTAGTTTCATTGTCCAACCCCTGTATATATATATATATATATATATATATATATATATATATTAATATATATATATATATATATATATATATATATATATATTATACATACCCCCTCTTGTTTATGCATTTATGTTTCCATGCAAATAACAATAAAGACCTTGAACACTGAACCTTGTACTAACTTGCCAACACTATTTGCTCAATACACTAAATTTATGTTAGGAGAAAGTTCACTCTGAATATCATATACATTTGTACATAAATAAAAGGTATGTCAATGTTTTTCTCATTGTACAACATCACTTTACAACATCAGCAGTACATCAAGTATTGTTGAATTCATCCTTCCAGATGTGCATCTTGTTTGTTTTGACATGTAAAAAATATTTGCCATAAAGCAGACCATTGTTTCAACAATAAACAACAGATGGTAGATGCAGATCCATGTATATCCTTATAAGTTCACTTAAGATGTTGTCTTAGCTTTGGGTTCTTTCAGATGTTCTGGCATTTATTAAAGTGTCGTATGTAAAAAATACGAGAAAAACAAACGCTAAAGATGTAATTCCAAACAGTATCCGCTCAGGGCCGTCTGTGAGCTTGAAAAACGTACACATAATTGTTTCAGTATGGTTGAAAGGCATCTGTTTGTTGGAAATAAACACCAATTTGAGAGGGGAAAAGGTCCTGAAACCCAATATTCTAATTGCTTAAACGTCTTCCATCGGCTCAGTGTTACCACTTTAACAAATCACAATTTTTTTACAGCAGGAGTCAATGGGACGAATCATTCGGTCATTCATTTTACCTGCTTTCTGGTGCCCATTAATGCTCAGAGTCCTGTGAGTGAAGAGTGAGGTAAAGAAACATGAACCAAGAAATACAACAAAGTTGACTTAAACTTTCTGAGTGAGATTTTTTAACTGTTGTAGAGTCTGCAGTATTAAATGTTTCTGATCTAATTTTTTATTGTTGATTTAGGAATTTAAATATATTTTAAATACGTACACACCAACGATTAACATTCAGCATATTCTGCCATCTGTTAAACACATTGCTGCAGTGATAAGTCAAAAACTTTTCTTTCAAACCTGTAATCTTCCAGCTTTGCCTTTAATATGCAAGTGGTCATTACCTTCCCAAAGGAATTATTGCTGGTATGTTTTGTCAGGACCACAAACTGTGGATGTACCTATACTTGTTTCATAAAGGGGGTGTTTAGTCTTTTGTTTTCTTGGGGATATATCCTAAATGTACAATGAAACATGCAAAGTTTTTTAGAGCTCAAAAGATACAACCATTTACTTATGTTGTTTTATGCTGTGGTTTAGGAAATTCTTTCAGTCTGGAATTAGGTTTACTTTAGTGGGATTGTTTGAGATTTTTTAAAAGGTTTGTATTACAGAGTAACAATTTGTTCAGAACGATCTGCAGGAGATAACTCTTATATCAAAACTGTTCAACAACACATTTTAATTCGTTTTTTGTCATAGTCATTTGACTATAATTCAGTTACTTTATTAATTAAGTCATCTGTTGTATTAGTTTTTGATCTCATCCTAGTCAACTAAAACGTGAAGTTATACAGATATGTTTTATTTGTGGGTACATTTTAAGCAAAATCATTTCTAAACACCTAATTGATATTTCATCTAGTATAGTACTGAATTAAAGTTATCTATTGCAATTCACAGACACCCTGTGTCTGACTACAGGTCACTAAAGTAATTAGTGTGAATGCAGTAGGCATTCACACTTTTTGTGTTCCTGTTTTTCTTTATTCTTTATTATTATTAGTGTGAATGCAGTAGGCATTCACACTTTTGTGTTCCTGTTTTTCTTTATTCTTTATTGTGTGACTGCTGAAGGCATTCACACTATTGAGATCCTGTTTCTCTTTATTCTTTATTATTCCGTCTTCCTCTTCTTATTCTGGTTGCTTCCGTACACTTTTTGATTCGCTTCTACTTCTGCATACTTTGTGCTATTTTAACCGTTCAATAATTTCACAATATTCAGCCCTTTCAGGAAAGTTCCGGCTATGACTTTTGGTATTTATCACCTTTTATACTTTTGTAAAATATTCAGCTTTATATGTGATTTTTTGCATCTGCCATTGAAATGAATGGGGAAAACGGGAAAAAATTTCACACATTTTTCGAATCGCCACTTCTACGACCGTTCGGAGGTAGAGACATGAGCCTTTTCGAGCTTGATCTTCAGACCTTGCTGGCGCTCACAGTGAAGGAATTTTTTTGATACCTTTTATCCGTTTTTCATTAAAAAGGTTTGTTTAGGGAGTACCAAATCTGTCCTTCCCCAAATCGCTTTAAAAATTCTAAATTATCCACTTTTTTCTACACTGTCATATCTCCTACGGATTTATGTAGACACACGGAAAATCTCCAAGGATTGATTCACCGATCCCTGCTGATAACCTAAGGTCCAAAATTTTTTGGATACCTTTTATCGTTTACGTAGGTTTGTTTTGAGAGTGAAAATTCACCTTCACTCTGGTTCAAAATGGTCAAAATGATCCACTTTGTCACACGGTCACATCTCCCAGACAGATTTTTGTAGAAATTTTAGAAGCTCTCTAAATTGTTCAGCAAGGCCTTCCGATTTAAAACGGTGCCATGAATCAAATCTATAGCCCTAATAGTTTCCGAGTTTTATTAGACGAGCGGGATGGCGGGTGATTTGTTCGAGAGCATGTTCAGGCATTATTTTGTGTTTTTCTCCATTTTTGGGGGCCCTTTTTTCAACTGCTGGTGTTGTGCTTTAATATTATATTTACAAGAAAAAAGTGTTAATATTCTCGTTCCCCATGTCCGTTCTGAGCGAAAACGTCCAAGAATGACGTCGATAGCCCTTACGGTTTCCAAGTTATGGGCAGTAGTTCGGGGCATGCGCCCTCCATGTTATAAAGCCAGCCAGGGGCAACACAGAGTGAGGTGCTGCGTGAGTGAGAAAGACAGCAGCTGTTTGGCGCTCATTAATCACCATAGCAACAGAACACAGCTGCCAGTGACACTCATCAAGTAACCTCTGACAGAGAGTGGCTCTGAGCTGAGCTCAGGCCAGAAGCTTCCATGAGTGATCACAATAAGTCAGTCATAGCTGACAACCACACTAGACTTTCAAATATAGCCTACACATACTCTACAAATAAATGCCTTTTTTTCACACTGAACATCACCTTCCATATTTACATAATGGAGTTTTACAGCTGATAATACATAAACAATGATTTCAGCCGAGCAAGCTAGTTCTATATGACTAATGGAAATAACCCAGACTTGAAAAGGGACAACCCTGCTAGATTTTCAAAATAAGACAAAACATGCTCTACAAAATTAAGCCTTCTAAATTTTAAACTATAGAAAACTTGCAGCACTGGGCTTCACATAATGTTTTGGAGCTCATCCAGTGTAGGAAATAGGACCAGGTCAGCCTTTAAAATGTGGCTTACTGAAATTTTTAAAAATAAAAGCCTTTTCAACCTTTCCATACTTACTAAGATTTTTTAAGCTGATATAATAGCATACATAATGGGAGAACAGTGAGTGGCCTGACTCCCATGCCAGCAGTATATGGTGCCTGGTGGCACCTATTAATACACATCTCTAAACCTGGACTCTTTATTTATTGGCAACTGCCAAAGCAATGCAAGGACGCACCTGATTACTGGGAATTTTACAAGACAGGTAGTCTAGTTAAGTATATAGACATCTTAACCTTCTACCCTCAATCATGATGCAACACCGTTCTGTTAATTCGTTTCTGTACCTTAGCCCCACAACCTTTGCTCCTTGTCCGAGAAGCACGCACCAAGAGGCCGGACCCTCTCTAAATATTCTTCAGACATTTTCGAGTTTAGTATTATTATTATTATTGTGTGAATGCTTGAGAGTGAATAATTTTCAACAGCATTTCATAGACTTTTGAATATACGCTGCAGTAAGCATTAGCATTTGGTTTTAGCTAATTTTAGCTTATACATTTGCTTTTTCGCTGGGTATGATTTTAGCACTGACTTCAACTTCTTAGGCTATATTTTTGTGCTCAGTCTATGCTTTTTCAGCACATCTATGGCAGCTCTTTCCTGCTTTTTTTTAAAGTTTTTGTCAGTTCTTGTATTTCAACAACTCTTTTCAACAAGTAGTTTTGAGGTAACTTTACATTGTTAAGCTGTTTTATAGCTAATAGTCTTCCTGCTTAAAAAGATCAGATGACAGTTTTTTCCTTTTCTGTTTTCTGCTTATTCACTACGAATTTATCAGATTTCAGCTTATATTCTGCTTTCAACCTTAGCCACTTTCTGCAAGCTTTCAAAAGGAGTTTTAGAATTACTTTTTTTCTTCTAATTCATTAAATTTTTGGGTCAGATTGTCTGCAGTCAATTTCAGCTTGTTTCTGCCAGCTTTCAGCTAAAAAATTCAGCTTTCAGCATTCACACTGCATTTTCGCAGGAAATGCAAATTTTTCCAGTTATTGTGTGAATGCTAAAACTTCACTGTTTTTGCCATTTAACTACTTCTGCATACTTTCAGCTAGAAACACCATTCAACTTTTAAAATGCTTTCACAACCTTCTGCTGTTACTGTTTAATTCAACTTTTTGTATCCTTTGTACAGTAGGATGCTCTTTTCGCGATTAAGAAAATGTCACCCTCATTGGTGTGGGAACCACACAGTTTTCAGTCCGGCAACACGCCCCAAAGCAACGCAAAGTCACAAACACCCTGTATAGGAAATCTATAGGAATTTCAGAAAAAATCTGAGCAAAAAAATCCTTAAACTCACACGTATTCGAGTCGCCGCCTCTCGTAAACCGTTTCGAGGTAGAGACATGAGCCTTGTGCAGATTGATCTTCAGACCTTGCTGGTCTCGTGACCGTGAAGGAAAAATTTTTTTTTGATACCTTTTATCGGTTTGTCATGAAAAGGGTTTTGTTTAGGTGTACCAAATTTTTCTGTCCTTCCCAAAATCGCTTAAATGAAAAAATTTCTAAATTATCCCTTTTCCACACTGTCATATCTCCTACACGGATTTATGTAGACCGTACATGAAAATCTCGAGGATTGTTCACCGATCCCTGGTGATACCTACGGTCCAAAAGATTTTTTGGATACCTTTTATCGTTTCCTCGTGACGTAGGTTTGTTGTTTTGATTTTAGCAGTGAGAAAATTCACACTACGTCATTCCTTTCACTATGGTTCAAAATGGTCAAAATGATCCACTTTTTTCAAAGGTCACATCTCCCAGACAGATTTTTTGTAGAAATCTGGAGACCTTCCCCAAATGCGAACTTTGGTTTGCATGAATCAAATCGATAGCTCATAAGTTTTCCGAGTTATTTAGAGCATTTTTGTTTTTTCCTCCTCGATCTTTTCATGTTATTTCCGCTTTCTCTTAACTTCACCGTCTAGTGTTTATGCTGCCTGTTAATCATTTACATCGGATGTGTTGCCTGAGTATATGGGCGGTTGTTTCTGGTGATAGCAAGAGCGACTGGTCTAATGCGCTTGCCTCATGGGGTTAACAACCCCAGGCCATGGGGGTAGACGATAGTGAGGTGCTGCATTAGAAATGCTGCAGGTGTCTACGTTACACTGACACTCTTTGCTGATTGGCTGATTCACTCCTCACTGTTCTATTTAAAGCTCTGTGTCAGTCTATGCCCTTTTATAAACGTCAGTCATGTTGTATGTGATTTTTGGATCTTCTCTAGCCGTCTCTTCTCTCCCTGGCCTCAGAACACAACAGAGCCTCTAGACACACACACACACTACACTTGTGAAGGACTGTCATGGACATTTACAGCGAATATGTTAAACGAGGTCATGGCTATGGCCTAAACCTGACCGACCCCGAACCCGTTGACCTCCACTCTCTCTCCCTCGGCGGTTCCTGCGTGGAGATGACAAAAACGTCCCGAGCATGTTGACGATTCTTCGCTTACATAGACGCGCCTAAATTTTGTTCGGTACTTAAAAGCATGTACTGCTGTTCCAACAGCGCTGCGAGACACAGTCCTGTTATAGTTAAATTTTTTTCAGGTATCGTTTTTGGTAAAGGCTCACCCGTGTTCCCTCATGAGAGTCTTTGAGCGTTAGTTTTGGTCATTCTGCATTTATATGACTGTTGCACATTCTAGCTAATTAAGAATTTTCTTTATATGATCTCGCGTCCTTGAGAGTTTTGTGATATCCATCTCCTCGTATCTCTAGGCCCTGCCGAATGCAGTGAATCATGCATCGATATCTCGTCGTAGTGTCCTGCGGAACTCACACCTGGTGCACTTGCGCTGTCTCCATCTTCATGTTAGTGCGTGTCGGCCAGAGCAGGAGATCTACTGTCCTCGCAGTTGGAGCCTCAACTTCCTATACTCGTTCTCTCCACATCTTACGAGCAATATTTCTTATCTTTGCTCTCGCTAATATTCCTAAGTAACCTTTAGTATTACGCAGTTCGCCGGCTTATCATATAGCGCGCTTATTGAGCGATCAGCTCTTCGAGTCATCAGCGTGTGCGTTGGGGACATTTGCAGAAGTTCACCTAGCTTATTCGCCGTTCTGTCGCTAACAAATGTCTCTTCTACCTCACCTTCTCTAGCCATTTCTTCTAGTGTATATCTTTTTTGACCCCCGTTCCTTTTATGGTTAGCGAAGGCCGACTATGTCGCACCTCGGACATAAGTAAATCGTCACCTCCTGGTATTCTCTCATCCGGATCCCGCACGTACGAGTGCGATTCCGAGCGTCACAAGTTCTTCGTACTCTGCCCCCTGGTCGATTTCTTCAGTGGTCCAAATCTAGACCCGTCTATAGAGTCACTCGCATTCTCATCACCATGTCTATCTAATTCTTAAATCTCCGATTTGTGCGCTCTTCGTCTATGCCGTTGGCCCCAGATGCTGCGAGTGATTAAGTTGGAACGAATATAATGCATGTTATTGTGTGAGGAATTCTTCCATCAACCGTTAGGCCCCTCTATCTGTCCGACTGGGGGACCGGTTCTACTCTCGGCGATCTGATGATCGTAAAGAAACCCTCATAACCATTCGAATCCAGCAACCTGGAGAAATCTCCCAGGAACCGACCGAACCTCCATCAGAACCATTTTAGGAACCTCCATCAGATACCGATCAAGAACTCCTCAGAACCAAGGAGAATCTCCATCAGGACCAGTTTGGTACTACTATCAGAACCATGTCAACTCATCGAACCAGAAAGAACCTCTATCAGAGCCAATTTAGATCCATCAGAACCTGAAGAAAATCTCCATCACGAACCGACCGAACTCCATCAGAACCAGAGGAAATCTCCATCAACAATCTTTTAGGAAGCACTTCCTCATGAACCAGTCCAAAGATCTGCAGAACCCAGGAAGGATCGCTATCAGAACCTTTGTCCAATATACATCAGACCTGGAACAGATCTCATCAGAACCAGCCCCCAAACTCCATCAGAACCCAAGAGGAAATCGTCCATCAGAACGCTAGTGAGGGACTCGTCACCGAGAACCCGCAAAGAATCTCCATCAGAATCTGGTACACCAGTATCATAAGCCAGTTTACAACCTGTATCAGAGCCATGTACAAAAGTCTATACAGAACGTCAAATGAAACCTCCATCCGACCGGTCAAAATCCATCCAAACCTGAAACAAGCTCCATTATAACTCAGGACCCCAACTCCATCAGAACCCAGAGAATTCCTCATCGTGACTAGTTAGATACCAATCCGTATCTGAAGAACCAGGTCGAAAACTCTATCAGAAAAGCCAGATTGAAACGGCTCTATCGCAACCAGTTCGGACATCCATCAGAACTGGAGAAAATCTGCCATCAGAACCGACCGAAACTCCATCAGAACAAGAAGAAAGCTCCAACAGAATCATTAGGAGACCTTCCATCAGAGCACCAGGTGCCTCGACCTCCCTACAGTAATCCCTGCCAGATATTCTCTCCAGTTGAATGACATCCTCTTGCCTTGCGCTTCGCCTTTATTCAGAACGCGGGGTCCAATTCCATCGCAGAATCAGATGGGAAACTATCAGAACAATGAGGTGTAATTCTTCATCAGAAACCAGTAAGAACCACTTCCGTCAGACCAGGAATCCAAAATCTCCACTCATAAAACCAGACCCAGACTCCATCTAGCAATTCCGCATGGAGATAGTTAAGTACTCCATTAGATAAAAAACGCAAAAAATTATCATCATATACACAGGACTCAGTTTAGGGAACCACCCTAGATCGAGACCAGGTCCCAACTTGATCAGGACCAGATAAAGGAAACCTCTATCAGGACCGTACCCTACTCCATCAAATCAGGTCAGTAATCGCTTCCATTCAGAACACAAAAATCTCTAATCCAGAACCATGACCAAAACTCCATCAGACCCCAGATGAATTCCCATCAAACTAGTTAGTTAGACCCTTATCAGACAGGTCAAAACTCGAATCAGAACGCATACTAAACCTCACGCAGAACGCAGGTCCAACATCCTCCCAACCTGACGAATCTCCATTAGAAACCTGAACCAGCAAAGGACCCATCAGGAACCAGGAGGAATTCTCCATCAAGACTGTTTATGAAACACACTATCAGAACCAGGTCCAACTCTTCAGAACCAGAAAGTAACCCTTTATCAAACCAGTGTCCACGAAGCCTCAGACAAACCTGAACAGAATCTCCACTCAGAAACTGGACCGTCAAACTCCATCGGAACCAGTTAGTGACCCTCCACCCGAAACACTGTCCAAAGTCCGCTTCAGAAGCGGGGAGGAACCTTCTATCAGAACCAGGTCCGAAACGTCCATCAGAACAGCGGTCAAAAAGCTTCATCAGTACACTGAAAGCAACCTTCATCAGAACCAGGACAATCTCAATCAGAACAGACCAAACTCATCAGAACCAGAGGATTCCCCACCAGGGACTAGTTAGAGACCCCTTATCTAGAACCAGTCGAAAGCTCTATCAGACCTAGAAATGAAACCTCCATCAGAAACAGTCTAAAAAACAACATCCATCTGAACAGTGTACAAATTTCATTAGTACCAGATCCACACTCCATCACACCTGGCAAAACGCTGTCACATCGAAACTAAAAAATCTGTTAGAGAGAACCTTCTAAAATTTTCATCAGATTAGTATAACCTTAATCAAAAACCAGGTCCCAACGCCTAACAGAACCTGCCAAAAATCTCCAGAATAACCATCTAGCATGTCATATTCTGCACGGATTCATGTTACAAGCATCCATCAGAACGGGTTCCAAATTCTATCACAACCATTTACATCCCACATCTTCCATTCAAGTCATTCCCGTTGAGTGACACCTCATCCTCAGACATCATTCGAAACTATTTTTTAAACCCTCAATCAGAATACCTCTTTGGAGGAACCAGAATGAACCACTTCTCTGTGAATTATGATGATAAGACGATCTTCATAGGTCCCCGACAGCATCAAACGCGACTCGCTTTGATAGGCCGCTACTTAGAACAGCTTCTACTGAGGTTTCCAACAACCTAGCATAGTGAATCATGTTTAAAGGTAATTTCAATAGACTTTTGGACTATAAGGCTGTAGTAAGCATGCCATTTTTGGTAATTTTTAGCTTGATACATTACTTTGTGCATAGTAGATGGGGTAAATTTAATATCAGCCTTCATGACTTGATGATAACCATTATGCTAATGTATAGCATTTTATCTTACTTTTCTCAATTCTGTTTTCTGAATTTTCTGCTATTTGTTATGAATATTTGAGCACTGACTTCAACGTTCTTAGTCGAATAATTTGGCTTCAGTCTATGCCTTTTTCATCACAAACTCTCTATGGGCACTCTTTCCTGCTTTTTTCTATGTCTTTTAGTCAGTTCTTGTATATTCAACACCATTTCAGGCGTTTTGAGGTACCTCCCCTTGTACGCTGTTTTTACCTGATAGGTCTTCAACAACTCTTAAACAGAATCAATGACACTTTCTTTACTTTGCTGTTTCTGCGAGTTCTACATTATTCATAAATTTTCCAGCTGATGTTCTGCTGGCAAACTTAGCCACTTTGTGCAGCTTTCAACAAGATTTTTACGCATTATTCTCAGTTTTCTTTCTATATGTCATTGAATCTTAGCAGATATGTCTGCTAGTCCATTTTCTCAGCTTTCAGCTTTTTCTGTCCTATCTTTCTCAGGCCACGCAAATATAATTCCTTGACTTTGCGTGTCCGAATTCACGCAAATAATTTCTTCTCAGTCTTATATATCCTCGCGCTTCTTAGCATACCACACGGTATACGGTCTGCCCAACGATCACGATAATTCTCTCCTGTACAGCCCCACTCTTTTACCAAACAACTTCTGGCATTTACTTTATTTCACTAATTTTATACGTGCATCCCGAAACTGATAAAAGATGATGCATGTCTCCCCCATCCTTGTAATATGATGTCATATGGACTTCATCATGGTTCCGCAATTAAATGTCAAGGCCAGAGATCCTATATCTGGTGGAACAGATGCACTTTATTGGCATCATACAGTACTCCGAGCCCTGTCGCCATGCAATCGATGTGCTTTAGAACTTGTGGCCTACTACCGTGATCGAATACGTAGACGTACAATGTCGGATGAGATTACAAGACAATATGAATTGCTAAACTAAATAAATAAAAAAAGATAAATTGTTGTAGCAAGTATAAATTCTCAAAAATAGAATCTGAATATGACTGAGATAATGATCCCCTACATATAACCATATACACGTACGACAAGCACTTTTTTTAAATTGATTGAATAATTAGAAATGAAACAATACAATATAAATTATTTTATCCTAATGAGACAGAGATAGAAAATTGGGCTGAAGCACAGAACAGCACAGAAAGCTTCACATCGTGTTGGGCACATCATTCCTTCTAATCTTCCCCTGACATGAGTCCCACCGAGGTGATTCGCCAGTTTGGCCCAGTGAGTGTGGACATATCTAAGCGACGTCATGTTATTTTCTATCGCTCGTCACAAGGTCAATAGTTCTGTCCTACAGGTTAGCTGTACAGTTGTGCCACTTCTTGTACGGAGATGTGGTGCTTGTTAAACTCTAGGCCTTGAGTGAAGTAGCGACGCTTGTGGCATGTGTCGCCAGGTGTGATCAGTATTTGATCGCAGTGACATACTGATCCCTGCCGAAAAATAAGCTGGGTGGAGGGTGGGGAGGTGTGGGTGGGGCGCTGGGACAGAGTTGGGCCGCGCAGGCAATATGGCCACGGAACTTTGAGTATCCGAATGGCGTGGGCCAAGACGACTGTGGAGGTCCGGGAGTGATCGGGCGGGTGGTCATAAACAGCCTGAAACGGTCGCACACATCCACTTCGGAATCTGTGATGCAATTTCACCAGTCTTTATAACGAGGCCAAGGTTGCCAGCTCTGCACGGTATTTTCATTTAATGTCAGTGGTTGGATATTAAAAGGGGCAGAATTAGGCCTCTCCAAGGCAACGTTCACACTTTTGAGCCATTAGCCCCAAGAGTTGCATCAAACTTCTCCTTAAAGGCTGTCTGCATCTGGTTTTAGTTAAAAAACGTCATAAATATGAAGTGAAAATATGCCAAAGTCATGACAGACAGATGGTGTAGTAATGATTTTCAGGGTTTGAGCCAGTCGGTGGAGCAGGAAGTGTGCAGGGCCTGCTCAGACTCATGCCTCAGTGCCCTCACTGTAGCTAACACAGGTCTTTTCTATGCACAGATCTGAAATGTTCATTATAACCTTCAAAAGCATAAATTGTCTTGTGTTTTTCTACCTTTTGCATAGAGGAGGGGTAGTGGACTAAATTATGCCCAAATTGCAGCATATTCAGCCAATATTATTTACATGGCTGTCATTTTGACTTGCTGTGGGGCCACTCAAAGCCACCCTTTTTATTTCAATTTCTGCTGACAGCTTAAGGCTCTTCCCTGAACTGTTATAATTTGATGCTCTGCCTCACGGTGCTCAGTCTCAATCTGAGACATGTTTGCTGACTGCTGCATGATTCACACAAACACAACCAACTGAAACACAACTGCAAGGCATAATTTTTCTCTATCACTTTTCCACAGCCTCTTCCTTCTCCACGTTTTTTTAGCTAACACTCTTTGAAACTCTGTAGATTTCTGTGTAGGAGTTGACCAAAAGTTAATGCAGCAGGCTGAGAGTCAGAGTACACACACATCGTAAAAAGACACTGTTTACAACAAGATAAGTCAATGCAAACACGTCATGATCATGCCCTTCCGCCGACACAAATGATAGAGATCACAAAGTCATCCTTATTCCTTCGGTGCAAACCTTTAAGGCACTTTCAAGACTTTTCATCTCTCCTACTCTCACAGATGTGACTAATACATTTTTATAGTTTTTGTAGTGGATTTAATTGTTTTCCTTCAAGTTTAATACATGTTCCAGCTTTTTTCTTGAAAGACTCAGGTTTATTAGGGTCACTTTTGTCTACATTTATTAAAGAGAAGGACAAAAAAAAAAATACGAAAGTGAGAAGTAAGAGAGGAAGACAAGGACGTACACTGAGGTGCACAGAATGATGTCTGGGGTCTGACTCGCAGACGTCTTTGCCAGCACCATCACCTATGGAAATAAAAACATTCCACATGAATGTGGAGATGAAGAAAAACCCCAAGGGTGAAGCCCATTGCGTTTGACTACTGCGCTCTGAGCCCTGCAGGCATAAGAGGTGCTGCACAGGTCTTCCCACCTTGAAAGAAAAGTGTCGTCAGCACCCCAGGAGCCGACTGACACTGACTGACAGCTGGTGTGTTTTTGGTTCTGATGAGATATAATTTTTTTTCACCTTCTTCCCATCTGTTGGCTCCAATATGTGACTTTGAGGACGTATTCACTTTTTATGGCAATTTTACTTCTGATATGTTTTCGAGCTCAGATATCTAGTCACCCACCAGTTACTTGTAACGTTAAGACCAGTGAGCAGAAACGTGAGAAACACCAATTACAGTCACGGTAAAAGTGAAGACACCACATTAAATTTTTATTTCTCAAACAATAAATGTTTTCATATTGATGTCTACTTTTATTTTTTATTCACCTCTGGGGAAGAACGGGATTTATTGTATTTAACAAGAAAAATGTACCTGGTTTTACTCATTTTAGTCACCCCACAACCCCTCAAATGGATGAAGGAGGATAAACGGAGGATGACTCTGCCCACAAATTTCCAATTAACTGTCAGCTGGTGGAATTTCTGGTATGTTTTGGGTCATTTTTATGTTGCAGGGTTCAGTTCTGAGTTCTGATCCATTAGCATATTTTTCCAGTGTTTCCATTGTTTTTCAACATCCTCAACTTGTATACAATTTTAACTGAAAATTAATGAATACAATTTCAACTGGTTACCAGTAAGGAGTTTATAATTGGGTGTAGAAATAACGCAACCACCAAAGGTTAAGTGTTTCCACACAAAGATAAAGTTGAAATTAATTATTAAAAAACCCAAACAACTCGATAATAATTACCTCTTGAGGCAAATTGGTCAATGCAGTTTTCATTCTGCCCAGTGGTCTTGCTACAATTGCACCATATGCTTATATTAGGTACAGAAGGTGAAAAAATCACTTAAATATTTGATCTTTTAATGTCTGCAGGGCATGGAACGATAGAAAAAATGTTAGAAGGTCATTGAGGACTTGGCTTAAAGGCCAGAGTCAGAAAGCAGAACCAAAACCACAGCTGCATGGCATAGCAACTGTTAATGCCTATTTGCTGCTTCATCTACAAATGTAACCTGGAAGTATTATACAAGAAGTGATAAATATACTTTCTGCTCAGCTGTTTATAGTTATGTTTCTGGCAACAAATTAAAGTTTATTAATATTTTCTAAATGCAATAATGTTGGTTAGAAAAGATATGAATAATTATTTTGATTTTGCCTGTTTAGCAAAATAAATGTTCAAACAAATGAGCAAATATAGATTTTGGTTTATTTTAATGAACTTAAATTTTCTGAAATGCCATTTTTAACTCA
Organism: Crenichthys baileyi; assembly: GCA_036173005.1. Classification (NCBI taxonomy): domain Eukaryota; kingdom Metazoa; phylum Chordata; class Actinopteri; order Cyprinodontiformes; family Goodeidae; genus Crenichthys; species Crenichthys baileyi. Next base: position 660,749 of record JAHHUM010000873.1, read on the forward strand.
ATAACTTAAACTATCGTGAAACTATACTCTTACTCAGTAGAGACAACCTGACTTCCCTCTTTATAGACACCTCCTCCAGCTCCACCAGGGAGAGCCCAAGGCGTGCCCAGGCCAGCCGAGAGACAGTCCCTCCAGTGTGTCCTGGGCTGTCCCCTTGGCCTCCTCCCATTGGGACGTGCCTGGAACACCTCCCGAGGGAGGCGTCCAGGAGGCATCCGGGATAGATGTCCGAGCCACTTCAACTGGTTCCTCTTGATGTGGATGAGCAGCGGCTCTACTCCAAGCTCCCCCCGGATGGCCGAGCTCCTGACCCAAACTCTAAGGGAGTGCCCGGCTCATTTCAGCCGCTTGTATCCGGAATCTCGTTCTTTGACCCATGACCCAAGGTTTATGGCCATAGGTGAGGGTAGGAATGACCAGTAAATCGAGAGCTTTGCGTTTCGGCTCAACTCTCTCTTCACCACAGCGTCCCTATCACTGCGGCAGCTCCACCAATCCGTCTGTCAATCTCCCACTCCATTCTCCCCTCATTCAAGAACAAGACCACAAGATACCTGAACTCCTCCACTTGAGGCAGAAACTCCCCTACAACCTGAAGAGGATAAGCCACCCTTTTGCGGGAACCTGAGAACCATGGCCTCGGACTTGGAGGAGCTGACCCCAGCCGCTTCACACTCGGCTGCGAACCGCCCCAGTGCATGCTAAAGGTCTTGGCTAGAGGGGGCCAGCAGGACCACATCATCTGCAAACAGAAGAGATGAGATCCACTGGTCCCCAAACCAGACCCCTCCAGCCCTTGGCTGTGACTAGAAATCCTGTGCATAAAAGTTATGAACAGGACCAGTGACAAAGGGCAGCCCTGCCGGGGTCCATCATGCACTGGGAACATGTCCGACTTAGTGCCGTCAACGCGGACCAAACTCCTGCTCCGCTTGTACAGGGACCAGATTGCCCCTAATAAAGGGTGAAACTACAATTTAAGTTGTTGAGTCACCACTACAATTTGTAATAGTTTTAAAACTAAGAATTATATTTCCTTGGTTAGACGTCTAAGTGGATGATCTGGAAAAGTTACTTAGTTACTTCATTAGTCCACTAAAGTCTCATATATCAAGGACTCTGGGATGACATCTCATTACCTTTGACTATGATATTTTCTAGTTTTACCAAGTAAGGTCATCAAGTCATCAAACCAAACTCTAACCATATTGATGTGTTTCATTCATGTCTGTGTGGAATTACAGCTTTGATAAATTTGTACACTGATTGCTAGAGCTCAATCATTGTCGATGCGTCCAACCTGCCAGGAGGTTCACCATGGAAACCCAGATATTCCTCTTTCCAGTTCTACAACACATTTTGAGAATTACAAGGCATTTGAAGGTGAGAAGGGATTTATAGATATACATTATACCAGCTTGTCTGGGCCATAGGCAAAAACTGAAATACAGACAGTAAATTGAGACCTTCACTATATAAACAGACCAAAGCAGCATCCGCATTACTGCAAATAGAGCCAGGATCAGTCTACTTCTTTCCCGATCGATCCTGCATACTCATGAACAAGACATTAACATACTTCAACTCCTCTTCTTGGTGCAGAGACTCAATCCAAATTTAGCTTAATAATTGCCATTTTTGTGAACAGCCAACTAATCAACAACCAAAATTCACTTCTTGTCTGTAAGCCTTCCTCCCAAAATCCCTATCTGTCACTTAGAAAGGACAAATTCAGAATAGTGCTTCAGCATTCTATTTTAATCCATAGCCTATGAGAAGGATAAAAGTTAATGACCTCAGCATCTCATTTTCTGGGGTCCTGTCCATTGCCCTCACTTCCTTCAAGATCACCCTGCAGCTCAATGGGACAGAACAGACGAGGGAAGCCACTGTGCCGTGGAATATATAATGGCATCTTCTGTTAGAGCTCAGAATGGTTATAGACTATAAAAAAGCAAGACCTAATCTTAGAAATCCATGGTCAAAAAGGAGATGTGAGTATATGTGGACAAAAGGAAAGACCAACAAATTTTGTTTTTTTTGCCATTTGCAGTATAGAAAACCACATGGAAAAAAGGTGCAAGTAGTTCAACTCCACTGTATGACATTCACACAAGCAGAGAGATAAGAACAATATCCACCCAGTCAGAAACAACAAGAGGGTCCCATTAATAAAAAATAAAAATATTAAATTTAAAACGAGTTCTAAAACCAAAATAAAACAGAGCCAAAAAGTGCTTGTTACAGTCATCATAAAGTCCTAATGTTTAAAGTCATCACAGCTTGTAGAAAAAAGCTTTTATTGTGGCATGATATTCCACATTTAATTGCTCGATAGGGCCTCCCAGAAGGGAGACATTTAGACAGGTGTCCTTAATGATGGCTGAAACCAGGGAGCAAAGTCTTTGTTGGTAAATGTCCTCCAGTACTGATGAGTCTGCACCAATAATCTGGGTGGCAGAGCGGACCACTCCATTTAAAATTTTCCTTTCTTTAGCAAAAACATTTCCAAACCACACTGTGATATTATTTGTAAAAAGGCTTTCTATTGCATTTAACAGAATCTGCTTGTTCCTATTAAAAACCTTTAAATTACAATTATGAACAATTTACCCCTCCATACCATTTAAAAAACAGGTAAAAGGGATTACTTTTTACTAAAATCAAATACCAGTTCAAGAGTTTTAGAGGCTTTCAGAACCAAGTCGTTTTCCTTACACTACACTACATTTTCCACCTAATTTAACCCTGCATTTATTTAAATGCAGGGTTAAATTAGTTGCATTTATTTAAGTCACATGCAACAATAACCACTGCGTCCGTTTTAGAGTTTAGAGTTAGAGTTTTGTATAATATTACTTAATTCATGTACAGCCACTGAGGTGTCTGCCCTTGGATGAAAGTAGATTGAGTACATAAACATCACAGAAAACTCCCATGGGAGATAAAAGGGGCGGTGCTTGAACAACGAGAACACTGTCCGTGCACCAAAGTTCATTAATAAGCAAACAAACAGGTCGACCTTTCGTTTTGCCAGTGTGCTCTTTTTCTCGATCTAAACAATGAACAGCAAATCCTAGTGGCTGAGAAGCGGAATCCGGTATGTTACTGTGAAGCCTCATCTCTGTCATACAAAATACAGAACAGTCCCGTGCCTCATGCTGGGTCTGGATACGGCTGAGCAGGTCGTCCATCTCGTTAGGCAGTGGCTGGACGTTAGCTAGGTAGATGGAAGGCAGCAGGATCCTTGTCAAAACATTGACAAAGCTTCACGAGCAACCCGCCACACCTCCCCCGGTGTCGATGCTTCGCCTCTGTTAGCTTGCTGCATCCCTACTCTGGGGCTCTGGTCCCCTGCGTACGTGTCGATTCTGTTGCCCAGAATCTTGGCTCCACTTGTGCTGTGAGGAGCACACCTCAAAGTAATCGCACCTCATTTCAGAAATCACCTGTAACAATCCTCTAACTTTGTCCCGAATCTTTAGAAGTGATTTTGGTCGTATTTAACTGTGGCGAGTGTTTCCCCAACAGGTACAGACAGCAAAAATACACAAATAGCACAACAGTGCTCCTGCAACGACACCTTCTCTTGGCACCATCTTGTCAGATATCTGCGTTAAAACTCCAGTGGAACGCATCTTTAAGCTCAAAGGGGGAGAAAGCCCCTTCTCACATCTGCTGTTTGCAGTTTAAAATATTTTCCATCAGTTTCAGCTGTTTATTGCCACCTTGTCTTTGCTGTACAGTGTGAATCTAAAAGTTAACTCTCCCTGCTCTTGTAGCTAATGCGGCCTGGCCACAGTGTATTATCTTAAAGTATCAAAGGTTGTAAATCACAGGTCCAGGGGCACTCTAAGGAGGCTGAAATTAAATCAGCGTTTCCTCCCATCAGCACGAAAACCAAAACCTAACCCCGGGATGCTGGGAAACACGCACACACACTGTCGGCTCCAAGCTCACACATCCGAAGCCGTTAGCTACTTTAACCCTGACTGTAGAGCTGGGTAGAAGCCAACGCTTTCAGTCATACACCCAAATTTTCACCCTGCTCCCACTTTTTTCTGCTCTGACATATAACTTTGGCTGAGCTCCCAAACCTAAATGGCTGAAGTCATGGTGTTCAGTGCAGGGAGCTTAGCTGAGTAGTGGACCAATTTGTGGGAATAAAAAAGGAGCCATATGGCTATCCAATTTCAGTCCAACACAAAGAGGTGAAGCAGATTAAAATCCAAGGGATTTATGACTTATAGAGTTTGAATATTAACTGTATATGGCAGTATTGCAGTTTTTTTTGTGTGTTTCTAAAAAGTGTTTCTTCTGGCCGCACCAAAACTGTTGTGCTGTTTTGATAGCCGTGAAGCCAACAAATAGTTTATATATTTCATACAATTATGTTAAATGATTTAAATAGAAAGCAACAACACTTGTGTCAGCTCATGCTGGAAAAAGATAATGTCTCACATGTCTCAGGTTCAGTTCAGCTTAACTGAAGCTGCTCAGTGGTGGGCCAGGCCTTGTGTCCTGAGGTTAGCAGGCAAGTGAATCAGACTGGTGTGTCAGGGTTGAAGACTCTGCTTGCTAACCCTTTTCAGTAAAGGGCTGAGTAAGGTAGATGAAGAACTGCATTTCAAGGGATGAAGGACATGCTGAGTGTTAGTTTCACACACACACTCGAATGTGAATAAAATTAACCTCACTACTTCAACTATGTCAAGTGCCATTAGGAAGCAGATGCAATGCAAAGGGGAGCAGGTATTACAAATCTATGTGTCTCCCTATTATGATGTCTGCTTAAGCCACTCCTGGGAAGGTTCACCACTGTTTCATGTGTTTTCCATTTGTGGATAATGGCCCTCAGTATAGCCCACTGGAGTCTGGAAACCTTGGCCTTGTAACGCTTTTGAGACAGATGGATATCAGTGACTTTTTCTCTCACCTGTTCTTGAGCTTTAGATTAAGGCATGATGTCTTGTTTTATGACATTTATTTGTCTACTTCATTTTGTCAGACAGGTTCTATTGAAGACATTTTCTGATTGCACATGTCTTGCCAATTCAGGCCTGGAGGTGGTTATTGAAACAAATCAAGCTGTTCTAAAAATGTGCTTAATTATGGGTAATTCATGATTTTCATTTTGTGAGCTTGTCACCTTTAATGGATTAAATAAAATTATTTAAAAACTATAATTTGTAATGACAATGGTTATATGTGTCTGTTACATATTTAAAAGGTCAAAAAGAAAGCAAAAACAGAAGAAATTTGAAAGGGGTAAATACATTTTCATGGCACTGTACCAGAGCCATACTCTGCTGGGAAACCTTGGGTTCAGCCAACATTGTGGAAGGTACCGTGACCGCAGCACATAACTTAACGTTGTTTCTGACAAAGTAAAGCTCTTCATGCAAACAGTATTCCCTGATGGAAGTGACCTATATGGTAAAATGTTAATGGAATACAAATCACTTTAACCATTTTCAAAATAGAAGAATAGACAAGTACTATGTTAAGATCACACCATGTTTTGAGTATTTTATTATAAACTAGCATATCGGTCATGAATGCTTTTTATGTAGGATTTAAATGATCTCCCCTATAACCACTGATAATCTATACATTGTGCGTGTGTATTGTGCTCTTTCATTAACTCAGAGATTTTTGTGCCCATTCAAACTGTTTTAGAAAACAGGCTTGAAGAAATTGGGGTTTATATCTGTGAATAATTTATGTTTATACATTTCTCATAGTCTAGGACCTACAGAGAACTTTACAACACGTCATCAAAATTTTATCTACAATCAAATTTCTTTTAGCCTGAGTCCATGGTTCTCAACCGAAAGAAGGTTGACGGGTCCCTGGTGGTTTGGGGTGGGACTCACGTGGAGGAGTTAAAAGTATTTGGGTTTCTTGTTCAGATGTGATGGTGGAAGGGAGCAGGAGATGCATGAATGGATTTTAGCTTCATCTGAAGTAATGAGGGATTTTTTTCCCATCTGCCATGGTAACGGAGGAGCAGAGCTGAAATGTGAAGCTCTAGATTCACTGGTCAGTCTGCATTTCAAAAGAAAGAGATTGTGAATAAGTAGCTGAAGGTAACTTCCTCACTAGGATGATCAGCGTCTACCTTAGACATAGGGCAAGAAGCTTAAGTTTTCCAGTCACCTCCCACTTTAGGAGCCAGAAATCAATGGAAAGAATGTCAAGAACTTCAGACCAGTGAACAACTAGGGAAGCCCCAGAATGAGATGGATGGGGGAGGGCTGCTGCTGATAAGATCCCTTTAGCCTTCTGGACCTGTTATGTCTGGAACTTCAAGATGGGCTATGGGCTAACTTTGAAGCCGCATCTCATCCACATTTCAGATAGATGGCAACCACTACCCACTGAGCTCCAATACTAACATTTACTGTAGATTGTAGATCCATTTCTGCTACCTGTATGACCCCTTCTCTTTTCCAATGGTTATAATCAGTCTGACGGAGGGGTATCCCAACCCTTTGGGGTTTTTATTAACAATGACCTCAGGGGGAAACCCTTTGTGGGGTGCCTTGAGACGACTTGTTGTAAATAATGCCGTCTAACTGAATAATCTGAAGAAATATCTGTGAAAAGTTAGGGTCTTTGGGCTTGGGCTGCTGGAGGACATAATGACCACTTTCACCCTCTTCGCTACATTCTCACACTCTCCCAAATTTTTTGCATTATTTGCTGTTATTTCAGCTTTTAACTTTGTTCTCTCTTTTCTCTTCCCAAAGCTACCCTGGCCCCCGGCTCTGGGGGGGGGCTACCTGTGAACCTTTATGGGGAGGGGAATCGTCCCAGCTTCTCTGCAACAAATTAAAAGCTCACCCCCCTACCGATGATCACATGGCCCTGTCTTTTAGTGTTTAACCCTTTCTCTCTCCTAACTGGCTACTGGCTGAGCTTTTTTTGGACTACTCTATTGCTTCCCCTTTTAGACTCAACGTTAAAACTGGCTCAAGTTTTTTTGTTCTTTCTTTCTGATGAAACGACTAAAGGACTACAGCCCTTAACATTTCTTTTTTCCCTTCCCTAGAAAGTAAATCCCGGGTCAGTGCTTCTTTGTTCTTTTGTGTCTCTGCTCTGTTCTCTCTAACCCCCTCGGCGTGGCAGATGGCCGCTCACACTGAGCCTTTCGCTGGAGGTTTTTTTCCTGTTAAAAGGTAAAAAAATTTTTCCTCTCCACTGTGCACTGCATGCTCATTATGAGGATTGGTGCAAAGTCAACGCCAGTGACTGTCCACTGTTTTCTACTCTCATCCGGGAGGGTGACTGCTACAAATTCTGACTGGGTCTTGTTGGGTTTCCCCCTTTAAAAGAAAAACTTTTTACCAATTTGAAAAAATAACTGAATCTGACTCACTGTTCAAGTTAGGGTTAATTGTAATGTTGTACCCTGATTTTTTTGAAGTGCCTTGAGACGCATTGTTGTAAATTGGGGCTAACAAAAAAAAAACGAAATTTAATTGTATAGGCTGTATCAACCAATGGTTTTGATTTTTCTGAACGTTTTGCAATAATAAATTGACTCCTTTGGGCCCTTTTTTAGCCTTTTCTCGGGGTTGGTTTTATAAAACCAACCAGTGACTGCATGCAATCTGCTGGGTTTCCTTAGATAGAAAAACTTTTTTATCCAATTTGAATAAATAACATAATCTGACTGCACTGTTCAATGGTTAGGATTAATTGTAATGTATGTACCTGACTTTTGTGAAGTGCCTTGAGACGACATGTGTTGTGAATTGGCGCTATATAAATAAACTGAATTGAATTGAATTACTAGAGTTCCTTAATCTCAAACCCCTCAAATTCCGGTCCAAAATGTACAGGACAGTGTCTAAAACAGATGAATCAATTTCCCTTCCTATTATTAAATAGGAGGTGGATTTATCAGCCAACTTTAACAAAACATTTTGGTCTCAGGTATGTTTAAGAACATTTAAAATGACTAGTAACCCTAGTTTACAATTAATAAATAGAAATTGCTCTCTGTTTGAGTCATAGAGTATGCTATACAGGTCAACAGATGTTCAGGATGGGTTTTGTGCTTACAGTGCACAGGCAATGTACCTGACAATTACATCCACGCACTATGGTTATATGTAGATAGGGGGAGTCAGGTTTAGCCTAAACCGGCTCAGTTATGGTTGAGGTGCAAACACACCCTCCATTTCTGCTACCTGAGCGACTCCTTCTCTTTTCCAGTGGTTATAACCAGTCTGACAGAGAGAGATACCACCCATCCTTGTGGTTTTTAGTATAACAATGACCAAGAGTGGGCTATAGATGGACAAACTTTATCAGTTTATTATTTTACTCAGTACCCCATAGACCATTCTTAAATGGTCAAACTCTAACACTCAGTGGTTTATTCTAACCTCCACAACAACCCTGCACCATTTCAAACCCTTTGTGAAGTCCATCAGGCCCTTACTCTCAATTTTTAGATTAGTTTTCAGACTTTTATCTGATTTTGTGTTAAATACAGATAAAGTTATTATAGTGGGGGATTTTAACATCCATGTTGGCACTGAAAGTGATAACCTAAATATAGCCTTTAATGCTATCTTAGACTCAATTGGCTTTACTCAAAACATTAACAAACCTACCCACCTTTGTCTTCATTCTCTGGACCTTGTGGTGAGATATGGCATTGAGTGTAAAGACATAACAATATTTTCTCATAACCCTGTCCTGTCTGACCATTTTTTAATAACATTTGAGTTTAATTTAACCGAGTACTCCACACCTGAAAGAACATTTCATTATAGTAGATCATTATCAGACAATGTTGTAACAACCTTTAAAGAATCTGTTTCACTTTTAATCTCCTCATTATCACTGCTTAGTCAATCACCTAACCTGGATGGCATTAAACTGACCTCTGGTAATAATGTAAAAAACCTTGGTGTTATTTTTGACCAGGACATGTCATTTAAATCCCATATTAAACAGGTTTCTAGGATTTCCTTTTTTCACCTCCGGAACATTGCCAAAAATAGAAATATCCTATCCAGGAGTGACGTTGAAAAACTAGTCTGATTCAAAATGCTGCAGCAAGAGTTCTAATGAAAATTAAAAAGAGAGATCATATTTCTCCTACTTTAGCAACAGCTTCCTGATAGACCGACAGCAAAAGATGAGACTGGGGAGCATCTTCTCCCGCAGCAGATCAATAAGTACTGGTGCCCCCCAGGGGTGTGTTCTATCCCCACTCCTTCCTGTACACAAATGACTGCACTTCATCGGACTCGTCCGTGAAACTCCTGAAACACTGTCACTGGTCTGATCCAGGACGGTGGTGAGTCTACATACAGATAGGAGGTGGATCAGCTGGTACACTGGTGTTGTCAGAACCACCCAGAACTTAACCCACTCAAGACTGTGGAAATGGTGGTGGACTTTCTGAGAACACCACCCCTATACACCTACCTCACCATCCTCAACAACACCGTGTCGGCTGTGGATCACTTCAGGTTCTTAGGAACCACCATCTCTGAGGACCTGAGATGGTCTTCACACATAGACACTGTTCGAAAGAAGGCCCAGCAGAGACTGTACTTCCTGAGGTAGCTCAAGAAGTTCAACCTTCCACAGGAGCTGCTGGTCATCTTCTACTCTGCCATCATTCAGTCTGTCCTGTCTTCATCCATCTCAATGTGGTTTGGTTCATCCACAAAACAGGACAGGTCCAGACTGCAACGAATAATCAGGACTGCAGAGAGAATCATCAGGGCTGACCTTCCCTCCATCCAGGACTTATACAGGTCAAGGGTCAGGTAAAGAGCTGCTAAAATCTCTGCAGACCCCCCACACCCTGCACATAAACTGTTCAGAGTTTTGCCTTCAGGCCGTCGCTACAGAGCACTGTTCACTAAAACCAGCCGCCACAGAGACAGTTTCTTCCCCCAGGCTGTTTCTCTGCTGATCATCCAATAGAGTACCAAACAACCTCATACTGAAGTTGCAAATCCACCTTTGTATATTTGTATATTGTATGTATGTATTTAAGGACATAAAGATATATGCAGAATATATCTTATAACGCAAAAACAAACAAAAAAAGAAACCCAGAGAGCAAAGTGTACTGGAGTAAAATTCCTTGTTTGTTTGAATGTACCAACTTGGCAATAAAGCTGATTCTGATTCTGAACATATTGGAAAGATCTTTAAGGAAACTAGCCGCCTTTTGCTGGCTTTTTAAAATGAAAAATAATGCTTTTTATATCATATGGTATATCACAGCTAATAGCACGTGTTTGTGTGAATCTCTCTAGACTTGTATTATAATATAGGTTATTTACATTGTGTTAAAACTTTATCACACAGGTGGAGATTTGTTGCCCATGGTGGGGTTGAGAGATCCAGCAGAGAAATAGTCTACCTGACTGTTGCTGCTAGAACACTCCTACAGAGTTTTATGTCAGCCATTCAGCAGCATGAACTACCATGTAGAGTACGGTCTGATAAAGGAGGGGAAAATGTAAAGGTAGCAGAAGTTATGATCAAGAACAGGAAGGAACTCTTACATCACAGACAGAAGTGTTCATAATCAGCCTTATTGCTATTGGACACTTTTTTAAATCTTTAAGATATGCATACCATGAAATAAACCTGTCAGTGTCACCTTTATCACAGAATAGAGAGGATGTGGAGAGATGTCTACAAGTATGCCTAAAACTTCTATCAGGTTTTCATTTCTTTGGAAGATCAACGAACACTTGACCCAGATAGTAACGTCCACCTTTATGCTCCACACCGCAGCTTTCTCCCACAAATCCATCAAAATCTCGACTCTTTCAAAGATGGTTGGAACTCCCATGGTCTTACAACTGAAAGGAATCAGTCACCATTGCACCTCTGGAATAGGTTCAAACCAAGGCACCATGGAGGACACTGATGAGATTAAAGTTCCAGTCTAAACCATTTTTCATCTGTTTCAACGTTGGATCATTTTCTAGATAAAATGTTGTTTAACCTAAGCAGTGGTGTCTAATCAACTTTAACAACATGAATAATTATGTTTTTTTATGTAGATTCATGAAGAATATGGGGTTGACTGGAGCGGGCCTCACAATCATCATGGAGCCACAGTGTCAGTCCCAGATACTCAGCTAACCCAGGGTGTCTGGGCTCTCGGCCATCCGGGAGGGGCTCGGAGTAGAGCCGCTGCTCCTCCACATCGAGTACGACTACGAGTGCATAAACCAAACAGTCAACAGTTGTGCTTTTGAAGTTTAAACAGATATCACTAATTTAATAGGACCCAGTTTCCGTTCCGTCGGTCTGTGGCTCATATGGAATTGCAGCAACGTTAAATAGCGCTAGCAGGGAAATATTATTTTCCTAAATTGGAAACTAAAAACATTTCTGGATAAATAATTCATAATGGATTCATAAGATGATGTCATAATTCACGTGTTACCTATTGGTTGTATAGGAGCGGGCGGTCTTTTATCACTGAGTGAATATAGTAACAGAGACTCAGCAGAATTCTCTCCTCCCAGCTCCCCACGAGGGGACCTTTATTCTTCAAAAGTCGCACAACTCATTTTCTTCATCACCATTCCTTGGTGTTACAAAGTGCTCCCAAAGTGTTCTTGTGAAGCAGCCTTTTTATAGAGTTACAAAGCATTGGTGTGTGTTGGGATCATTTACGTAATACATCTTGGCATCCACACACTGTTTTGTCTACTTTTCCTCATTCAGCCAACATCTGCAAACCTTTAAATGGGCGGACGTGACAGTTTGCAATAACAATTTCATCACTTATCTGGATGCAGATTCCATGTCAAAGTGACCTGGCAACACTTTAGGGATGTCAAAACTTTCCCAGCTGGCAAGGGTCAGAATATCACAAGATTTCCTGCAATAACAAGCCCATTAGTTTTCCCTCTCACCAAGGACTTTTCTCTAATGCACTCTGCTCTCCAGACAGTCAGGCGCATGTAAGAACCATCCTTCACAAAGTTCATCTTGTAATGGTAGAAACAATAATAACACTTTTAATCTAGTCAAAGCAGAGCTTTATGCCTCGACATTTGAAGCTAAGAAAAGAAAGCTGGACAAACTTTCTACTTTTAAGGCTAGGCTTAAAACTTTCCTTTTTGATAAAGCTTATAGTTAGAGTGGCTTAGGTTATCCTGAGCTATCTCTGTAGTTATGCTGCTATAGGCTTAGGCTCTGGAGGACTTAATGACCACTTTCACCCTCTTCGCTACTTTCTCACACTACTCTACTTTGCATTATTTCTGATTTCAGCTTTTAACTTTTTTCTTTCTTTTCTCTTCCCGAAGCTACACCTGGCCGACTCTGTGTCTACCTGTAAAACTTTCTGGAAGGGGCTCGCCGAGCTTCTGCTGGCAACAATTAATGCTCACCCTCTACTGATGATCCACATGGCCCTGTCTTTTAGTGTTTTTAACCCTTTCTCTCTCCTAGACATGCGATTTCTGACTTTTCTGTAACTAACTCTATGTGCTCTCTTCAGACTCTAACCTTTAAACTGGCTCAGAGTTTATTTTGTTATTTCTTTCTAGGTGAAACGACTAAAGGAGCTACATCATTAACATTTACTTTCCCCCCATAGAAATACCCCCTTGATCAGTGCTTCGTTCACTTTGTGTCTCTGCTCTGTTCTCTTAAACCCCCGTCGGTCGTGAGATGGGCCCCTCACACTGAGCCTGGTTTTTTGGTTTTGCTGGAGGTTTCTTCCTGTTAAAAGGGTTTTTCCCCTCCCCTGTCGCTACATGCATGCTCAGTATGAGGGATTGCTGCAAAGTCAACGCCAGTGACTGTCCACTGTCTCTACATGCTCATCCAGGAGGAGTGAATGCTGCGAGTCACTGACTGGATGCAATCTGCTGGGTTTCCTTAGACGGAAAAACGTTTTATCCAATTTAAATAAATAACAGAATATGACTGCACTGTTCAATGGTTAAGATTAATTGGAATGTATGTACCTGACTTTTGTGAAGTGCCTTGAGACGACATGTGTTGTGAATTGGCGCTATATAAATAAATTGAATTGAAAGCCTATAGCTCTTTAAAGTCCAACATGTACCTTTAAATACCAGCAATAAAAGGATCAAAATGCAAAAGGTTGAAGGCGCGTAATGGCTGATCTGTGCTTAAAAAAACACTTTTTAAATAAAGTTGATCATATCTTTAAAAACACAACACACGACACATCATTAGCTGGGCAGCTAATCTGCTAACACTTAGCTGAGTTTTCTCAAACCAAACAAGATCAAATGCCATTAAAGGAACATTATTTAGTTTATTTCACTCTAAACTAATCTTTGCCCAAACACAACCTCTTCTTGTGAACCTTGCTGAAGACAGGGTTTCCTGGGCGACGAGATGAAGGAAGCAAAGCTGTCCAGTCATCTACGTGTGCACTGAATCGTACAACAAAGCATGTTGCGGCAACTTCAGTGGGGGTAGCTCTCGTTACCTGGACATGCACGCAGGAAGGTGTGTGGTGCTGCGGTCCCGATGCCTACTTTTCCAGATCGTGGGGGAAAAATAATCAGGGCTGCTTCTGGAGGCCTCAGAAGAAAAGTCAAGGCGTGCTTGTCTTATTACACCCTATGAATGAATGCCAGATACTCGAACAGCAAATCATTACTTAATTTTGTTCATATGATCAGTGTGATCGTAGTCACTTTTGGATCCAAGCTGATATTACTTTATTATATTACAGCACAGAGTTAAACCTGGACATCTGACTGTGCTTTGAACACATTGCTGTTTTTCTCTGTTGTGCAACAGAGGAAAAAAATGCAATCAAAGCCTGTTTGATTATTATCAAAATGCATACATTGAAGAGTAAACAGGTGTAAATTTGGAGTTTAAACAAATATCAGAAATTTAATTGGACCTAGTTTATGTTTAGTGTTTGCTTCCGTCTGTGTGTGGCGCATATGCAAGTGCACCAACGTTAAGCAGCGCTAGCATTAGCCTTCTGTTATTTGGGGCATTCATTCCGAATGCAACAACGTAGGGTTTAAACCAAATCTTTATACTGCTTAAAGCCAAAGCATTTTACAGCTGTTACTTTGAGCTGAGCCTCTATGATGGCTAATGTCCCCCCCACTCACTGTTCAGTGTAGCGACGGCAGGAAAATCCCTGCAACACCGACCCCCCGGTACACTGAATAGCTGGCTGGATAAGAGGAGATTCCTCCTGAACTCACTTATGTACAGAAGTTAATGGAAAAAACTATTGTACATATTACTGGAGTTGCTGAGAGTGCTGCATGCGGGAGTGTACCCTGCAGTGCAGCCCGCCCACCTGCTTTCACTTGCAGCGAGACCGCCGTGTTGGCTGTTGACCTCCCCGTTCTTCTCATTCACGGCCCTATGCGCTGGGGGCGTGGCCACCTGTTGAGACGTTGAAGGGGCGGGGTTAATTAGCATATCTTCTGAAGATTTAAACTGAGATTTAAGATTTAGATTAAAGATATAAGATATATTATTTAGATACCGATATAAGATTTAGATATAAATATAATATTTATATATCCATATCAGATGTAGAAATAGATTTATCATATAAATACTCGTACTCGTCGTCTTCCGCTTATCTGGGACCGGGTCTCAGGGGCAGCAGACTGAGTAGAGATACCCAGACATCCCTCTCCCCAGACACCTCCTCCAGCTCCTCCGGGGGGAGCCCAAGGTGTTCCCAGGCCAGCCGAGAGACATAGTCCCTCCAGCGTGTCCTGGGCCGTCCCCTGGGCCTCCTCCCGGTGGGACGTGCCTGGAACACCTCCCGAGGAAGGCGTCCAGGAGGCATCCGGTATAGATGCCCGAGCCACCTCAACTGGCTCCTCTCAATTTGGAGGAGCAGCGGCTCTACTCCGAGTCCCTCCCGGATGGGCGAGCTCCTCATCCTATCTCTAATGGAGTGCCCAGCCACCCTACAGAGGAAGCTAATTTCAGCCGCTTCTATCCGGGATCTCGTTCTTTCGGTCATGGCCCAAAGTTCATGGCCATAGGTGAGGGTAGGAATGTAGATCGACCTGTAAATCGAGAGCTTCACTTTTCGGCTCAGCTCTTGCTTCACCACAACGGACCGGCACAGTGCTCCCATTGCTGCGGCAGCCACACCGATCCGTCTGTCGATCTGCCGCTCCATTCTTCCCTCACTCGTGAACAAGACCCCGAGATACTTAAACTCCTCCACTTGAGGCAGGAACTCCCCTCCAACCTGAAGAGGACAAGCCACCATTTTCCGGTCGAGTACCATGGCCTCTGACTTGGAGGAGCTGATCTTCATCCCAGCCGCTTCACACTTGGCTGCGAACCGCCCCAGCGCATGCTGCAGGTCTTGGCTAAAGGGGCCAGCAGGACCACGTCATCTGCAAAAAGAAGAAACCCAAACCAGACCCCCTCCGGCCCTTGGCTGCGTCTAGAAATTCTGTCCATAAAAGTTATGAACAGGACCGGTGACAAAGGGCAGCCCTGCCGGAGTCCAACATGCACCGGGAACAGGTCCGACTTAGTGCAATGCGGACCAAACTCCTGCTCCGCTCGTATAGGGACCGGAGGGCCCCTAATAAAGGGCCCCCGATTCCATACTGCTGGAGCACCCCCCACAGGGCATCACGAGGGACACAGTCGAATGCTTTCTCCAGGTCCACAAAACACATGTGGACCGGTTGGGCAAACTCCCATGAACCCTTGAGGAACCCAGAGGCACTGTCCCTGACCGCCACGCAATGTTGAAGAGGCGTGTCAACCATGACAGCCTCACAACATCCAGAGATTTGAAGTACTCAGGGCAGATCTCATCCACCCCCAAAGCCTTGCCACCGCGGAGCTTTTTAACCACCTCGGTGACTTCAGCCTGGGTGATGAAAGAGTCCAACCCCCGAATCCCCAGCCTTTGTTTCCACCAGGGAATGCGTGATGGCAGGATTGAGGAGATCCTCGAAGTACTCCTTCCACCGCCTGATAATGTCCTCAGTCGAGGTCAGCAGCCTCCCACCCCCACTATAAACAGTGTTGGCGAAGCACTGCTATCCCCTACTGAGGCGCCGGGCGGTTTGCCAGAATCGCTTCGAGGCCAACCGGTAGTCCTTCTCCATGGCCTCACCGAACTCCTCCCAGGCCCGAGTTTTTGCCTCTGCCACAGCCCGGGCCACAGCACGCTTGGCCTCACGGTACCCGTCAGCCGCCTTAGGAGTCCCACAAGCCAACCACAGCCGATAGGACTCCTTCTTCAGCTTGACAGCATCCCTTACTGCCGGTGTCCACCACCGGGTTCTGGGATTTCCGCCGCGACAGGCACCGCAGACCTTATGGCCGCAGCTACGGGCAGCAGCATTGACAATAGATGCGGAGAACATGGTCCACTCGGACTCTATGTCTCCAACATCCCTCATAATCTGGTCAAAGCTCTCCCGGAGGTAGGAGTTGAATACATCCCTGGCCAAGGGGTCCGCCAGGCGTTCCCAGCAGACCCTCACTATGCGCTTGGGCCTGCCAAGTCTGTCCGGCTTTCTCCTCCTCCAGCGGATCCAACTCACCAGTGGGTGGTGATCAGTGGACAGCTCAGCCCCTCTCTTCACCCGAGTGTCCAATACATGTGGCCGAAGGTCTGATGATACAACAACAAAGTCGATCATTGACCTCCTGCCTAGGGTGTCCTGGTGCCAAGTGCACTGATGGATACCCTTATGTTTGAACATGGTGTTCATTATGGACAATCCGTGACTAGCACACATTCCTCCCGATCACGCCTCTCCAGGTGTCACTGTCATTTCCCACATGGGCGTTTAAGTCCCCCAGCAGAATAATGGAGTCCCTGGGAGGGGCACTATCCAGCACCCCCGACAGGGACACCAAGAAGGCCGGGTACTCCGCACTACCGCTTGGCCCGTAGGCCGAAATGACAGTCAGAGATCTATCCCCAACCCGAAGGCGCAGGGATGCGACCCTCTCATCCACTGGGGTAAACCTCAACACGTGACGGCTGAGCTGGGGAGCAACAAGCAAACCCACACCAGCCCGCCGCCTCTCCCCATGGGCCACTCTAGAGTAGAAGAGAGTCCAGCCCCTCTCAAGGCGATGGGTTCCAGAGCCCACGCTGTGCGTGGAGGTGAGCCCGACTATTTCTAGTCGATATCTCTCAACCTCCCGCACAAGCTCAGGCTCCTTCCCCCCAGCGAGGTGACATTCCACGTCCCTAGAGCCAGCCTAAGCATCCGGGGATCGGGCCGCTGAGGTCTCCACCTTTGTCCGCCACCCAATCCTCTTTGCACCGGTCCCTCACGGTTCCCCCTGCAGGTGGAGGGCCCATTAGGTGATAGACTCGCGTCTCTCGTTCGAGCTTGGCCCGGCCGGGTCCCGCCAGGGTGGGACCCTGGCCGTACCGGGCGACGTCATGTGCCTCGATATAGTAGCCATCATGAAGGATTCTTAAACCGCTCTTTGTCTGACCCATCACCTAGAGCCTGTTTGCCATGAGAGACCCTACCAGGGGCATTTAAGCCCCAGACAACATAGCCTCTAGGATCATTTGAGCACTCAAACCCCTCCACCACGTTAAGGTGGCGGTTCAAGGAGGGGTCATATAAATATAGATATTATATTTAGATTAAGATTTAACATTTATAATTAGTGTTTCCCAATAAATGTGAGAGAAATTCACAAAATGTTAAGAAAGTGTGCTAAGTAACAGAAATGTTACAGTGAAATATTTTTTGCTGAATTATTACACTCTATACCCACATTTCCCTATTTGCCTGTGGACTCTGTCCTAGATTCCTTACCTTTGCCCACTTCTAGGTTCCAGCTCGACACTTTATATTTTAATCGCTTCCATCCGCGTGATATCTTTAAACTTCATTAGGACCCTCTGGGAGATGGAATTGGGGGAGGGTCTCTCAGATGAGCTCTGGTTGCATATTTTAACACTGTACATAAGTCTTCAATATGTGCTAGGTACTGTGTCAGCCAATGTAAGTTTGTACATCACGTGTACTAGGCCACAACTTGTCCATTAAAAATCTACAACGGCATATCTCCAACCTGTGAAAGATGTCAAAGGTCCCTTCAAAACGGATGAATATGTCCTGGCTTTGTCCAATACTTTTTTGGTCGAGGTGCTTGCTGCTAAATCAGATGTGGCTTAAAGGAAGATAGACTCGAACTCCTTCAGCGCTTTATTTGGGGTTTTCTCTGAACCGCCCTCTTCATCTCAATCTCAGGAAACTTCTCAAACTTTTATGACCGTGATTGCTAGGAGGGTGATACTACTAAAGTGGAAAACACCTCATCCTTTCTTACATTGGCTCAGGGATATTCTTTATTTTCTTAAACACAAGAACATTAGGAGCTTACTGCAGGGCTCTTCTAATCAATTTCAGTGAACTTGGAAACCACTACACCTATTGGTCAGGCAAACTAACATTTCATTTATCCCAGACTAACTTTTGATAATATATTTACCCTCTGTCTTTCCTGTGGAGGTCTCCTCCCTTCCTTTGTTCATGTATGTGTATGTGAATGTGATTAGCTATCTTTCTGGGTGCTGAGATGATTTCTTCTATTTAAAGAGCGGTGGTTATTTGTTATATGTTTATGAGGTGAATAGAGGCTATTTGTTTATCTTTCATTTGTATTACATGTCATAAAAGGAGTTGTACGGTTTGTTGTATATGTACAATCTTGTTGTAATCTTTCATGACTGTACAATCTCCGTTAAAATCTCCGTTATCACTGATGTGCCAGTTCCCCATGCCATGGGCACTAACACACCCCCATACCATCACAGATGCTGATTTTGAACTTTGCACTGATAACAATCCAGATAGTCATTTTCCTCTTTGGCAAGGAGGACACAACATCCATGATTTCCAAAAATTCTATTAAATTCAATTCAGTTTTATTTATATAGCGCCAATTCACAACACATGTCGTTTCAAGGCAGTTCACAAAGGGTTTGGAATGGTGCGGGGTTGTTGGTTCAAAAACTATTTGAAATGTGGACTCATCACACCACAGCACACTTTTCCACTTTGTGTCAGTCCATCTCTGATGAGCTCGGGTCCAGGGAAGCTGGCGCTATTTCTGGGTGTTGTTGATATCTGTCTTTGGTTTTTCATGGTAGAGTTTTAACTTGTAGATGGAGAGATTAACTGTGTCAACTGACAATGGTTTTCTGACGAGTTCCTGAGCCCACATGGTGATATCCTTTATATAATTATGTCGGTTTTTAATGTATTGCCTCCTGAGAGGTCGAAGGTCAAGGACATTAAGTGTTGGTTTTCCTCCTTGCTGCTTATGTGCAGAGATTTCTACAGATTATCATAATCTTTTAATGATATTATGGACTGTAGATGATAAAATCCCTGAATTCCTTGCAATGGTACATTGAGAAACTAATGATTTGCCCATGCAGTTGTTCACAAAGTGGTGAACCTCACCCCATCCTTGTTGTAAACGATTGAGCCTTTTGAGGACGGTCCTTTTATCCCCAGTCATGACACTTACCTGTTTCCAATGTACCTGTTTACCCGTGGAATGTTCCAAACAGGAGTTTTTGGAGCATTCCTCAACTTTCCCTGTCTTTTATTGACCCTATCCCACCTTTGTTGGAATGTGTTGCAGCATTAAATTCAAAGTGAGTGAATTCTTGCAAAATAAAACAAACAATACTTTTTATCAGTCTTACCTTTAAAGGTCTCCTCTTTGCAATGGATTCAGTTGCATACAGGTTGAACAGGATGTGCAAATTATTGTATTATGTTTTTACTTACGTTTTTACACAATGTCCCTACTTTATTGGATTTGGGGTTGTATTCAGTAGGATAAATCTGTCAAACTTTTAAACTCGTCTTCTTCTGAGGGAAGAGGTCCACTAATAACTTAGGTCCAGAAAAAAGCTTTAAGGAGAGCTGAAAAATCCTCTTCCATTAGCCCACATTGCTGATTAGCAGTGTCATTTGTCTCAGTAAGCAAAATGCATTTTTCAGATTTTGGACGTGTGACCACAACGCTCATGTTCTTCTCCCTCATATCACAGACCATATTGCAGACAAACCCCTCACCACCTGTCCGTGATGAACTCTTATCTAAGTTCCACAATTATTTTACCCCCTGGTCCCAGTATGGGAAAGTGTGCTTCAGCCTGTACAACTTGTGGTCAGTCGGCACAAACATCCGTCAGTGTGAGATGGGGTGAAGACTTGAATCTGCAAGTGCAAGATGAGAACTGACCCAATCCCACATCAATCTCAGTCAAACAAACATGCTGTAAGTTAGTTGGGTAGGCTGGTCACCGACCCAACTACAGGCATGTATTACTAACAACCAATGAAAAACATAGGATGAGACATGACATCACCTTTGAGACAACTTTTTGTTCTTTTTATTCTATTTGTAGCTTGACAACAGCAGGGGGCATAATACAAACTATCACCTAACTAATTATAGTCAGTGATTAAAAAAACAACACAGAGATACTTGGATATTTAAGACTAAAATGGTGAATAATAAAGCACCTTAGTGAGGTAATTGAACTTTATTTAACTTATGGACATTTCTGAATGAAATATTACATAGATAATGTACACATAGAATGAACCTACTTGTCATGAATCTTTCTAGTTTAATTGCGCGATTCAGCCCAAATGTGATTTATTGTCCTTATTTGTCTCAAAATCCCTGTAGTGTGCGAATTATTAACAGTTCAAGATGTTCAGTTTGTGATCTGCAGTCTTTCAGTTGAGACACAAATACCAAACTGTTTGTTTAGTTTGTTCGATCTTTTTTTTTTACTGTTTTTTTGCAGCACTGGTGGCCTGAATTTTTTTACATTTTTTCCACAGCAAGCTGACAGGATAGGGGTCGAGAGAGGGGGTATTGCGTCAGCTGCTTTGAGGAATGAAGCCTCTGAATATGGGTCATGTGTTTTACCCTGTGCTACCGCCATACCCCGAATCTTGGATCTTTGACAGAAACACTTAAAAACCTAAATCCACAGCTTTCTGCCTTGATTTGTTGCCCACCCTGTTTTTAGGAACAGTTTTTATCTGAGTTATTCCTAAAATACTGGAGATGATAAATATTTATCTTGAATCAACTAATTTTCTAAAGTCCTGAAAAGTGCATTTAAAGAATCTAAATATAGATGCATCAATAGGAAGTAATTGTAGGCCATTGTCCAATCTAGCATTTTTTTATTAAAAGCTTTACTCTCTTTTATAAACTATATTTGTAAAAAGTAAGAATTACTATGGATAAAAATGAAAGTACTCGTGGTTATTTTATATAAACCTAACACGGTATTGTTTTTTGTCAGCCTTGTGCTTTTACTTTGGAAGAATGTGTTCCTGTTCTCTGTTGTGCTGTTTAAAGAAATATTTTTTGATCAAATTTACCCATTTATGATAAAAATAATTCAGATCTTTGGGTATATCCAGTCAGGCTTCAGACCACACTACAGCACTAGTGAAAGTACTGAATGATATACATCTTCAGAGTGATGGGTCTAAAACTTCTGTCAGGACTGAAAAGATTATTGTTTACTACAGCTAATAAAATGTTAGCCCGATCACTGATGAGTAACTGCATCCTGAGTTTTAAGATTAAATCACATTTTAACAATGCAGTGTTTTCCAAAACTGTCTCTGTAAATTTAATCTTTCTTCTTTCTTTTTTGTAAAATAGTCTGGATTTTCTGTGTATGAATGGTGCTATAGAAATAAACCTGCCTGCCACTCCCTAAGCTTAAGAGTGGCTTTTATAATAAAAATCCCGTTCAGTCTAGTAAGATTGATTGGGATGAACGCCAGCTAGCGTATGTAGAAGCTCTAGAGTAGGATAAGTAAGAGCCAACTGTCAGGCCTTTTAGAAATAGCAATTAACCATCAGCATTCAGTGGTTAAACTTGACAGTGAGGAACAGCATCAGATCATATAAGGTTATGTAAGGTCTAATGGTTTTATGTCCATACCTTTATTTTTATCCTCTGTAAACCTTTTTTGTTAAATTCTGTTAAACTTCGCTGTATGAAAAGTGTTCCATTAAAGGTTTGTTTGATTAATTTATTAATAAGATGTTCTAACCAGTTGCTAGTGGTTAGCATTAGCTGGTAATTAGTAACCATAATGTAAAACATATGGCATATATATTTTGACATATGAAATGTGGGTAATAGTCTAAAGAAAAATGAACAAATACTTTTAATAAAGAAAAAAATAGACTGTCGAAAACTATATGTTTTCATAATGGCATTTGTGTCATTAAAATATATAACTGATGCATATACAATTATAAATACTGTATGTGTAAATATATACATTATGTTTCCAAAGTGTTTGTCAATCAAATGTGTTTGTATACTAACTATGAACACACATAGTGTGTTCATAGTTAGATGAGGAAACCAGATTTGCAGCCTTAGCCCTAATTCATCCAAATGATGTTCAAGGAGGTTAAAATCAGGACTCTGCAGACCAGTCAAGGTTCTACACACCTGCAGCCACAGAAGTGATTGAAACACATTGATCTGGTGGTGGGACCCAATTGTTTTGGCAATATAGGCGACTGTGGCTTAGTAGGAAGAGTAGTTGTCTTGCAATCAGAAGGTTGTGGGTTCGATTCCAGCTTCCTCCTGCCATATGTCGATGTGCCCCTGGGCAAGGCATTTAACCTCAAGTTGCCTACCGATCTGCGTATCGGTGTATAAATGTGTGAGTGTTAGTGAGTGCGAATGGGTGAATGTGGCTTCAGTGTAAAGCGCTTTGAGCGGTCTGTATGACTGGAAAAGCGCTATATAAGTTCAGTCCATTTACCATTACCATTTATAGTGTATGTTCAACTGCTCCATATATGAAAATAACGTTGTTTAATATATTCAGCTATGTCTTGAAACAAATATTCATTTCATATGGGTAAATAGTTAAATTGCAGGTGTAGGTCTCATACCTGGGGGTGCCCCCCTCTCATCCTTGCAGGTCCTCTTCACCTTATGAGAACCATAATATGTCTACAGTGTGAGAGGACTCGACACAGACCTGAAATCTACACCTGCAGTGTTTAATCTTATGCCCCTCCCAGAAGCACTCCTAATGTCATACAGGTGCTGCACCTGCATTTTATTTACTTGCAACAATTTTTATTGTTAAATAGGGATATTTTAGTGCATTTTCCTCTGCCATCCTGCATCCAACTGATGGGAGGTTATTCAAAATACACATGAGTCTGAGGAGAATTAAGTGTTGGATGTCTGGAGATGAAGACAGAGATGATCACTTGGGGCTGTCAGGAAACTGTATCCTTGCATGGTGGTGCCATCCAAGTTCTCCCCCTCCTGCATGCAACAACAAAAAAGTCAATACAATGAATTATGCAAATATTGAATAACTAATTATGTTGAATTATGTTGATATGAATAGTCAGTCTTTATTAGAATGTGTGTCACTTCTATACAGCAAAGAGTGAAACTGCACTGATTGATCAGTAGCAGTTTTAATGCCCAATAATTGTTAGTCAAACAGAAAAAGCTGGTTTGTTTAGCCAGGAATTAACAAAAGTTACACGGAAAAACACAGAGCGAGCGCTCTAACAGGTAAATTAAAAATGCATAGAATTAATACATCTATATTTAAATCAGATTTAAATTAATACTGCAATACAGCTGTATAAAATAATAAAATCGACATTCTATCCAACCAGCAGTTAACACATGTACAATAGAAATGCAATTCAATTCAATTCAGTTTATTTATATAGCGCCAATTCACAACACATGTCGTCTCAAGGCACTTCACAAAAGTCAGGTACATACATTCCAATTAATCTTAATCATTGAACAGTGCAGCCAGATTCTGTTATTAAATGCATAGATGAGCAAAGTAATGAAATGACACACATCCAGACTGAGGAACAGTTTTTATCATCAGCTTTTCATGAACTGAACTCATATCCTCCAGTACCATTCCTCAGCCCCCATTATAAACACTTTCATACCTTGTGGACAGTTGGAAGTGAAATTCTGCATCTTGGTGTGCAATTACTTAACTGATCACTTTATGTCTCTAATAGTTTCTATACCTAAGTTTTTTTACTTCATCGTTTTTTGACTAGTTTGTGTGTTCGTTTATTTAACCTATTTAAGACTATATCTGGTATTTTCACTAACCTTTAGGTGACCCATTGGCCTTTTGGGGACCAGAGCCTGGTCCTGATGCGGCAGATCATCATTTTCAGTGGTTTGTGACAGAAAAAGTCAGGCAGAAAACGACTACTGCAACTACTGGGCAGGGCTTAGTATGCCACATAGTTTATTTCTATATTGGCTTCATCATGTTAAATGATTACAGTGTTGAATCAGTCATATTTGTGTACACTTCCAGTGAAATTAAAATATTTTAGATGTTGGTAAAGAAAAAAATCATCAACATTATCTATTTTGTGCTGATACATAAACCCTGAAAGCAGAACGATAATCAACTCTCATTTTATACTTGTATATCCAAACAGCCAAGATAACTCAATTAATAAAATAAAAATGACAAAACATTCAACACAATATATTTTATTATCTTCATTATCATCTTCTGATACTTCCAGTACCAAAGCGTACATTGCCGATCCGATTATTTTTGGACCATTTGTTCTCCCGCAGAATTATATCTGTTAATATGAGAAGAAAAACACTTACGTAGAAGTCTTGATGTTCGGCTCTTCTATCCTTGTGAATCGTCTCTCTGAGTCACCGAGTCTTTGAAGGAAGGAGGCGAGATTCTCCTTTCTCCACAGTTTCTGGGAGGGTGTGTGTGGAGGGAAGGGGGGTTGGGGTTGCATGTAGTAAGTTTTACTGCCACTATGAGGACTATTAGAGCCAGACTCACCTTCAAAGGTGTAAATGAGGGTTTAGATGAGAGCAGTTTTCTTTTTAAAATTATTCAGGTTAGATACAAAAAGCTTACTCAATGATTGAGTTATTGAGGATTCTTACAAATATACAACCTGGAACCAAGATATCAGGTGGTGGAAATAGACGTCAGAGACAATTAAATAGGATGGATTTGTTTAAAGCCACGTGGTCGATGAGAGGCGGAGGAAGACTCTATTTAAGGGGGGATTCAGACGTTACCGATACTTCGCAGCAGAGAAACATCTGAATTTGAAGAGACCTACAAGGGATCAGTAAGTTCAATTGTATAAATCCTTTGGCAGAATGCAGAATATGAACTGTGGCAAAATGTTTTATGATTTGTTTTTGCTTAATTTACAATATGTAACTTTATCCACATTTGCATTGAAGCAAACAGAAGACACCAGAAGATGTCTGACTGTGAGTATGTTTCAGAGTGTCCAGTTCAACTCAAGTTGTCTGAATGTTGAAAATGTTTATTCTCTGAATTAGCTTTATTCATTGGCAGTTTTTTAAAGCAGTAGTTACATCACCCTCCTTATTTAGAAAACCCTTGAAACTCTGTCAGACTATTTAATATATTAACCTCACACCTTCTTGCTTCTGATGTTTTGAGGGCAACGAATGAAAAACATTTCTGCCTTTAATTTGATTGACTTCATATTTATGTGAGAACATTTTTCTGCTCCTAAAGCTTCATATCAGTGGCATGCTTCAGGTGGAAGGGACTCCAACCCCGACAAAAAACAAAATACAGGTAAAAAGAAGCAAAAACAGGAACATGCTAAATCTGGAAGGGACCCCAACCCCTCCCAAACAAAAAAGGATACAAGTGGAAGAAAATATGCTAAACCTGGACGTGACAGCAAACCATGATAAAAAAAACATGCTACAGGTTGAATGGATCCAAAAAAGAAATCTGTTAGATCTGGACAAGACTGGTAAGTGAGCTGAAGACAGTAATCAAAAAAGTTGAGATTTTTAAACTAATAGATTTTTAATAAGTCAGTGCGAAAACAGGTAGAGAATTAAAATTCAAAAAGATTCATTTTTTTACATGTACACTGTTTTGGTTGGGAGATCAGAATTGTGATCAAAGATACATTTGACTATAGAAGGTTTGAATAATTTTGTATTTGCAGGTATTATCCTTGAAGACCTGAGAGAGGTAGGCACTGGTCGGTCAACTCTATGCTGATATAAAACTATTACATCCATGTTTCAGATGCTTATTTTCTGTTTTTATCCTGCAGATGTCTCGGAACTACAACAAAGAAATCAACCTTCTGATTTTGTGTACTTTGGGAAAAAATTGACCTTGGTGATGGCTTTATTAAAAAATATCAAAATAAGGTGAAGTGAGTCTGCAATAGTAAATCCTTTCCGTATGATCAGATATATTTTATCATGGGTCTCTTTAAATTCACGGTCTGTCAGCTACTGAAATCTTACATTTTGGAGAAAGATATGTAATTATAATAAGAGTTATTTTTTTGAATAAAATGAAATTCTGAAACATTTACTTTAATTCTTAATCTAAGAATTGAATTGTGAGTTTTGTCTGCAAACATATTGATTGAAACATTTACACACAAGTCTACAGTTGTGTTGCTGTTTTATTTCTCATCATGAAATATAATTTCACAGGGCCTATACATATAGCCAAAGTTAATTTGAACTACATTAGGCACAAAGAAACCTCAAACTGCATGTTAAAAAGGTAATGAGACCGTCCACCTTCAAATAAAATCATGAAGGAATACAAATGTCTGACTGATTCTCATTTCCCCAGTTAGACTTAGGGTCTTTTCTTGAAACAAGTGGGCTTTGTTTCCTTTCTTAATGTATTGCTTATTTCATTAATTCTTCAATATTTTTCAAGTAAAATATCAATGAAAAATCAAACATTGTGAAGTTATAACAGTGTAGGTAAATTTCTGCTAGCATGTAAGCTGGAAGAAATTCTTGGGACAAAATACAGTTTTCTCAAACAAAACTCAAAAGCAAATTTTATTTTGTACGTGAAATGAATAAAAATAATATTTATTGTTATAAATGAGGCTCTACTGGTTTCAAGGCAAGTGTTAATTATTATTCTTCCCACAGTCACCAGTCAGTCATTTTCTACCGCTTATTCCATAGTGGGTCGCGGGGGAGCTGGTGCCTATCTCCAGCAGTCTATGGGCGAGAGGTGGGATACAACCTGGACAGGTCGCCAGTCCATCGCAGGGCCACACACAAACAACCATGCACACACTCATTCATACACCTAAGGGCAATTTAGAATTTCGTATTCTTATTAAAGTAAATTGGTTTTAGGAGGCCTAAAAGCTCAGAAACATGAAATTTCATTGAAAATTCAGTTCCTGTGCAAATTTTAGTATTTGAAAAGAAATAAAAGTGGGCGTGACAAAATGTCTTAACAGCACCTCCAAGCTCAGCAAGACCAGATGGTTTAATTTAGAAATATAAAATATAAACTGGTATATAAACTGGTGAACAAATAGAATCCTACGAGAAAACCACAAGAGAATCAAGGAGCTCAGACCTAAAACCAACAGGAAGCCTCTTTATCAACTTCAAATGGTATTGAAAGAAATGTAAAAATATGTTATTGCTATTACAGAATCACACCCTTCTTAGTAGCTTATTTTTGGGAATAACATTGCTTATTTAGATTTTCAAACGTTTGACACCAAATGATCCATTGAAAAGCAGTGCTTAGTATTATATTACAGCTGGCACAGTTTTAAAGAAACATTTCAGTAACTAGGGAATTCCTGGTTTAGACAGACTGACTGAAAACATCAAGCTATTTACAAAAACACAACTCATTAAATAAATGTGCAAAAAATTGCATAGAAAAAACAGACAAAGAAACATGGAAAAAGAAAACTTAAATAAAAACGGACAACATGTCCAGATGTCCAGTTCGCGATAACTGGGATTGTGAAGAGGGCAAATACCAGTGCAACCATTTGGTTAAAATATGGTCCGCCAGTAGAGTAAATTCACACTGGGAAACACACAGTGAAACGCTGGGGTTTTAGCTACACTATAAAAACTTTAACTGTTGTGTTGACAGTTGTTCCTAGCAATTTATGTTCTCTTTAACTAATGTTACCTTCCCGGTGTGTTTAACACAAATGTGGTAAAAAAAAGGAGAGATAAGTATAAAATAACAGTATAAGTCAGTAATTCTTCTTCGCTGGTATCCATACTTATCGATCTGATGTCCCTTTGAATAGTGTGGTGTAGTCAGAGAGGAAGAGTTTAGCATCTCTTCTTCTTTCCTCTCCTTTCTGTGTCCATCGATCTTCTTCCATTTATTATACAGCTATTCTTTTTACTCTAATTTGACCACAATTCCCTGGTCCTTTAGCTAAGGGCTAGCATCAATTTGGGTAGGTGATCTCTACTAACTCTAGACTTAACTTGAATTGTGCAGAATAAGGGTATAATGTACAAACCCCTTATCTCCAACTGCTTAATCACAGCAAGCACCCACCCTCTTTTTCTTTGTAGTTTGGTCAAGGTCAAACTGTATTGGTTTGGCTGGCAAGATGGTTCGTTTCTGGCTCCATGCCAGGCGAAGCACTGTATCTCTTGCCATAAACTTAAGAAACTTCAAAACGATGTACTTCTGAGGGGGAGCTGGGTCACGTGAGCATATTCAGATTTTACCTTAACCTCCACTGCTTAATGCAGGACCACCGGTATTAATTCTTTAACAAAGCCAATCATGTCTTGGCCCTCGCTGCCTCCCGGTACTTAATATTATGGAAGGTTTTTATGTCTAAGACATTTCTGCAGGTTCTCACACAGCTCAGTGAGATCCCTTTCTCAATGCCAAAGGTAATAAAGTCCCAACTCATTCGTCAGTAACTATGATTGTGACCGAAAAAAGATTAACATCACCTGTACACATCACTACTTAAAGATGAGGACTTTACCAGGTTCTCTGAGTACAAGTGGACCGATTTTTTGAAAAAACAAAAAAAGAGAGATTATTCCTAATATCTCCTCTTGTGTCCTCTGAAAAGCAGCAAACGTTATGAGCTTTAAAATGAATTTTCTCATCATATGAGAAAAAAAACTGAAAAAGCAACAATGTCGAACTCCGTAATTTTCTCTGGTCCCCTCCCTGATCTGACCAGTGACGACATGTTTAGCCGCATGCTGTCATTCAACCACTGGCTGTCTAGGTGGTGTCCAGAAAACAATGTGGGCTACATTGATAATTGGCGAACATTTTGGGGAAAACCTGGTCTGATCCGGAGAGACGGCATCCATCACGGCATCAATTATGGAGTAAGGGGTAGTCAGGTTTAGCCTAAACCGGCTCAGTTATGGTTGAGGTACAAACACACCCTCCATTTCTGCTACCTATATGACCCCCTCTCTTTTCCAATGGTTATGGTCAATCTGACAGAGAGAGGGTTCCCAATCATTGTGGTTTTTAGAAAAACAATGGCCATCAGTGGGCTCTAGATGGACAAACTGTCTACTTTTAAGGCTAGGCTTAAAACTTTCCTTTTTGATAAAGCTTATAGTTAGATTTGCTTAGGTTATCCTGAGCTATCTCTGTAGTTATGCTGCTATAGGCTTAGGCTGCTGGAGGACATAATGACCACTTTCACTCTCTTCGCTACATTATCACACTACTCTTCAATTTTGCATTATTTGCTGTTATTTCAGCTTTTGACTTTGTTCTCTCTCTTTTCTCTTCCTAGAAGCTACACCTGGCCTGACTCTGTGTCTACCTGTGACACATTTCTGGAGAGGGGAATCCTCCAAGCTTCTGCTGGTAACAACTTAATGCTCACCCTCTACCGATGATCCACATGGCCCTGTCTTTCAGTGTTTAACCCTTTCTCTCTCCTAGACATAGCTACTGACTGAGCTTTTACTGTAACTAACTCTATGTGCTCTCTTTTAGACTCTAAACTTGAAAACTGGCTCAGAGTTTATCTGTTCTTTCTTTCTAGGTGAAACGACTAAAGGAGCTTCATCCATTAACATTTACCTTTTCCTTCCCATAGAAAGTACTCCTTGATCAGTGCTTCTTTGTTCACTTTGTGTCTCTGCTCTGTTCTCTCTAACCCCCAGTCGGTCGTGGCAGATGGCCGCTCACACTGAGCCTGGTTCTGGTTCTGCTGGAGGTTTTTTCCTGTTAAAAGGGAGTTTTTCCTCTCCACTGTCGCTACATGCATGCTCAGTATGAGGGATTTCTGCAAAGTCAACGCCAATGACTGTCCACTGTCTCTACATGTTCATCCGGGAGGAGTGAATGCTGCGAGTCACTGACTGGATGCAATCTGCTGGGTTTCCTTAGATGGAAAAACTTTTTATCCAATTTGAATAAATAACAGAATCTGACTGCACTGTTCAATGGTTAGGATTAATTGGAATGTATGAACCTGACTTTTGTGAAGTGCCTTGAGACGATGTGTGTTGTGAATTGGCGCTATATAAATAAACTGAATTGAATAAACTGAATTGAATTGAAATCATGAAAATCTAATAAAAATAAACACAACGCAGACTAAAAATAAAAATAAAACAATTAAATGTGGACTACTGAACGTAAGATCTCTCTTTTCAAAGACTTTGCTAGTTAGTGACCTGATTTGTGACAATCAGATTGATTTATTTTGCCTCACAGAAACCTGGCTGCAGCAAGAGGATTATGTTACTATAAATGAGTCAACTCCTACTAATTATTTAAATTTTCACATTCCTCGAAATACTGGGCGAGGAGGAGGAGTAGCAACCATCTTTCAGTCCGATTTATTGACTAGTCCCAGACCAATCAATAGCTACAACTCTTTTGAATATTTAATCCTTAGTTTTCCTCATCCAAATTGCAAAGCAATAAAACCACTTCTGTTTGTTGTTTTGTACCGTCCTCCAGGCCCTTACTCTCAATTTTTAGATCAGTTTTCTGACCTTTTATCTGATTTAGTGTTAAATACAGATAAAGTTATTATAGTGGGGGATTTTAACATTCATGTTGACACTGAAAGTGATAACCTAAATATAGCCTTTAATGCTATCTTAGACTCAATTGGCTTTGCTCAAAACATTAACAAACCTACCCACCTTTGTCTTCATTCTCTGGACCTTGTGCTGACATATAGCATTGAGTGTAAAGACATAACAATATTTTTTCATAATCCTGTCCTGTCTGACCATTTCTTAATAACCTTTGAGTTTAATTTAACCGAGTACTCCACACCTGAAAGAAAATTTCATTATAGTAGATCATTATCAGACAATGCTGTAACAACCTTTAAAGAATCTGTTCCACTTTTAATCTCCTCATTATCACAGAAAAAACATAGTGGAGGGCAATAATTCTGTTTCTTCCCCTTCACAAATTGATTCTCTTGTTCATAGTGTTACTTCATCATTGCGTGGTGCATTAGACAATGCAGCCCCCTTGAAAAAGAACTACAAGTCACCAAGTTCAAAATTTGTCAGACAATAGATACTCGCATCGAAGAGGTGTCCGCCACTATCAGAGGAGAACTCCTCACCCTCAAGACCGAGACTCAAAATGCAATTCACGTGCTGAGAACGTCCAACGACCAACATGGCGCATCTATTGCTGAACTAGAACGAGCGGCCACACAGTCAGCAGATGCCATAACCGCGCTACAGTCGGAGATAAAACGTCTACGCACAGAAATGAATCAGCTAACAGAAAAATACATGGATCTTGAAGGAAGGTCCAGACAACAAAATATACGGTTTGCAATGTTAAGAGAAGGGCAGAGAAAGGCGTAGAATTGAATGGATTCGTCTCGCAGCTCCTGAAAGACGTACTGACTCTGGATGACTTACTGTTGGTGGACCCCCGCCCAGACGACACAGGACCTCCTCAGCGTTGGTGGTGAGACTCCATTATAACTGCGACGTAACTATGATCCATGGGCAGAAGAGCCACATCTTTCCTGACTTTACCCACGAGATTGCGAAACGCAGAGCTGCACTTAACGGTGTTAGAGCACTTCTTCGGGACAAGCCGGGTATGGACTTTTATATCCTACAAAGCTGAGAGTGACTTTCGGAGGAACAGAAACAATGTTCACAGATGCGAAAGAAGCCCGGAGGTTCACGGGGCTCCACTTTGACGACACGTGCGACCCTGGGGCAGACACCTGATGCAGATGTGGGGTGGCTGGATTCCGGTAATACTCAATGTTCGACTGTCCTGTGATGTTTAACCAGCTAAGTTTATATAATGTTTAGAATCTTCATTTTGGTTACATAATTAGCTGCCTTACGTTTCGCTGACAATCTGAAGTGGGCTGATATTTATAAATAGGTAGCTTATGTAACCTGACACATGTTTTTCACACCATTTCTTTTCAGCTGCTCAGATGTTAGTTTTGTGCTTGAATTTTATATTTTTGCAGAGCCTTTTTCAACTTCTAATTAGGAGTTAATAGTAAGGGAAGTTGTTAGTTGAGTAGGTTAATGTGGCTTTGTTATGTGAGTGTTACTCTTAATTTAAGTTTTCTGTTTAGCTTTTTCTTTATAACTTCCTTAGAGGGGTCGCGCCTTACTTTGCAGGTTCTTCTTAGTATAGGCAAGACAGTAAGCATTTTGTTTGAAGGGGTGGGCTGGGACTTACATATGATGTATAATAATTTCTTTCACACTCATGAGGACCTCTACATTCTTTTTCATTCTAATCTGAGTTATGCAGGTTAATACAACACAAACAAAGAGGGGCGGACAGGTTACGTTGGTCACATGGAATGTTAAAGGTTTGAATAATCCTGTTAAGACTGGTAAGATATTAGCACACCTAAAGACATTGTCCAGTGATGTAATTTTCCTTCAGGAAACCCACCTTAATAAGAATGAGCACATAAAACTGAGATGCAGGTGGACAGGGCAGACTTACCATTCTACTTGTGCGGTGAGAGCTAGAGGCGTGGCACTTTTATTCAAGAAAAGTACACCTTTTACCCATAAATCAACCATATCCGACAGGGAAGGCAGATATTTAATAGTAGTTGGAGAATTGTACTCTGTTCCTATAACTCTGGTCAATATATATGGCCCCAACATAGACTCTCCACTTTTTTAAAAACATGTTTTAGCCCAAATATCTAACATTTCGCAGACTAATCTAATCATTGGAGGGGACCTGAATCTTGTTTTAGATCCAAACTTAGACCCCTCGTCAACACGTAGAGCACCGGCCTCTAATGCTAGTATTTTCCTTAAGGAATACCTAAATAATTCGAATTTGTTCGATAGCTGGAGGATTTTCAATCCACAGGGGAGAGCCTATTCATTTCACTCAAATGTTCATAATGTATACACACGAATTGATTATTTAATGATGGATGCAAAGTTAGTACCCTATACTAGTGAAGTAAAATATCAGACCATGCCCCCTTTCTCTAGATTTACATTTAGATCATTTAAACCAAACTGAAAGAACATGGAAATTAGACCCACAACTGGTTGCAATTAGCAGATGAGATGCACCTGGTGACTGCTGCAGTGCAGTGCAATCTGTGGCATTCCAAGCACCTGTGTCTTCCCTGATATATACTGACTCTGACAAGCAGACGGTGCCAGATTTTTGAAAGCCATCGTGTGAGTAGATATCCAGCGTTCCTTCCTGTCTGATCATTGTTTTGACCTTGCCTTGCCTCTTGGATTTTTTGCCTCTGCCTGCCCCTTGTCGGACTGTTTGGATTTTGGTTTTGACCCTGTTTCCTGCATCTGATTTATGCTTCTGCCTGCCCCTTGCCTGACGTCTCTTGTTCCGATCATTGACCCTGTTTCTGTCCCTGGATTATTGAATCAACCTAGCCCTTGGATTATTCAGCCAAAAGTCACCTGTCTCTCTCACCTGCGCTGTGGAGATCCCTGCCTGCTACCCACTGAGGTTTCCCCTATGGGTTTCAAGTTTAACCAAAGACAAGAACAGGTTAGTGACTTTTCTGATCCTTGCAAGATTTGGAGAAACTACAAGTCACTAATCCTTCTTTCTGCTTCAGTGATTCCTGGACGCTGTGTGGAGTTTAACCTGAGTGACGTTTTCCTGTGGCTGAATAAACTTTTTAATCTTTCAGTTCTGTGTCTGGCTGGATCTTGGGTCTGCCTTTCTCTAATTCGTAATAGTTTCAGACTGTAATCTTGAAAACTGGCTCAAAGTTTATTTGTTCTTTCTTTCTAGATGAAACGACTAAAGCAGTTACATCCATTAACATTTACTTTTCCTTCCCATA
Source organism: Crenichthys baileyi (assembly GCA_036173005.1). Taxonomy (NCBI): domain Eukaryota; kingdom Metazoa; phylum Chordata; class Actinopteri; order Cyprinodontiformes; family Goodeidae; genus Crenichthys; species Crenichthys baileyi. The sequence continues at coordinate 694,919 of JAHHUM010000873.1, forward strand.
GAAAGTACTGCTGGATCAGTGTTTCAGTTTTCCTTCTGTTAATAGGGAGTTTTCCTCTCCACTGTCGCTACATGCATCCTCAGTATGAGGGATTGCTGCAAAGTCAACGCCAGTGACTGTCCACTGTCTCTACATGCTCATCCAGGAGGAGGGAATGCTGCAAGTCACTGACTGGATGCAGTCTGCTGGGTTTCCTTAGATAGAAAAACTTTTTATCCAATTTGAATAAATAACTGAATCTGACTGCACTGTTCAATGGTTAGGACTAATTGGAATGTATGAACCTGACTTTGTGAAGTGCCTTGAGACGACATGTGTTGTGAATTGGCGCAATTTAAATAAACTGAATTGAACTGAATTTGAATTAGAACAGAAGATCTGGTAAATGAAATAAAACACAAAAATTAGAACACAACAGAAAACTAGAAACAAGAGCACAATTCCACACAGAGGTTTTGCTTGAGAACTTTAATCTAGCAAACTTCTTGCAAACCAATCGAAAAAGAACAAACAAAAGTAACAAATTCAGCAATTGCTGTCAACAAGTAAACCTCCAAAAATAATATTTTAGAGATTTCCACAATTACCTTTACTCCAGCACCTATTTCTAATGATTTATTAAATTAATCTTGTAAAAAGGTTCTGGAGTTACCTTTACCAAGAACCGAACTGCATGATGCCATCAAATGAATGCTCTGGACCTGAAGGTTTCCATGCAGAACCCTACAAAGAGTTATGGCCACTGCTGGACAGCACCTTCGAAGGGATGGTCACAGAAAATCAGGAGAACTCAATACTCCGTGCAAAAATTGTGCCTCAATTAATGTCATAGTCAAGCCTTAAAAAGAACCCCAATGTCACTTACAAATGCAGAACCATAAAATCATCTGCAAGACATTGGCCACAAGGCTTCAAAAGATAACCTCTAATATTACACATCCAGACCAGGCTGGGTTTAAAAATTGGTATGCTATAAATAATACAAGAGAACTCATTAAGCTCATTGATTATTGCAACACCTAAAATGAAATGGTTTAATTATTTCATTAAATGCAAAAAAGCCGCACAAGGTACATAGGACATTTCTGAGGCATGTAGCCTCGGCTCCTGGAAGCCACAGCAGCCCAAGACAGACAAACACCAGGTTCCTCCACAAAGTAGCCTTGCAGCTCACAAGGAGACAGGTCGACCCCTACTTAACTCCACAGACACATCCTCAAGTGCAGGCCTAGTGTGGAACCTGGTCACCCCATTGGCCTGGCCCCTGAAGGACCACTGGACCTACCAGTAGGATGGGGAGAGAAGGCAACTTCCAGCTATACCCTTCATGACAGTTAGGGCCATAATCCCACACCCAAAGACCCTATTGTTGCTTGGTGTTACATATTTTAGGGAGATGTGGATGGGGGGTAAAGGTGGTAGCACAAATGAGCTGCTGGGGACCAGCTTCCAAACTGGCCACACCCCTGTCCTGCTATTGCCAAGACCAACAGCCTTTCTCAGAGGGTCTGGCCACATGTCCGGTTCCAGGTGATATAACCTATGCCTCCTCGAGGCTTCTAGCATCTCCCCAGCACTCCTTAGCAAGTGCATTACCTGGTCCATCCAAGTTACATACCCAGTATCTTGCCAAGGTCTGTGCCTTCGGCCAAGTGGCGAGACCAGAGTGGGCCCCCGGTGACCCGTGTCAAAGCGCAGCCGACAGACCCCTTATGATGCTTACCATTTATGGTACCATATTTTACCATCATAAGGGGTCTTTGTCTGATCCCTGACCTCGGACCTGTTTGGCTTGGGTGACCCTACCAGGGACACCAAGCCCCTGACAACATAGCTCCTAGGATTACACTCAAAGCCCTCCACCACTGTAAGGTGGCAGCCCAGCAAGGGGTTGTGTAAAACGATGATAAAAATAAATAAATTAAAAGCAAAAACATAAACTAAAATATAGAGTTTGTATTATTTTATGTGCAAGAATCTCTTCTACATGTTTTTTCATGGGGGGGGGGGGGTTGTGGCAGGAGAAGCAGAGAAAGTCGCTGCTGTCTGGATGGTGAAGCTCCACAGTTTGGCTGAAGAAGTTAACATTTTGGGCTTTATGAGGATGTTCTTGTCTAAGCCATGGAAATAACGAGGACCAGGGCTTCACCACGGACACCACAGACCTCTGATCGCGGTGCAGTTAGTTTTATGTTGGATATTGGATCTTTGTGCTCCATGGATTCAGTGGGTCTTCCTCCAGTTTGACCTAATAAAGGCAGTGTAATTACGGGCAGCTGCTCTCTGCCTGCTCCCTCTTCCTGCAGATGCTGGTTCTCTAAAGGACCGTCAATAAAGGTCAGAACCAAATCCGCTGTTTCATGGTGGTTTGTTTTGTTTTGTTTTGTGTGTTTTGGGGGAATGTTTGTGCGTCTGAACAGCTGACTTTATGTGTGATCAGCTGGTTTAGGATGTTATTAAATATAGCGCCCCCTAGCTACGTGTAATTCAAAAAGCTGATGTGTCCTTTCACTTTTCTTCCAGCCTTCAGGTTGGTTTACAATTATTAAATAGTTAAATAATATTTGGGTTTGACCCGCTCCGGCCATTGTGGTCCTTATTATTATTGTAGTCGTGACTTTTATTAACTTCTCCCTGCACTACCTCTTAGAAAACTTTTTCATTTCTCCTGGTCCCATGGCCAGTCAGTGAACAGCAGTCTGTTCACATAACAAGTAGTCCCTACCCAGCCCTAGTCGTACCTACTCAAGAGCAGGGACCAAAATAGTAGGTACTGGCACCGAGAAAACATCAATGGAAACGCACGCAAAACAAAACTTGGAGAAGTGGAGCCAGACTAATTGGAGCCAGTGGAAAAAGGGGCATAATGGTCTAAATGAGGGAATGAACCAAGAACTCAAAACTGCTATAAGATGTGTTACTGCCTCCAGCCCTGTATATTGAGATAGCCATCTCCCTTGGATAGAACATAATGACAACCCACACAGCATTTGCAACTGGAGTTTCCCACTTCAAAGTTTCCATCGACTAACAAGGTCTTTTACTCATCTCTCTATTTTTCTGAACCGACCACTCATTTTTGGAGCCATATAGTATACTGTCACAAAGTCTGTAACAAAACCAAAGCAGTTGTCCAGAGGACAACTGAACAAAACAGCTGTCCAGCCAAATGTAAGCATATTTCTTTCTCATCTTACTCACATGGTTTCTCTATCCTGCAATGATTTTGCTCTTAATTATTCAAACCAAACTGACCTAGAGAATAAACCTTCATTGATGTGGAGGCTGGGCCTGGGTACTTGTTAAGAGAGCATTTGGAACCCAAGCAATGAGGATTTGTGTTGACGGTAGGTACACAGAATCAGTCTCACTAAGTGACACAGACCAGACCAGGTTTTGATTGCATATTCCTTGTCAGTTACAGCCCCATCGATGCCTTGTCAGGTACAGCCCCATTTACACCTTGTCAGGCTAAGGCCATTGATGCCTTGTCAGGCACAGCCCCATCGATGCCTTGTCAGGCACAGCCCCATCTAGGCCTTGTCAGGCACAGCCCCATCTATTCCTTGTCAGGCACAGCCCAATCTACTCCTTGTCAGGCACAGCCCCATCTACGTCTTGTTATTCTCAGGCCATTGATGCCTTGTCAGGCACAGCCCCATCTATTCCTTGTCAGGCACAACCCCATCGACGCCTTGTCAGGCACAACCCCATCTACGCCTTGTCGGGCTCAGCCCATTGATACCTTGTCAGGCACAGCCCCATTGACGCCTTGTCAGGCACAGTCCCATCTACGCCTTGTCAGGTACAGCCCCATCTATTCCTTGTGAGGCACAGCCCCATCAATGCCTTGTCAGGCACAGCCCCATCAATGCCTTGTCAGGCACAGCCCCATTAACGCCTTGTCAGGCACAGCCCCATCTATTCCTTGTCAGGCACAGCCCCATCGATGCCTTGTCAGGCACAGCCTAATCTAATCCTTGTCAGGCTCAGCCCATTAATGCCTTGTCAGGCACAGCCCCATCTACGCCTTGTCAGGCTCAGCCCATTGATGCCTTGTCAGGCACAGCCCCATCTATGCCTTGTCAGGCACAGCCCCATCGATGCCTTGTCAGGCACAGCCCATTGATGCCTTGTCAGGCACAAGGCTGTGTCTCCGCATCCGAACGGTTTGTTGTGTTGAATTGGCAGTCAGATCTCCCTAAAACGGAACAACAAAGAGTTTCACTCTCCTTTTATTCACATGTTTAGCAAACAGCACCTGCTGACACAATAATGGCTTCTGTTGTGCACTGAAACTATAACACCTATTTCTCCCTGTTTACTGCTGTACTGCGCTTGACAATGCTCATATTGTTCTTATGCGCATGCGGGTCAGTTTGGGGCCGCAACATTTTCAAAGTAATGTGAACGACCCCACAAAATATTCGGATTTGAGCAGTAAGAACTGCAGTGGGAACACGCCTATGTCAGAGGGCAGGTGAAAACAAGGAGGGGGACTAGCAAATGCAGGTGGAAAAACTGGTATGTCAGCAGCAGCTCAGGCCCAAAACAAAACTTAAACGTCTGCAAATCATGACAAGCAGACACAATTATTTGTGGGAATACTTTGTTTGGAAAATATTGAACCCTTTAATGATGGGAAACTATAGGAAAGAAAAAACATGAAATGAGAAAAGTGTAAATATAAATTAAATAAATGTACTACAATTAATTTACAAGGACTTTACCACTGAACAGCTTTCACAGTGTCCGAAACTAAAACACAAAAATCTTTATTTAACCCTACGAACCTGCTGGTGTTTTTTTTCCTAAATCTCTCGCAAAAGGAGGCTTTAAGGTTTACAAAGCAATTTGCTAAATTTGTTTTTTACAAATACTTTTGGTTTTACAGCAATTGTAATGCAGATACAGCCTGTACGCAGTACAGATTCTTTTTAAAATACTGGTGGCAACGTCTCCCATCACTCTCATTCTTACCCTAACCCTAAAACAAAGTCAGGTGGCAGCTTACTGGGTCCTCTGTAAACCAGCTCAGTCTGAATCCTGTCAGTCACAGGTGAGGGCCAGTTAGCATAACAGTTATAATTCCTTAGAAATAGCCCATTTATCTTACAACTAACTTCTGTTGGTTGACAGAGGTTCATCCTCAGCAGTGGGAGCCGGCGTTCAGCTCCAGGCATTTCTATCAGACAGGACATTGGCGCATTACTCAAAGCACATAGCAGTGGAACATAACTCAGGCTTTATCCTCTTCTTCAAGGTGAGATGTCTATTCTGCATACTGTGATGGTTACCATTGTGTTCATAAGCTTATTATGTCAGTACAGATTCAGCTCCATTTTTAGCATGTCATTTACATAAACTTAGTCTTCAGCATATATCTTTCTGTTTCTGTAGTGACGATGGTGCAGAAGACGAAGAAGATGAGGAGTATGACCCACCTGCCTCTTAGCTACATCGTGCCTCAAGGCCCATGAAGCACGACGTAGCTTCTGACCCAAGAAAAAGGAGCAGCTCATCCAAGCCAACAAAGAGAGGTAAACAACTCTGGAGGTGGACGAGTCAGGCTACCTCTAGACCTGGTGATGACAACAAGGACAAGTGGCACTCTGGTTACTCCTTCCCAATAGCCACGGGGGGCACAGGGGGGCTGCCAGCGACATCCTAATATGACTGTTCCCAGCAAAGTGGTAAGAGTCCATTGTTGAGTGCCAAAAGGATTTATTTAATTCAAAAAATGAGAGCATATAGAGAAGATATTCACATACACACCAATTATATGACTTTGTATATATACACCCTGATTTGTATCAAATATTGGGATTCCTGGAGAAACTTTGTGATATGTATCCAGTGTGTTGTTGTGAACACAAGAACCCCCGTGTTGACTGAGAAGGAGAAGCCATTTGTCTATTTAATCTACTCATGAACAAGACCCCAAGGTACTTGAACCCCTGCACTTGAGGCAGGAACTCCTCTCCAACCTGAAGAGGACAAGCCACCCTTTACCAGTCGAGAACCATGACATCAGAATTGGAGGAGCTGATTTTCATCCCAGGCGCCTCACACTCGCCTGCAAACTGTCATGGTTTGTCCAACAGCTCTGATCCACATGCAGATAACACTCGGAAGGCTAGACAAAGGTTTTTGAGATTTATTCATACAGACAAATGGCAGGGACAGGGCACAGCACATCTATGGGGAGCCACACAGTTCGATTTTGAATTTTGGAGCTTGCTAGGTGGAAACTTGAGCTGACTTACAGGTTCGATGAGTGGACACCGCCAGGGAGGAACAAGTTGGGGTTCTCATTGGAGGACAGGTTCTAACCAGGGAGTCTGGAACAGATATGTGTTTGATCACACATGTCAGTTTTACCAGAGTCTTTGGAAGCAGGAGCAGTGGAGGGTGAGAGGGGTTCAACCGAGGAGGGTTCCTGGAGGAAGGAGCTGATCACCCCCAGCCAGGACTGAGAACCAGACAATTATCTTGAAACTTGAACTCAGGATCAAAGAGCCCAGGAATGAATGGGAAAAGGATCCAGGGAGCAGATCTTCTGAAAATTAATACAGATCGTGTAAGCAAGATTTTCAAAAGAACAGAGAACTAGAGCTACAGAGGCTAGAGAATACCACTGATCAATTTCACTCTGGCGCTGAAGTGCTGGCAGCAGACTCTTATCAAACCTCCAGTAGCGAAGTCTGATTGGAATCATCTGGGAACCTCAACCAGCCAGCACGCTCCTGCTGCCATGTGGAGGATGAACACAGACATGACGGAACACAAAACGGAAACAGAAACCTGTAATTTCACAATTTTTAAGAAGTTAAATGCCACTGCTATGTCAAACTACTAGCAGGTTCTCAGTTCCCTCATTGTGTAGGAGGAAGGGGTTCTGACCCAGTAGGTGCCCTCCCGAGCCGTCTGTGTATGTAACTGACCATACTTTTCCACTCTAAATAGACTTAAGAGAGAACTTGTTCAAGTCAAACCATATGATGAGTCTAAACATAGATCAACAGGAGATAAGATCTTGTTAGGTTTATTTCCATGGTTAGGAGTAGGAAAGAACATGCTCAGGTTAATTCAATTCAATTCAGTTTATTTATATAGCACCAATTCACAACACATGTCGTCTCAAGTTCACAAAAGTCAGGTTCATGCATTCCAATTAATCTTAACCATTGAACAGTGCAGTCAGATTCTGTTATTTATTCAAATTGGATAAAAAGTTTTTTTCTAATCTAAAAGGGAAAACCCGCAATTGCATCCAGTCTGACTTGCAGCATTCACTCCTCCTGGATGAACATGTAGAGACAGTGGACAGTCACTGGGGTTGACTTTGCAGCAATCCCTCATACTGAGCATGCATGTAGCGACAGTGGAGGGGAAAAAACCCCTTTTAACAGGAAGAAACCTCCAGCAGAACCACAACCAGGCTCAGTGTGAGCGGCCATCTGCCACGACTGACTGGGGGTTAGAGAGAACAGAGCAGAGACACAGGTTAGAAACCATAGATTATAGGTTTGGGTTATTTGTTAATGCCTATGATGAAGCTTTTATAGGAATGTCCAAGTGAATAACAGCACTCTGCACAGTGGTACTGCGGGATGGTGTTGGATTTGGTAACGGCCCGTCTGGGGGAGTTTGCGCTCTTCTGAATGAGACCTGTTGCACCTACATCCCTGATGAAACCGGAGATGATCACACTCTGAGTGAAGCGTTCGCTCAGCTCAAAGAGATTGCATCAGAGTAATTATTTCCAAGATGGTTGCAGGCATAGTTGGAATACCAGGATTACCAGCTGTTGGAGAGAGATGATCCAGATCCTGATGACGACATGGAAATAGTTACTAAATGAAGTGTGTGCATAAAGCCGAAAGAAAGTGTAGACATGAATAACTTGTTTTAAACTAATCAATCATAAACAGGAGGGAATTGTTGGAAGATTTGTACATGAATTATCATTGCTTAGTTTAAAAAGGTTATTTATCCTTATGATTTGCCATTAAAAGACATTTTCATTTTAGCTGGGTGAACTTTGATAGAAGTGGTTTGGATAACTTCTTCACTTTACCTTGAGTTTGTTTAATGAACTTTACAGAATTGTCATCTTGCTTAGAGTGTGCAATTTGGTGGTTTTGCTGTGTAAAAGACTGAGCAGGAAGGTTGTAGTGGGGAGTTCTGAAAAGCAGGATTTTGCACCCTAGCCAATCTTTGGTGTCCTTGGATGCCAGTATGTGGACCTGATGCTGTAGTCGTATATCTGGACAGAAGCAGTTTTAATTTCAGTAGTATTTGGTGAAACTGTGGTGTAGCCCGCCCACGAATGCACGTACCATTAGTGTTTTTTTTTCTTAATAAAATGCTGTGACACAGGGCAGCTCCTCTGAGAGAATGGACTGTCTCTCCCTGGCAGTCAAAGATAACTTTGACTCGCTTGTGTCTTCATTCATACCTTCTCAGTGTGTCTAACTCTGACAATATATTATAATGTGCTCAATTGACGTATATATATAATTCCAAATATAAATGGTTATGTATGATTTTCAATTGGAGAACTTTCCAATTTATAATTATAAGTTACTGAACTAAATTAATATTGCATAATACAGACAATATGTTTGTTTTAATAGTTTTAAAAACAGTGGAGTAATAAAATTTCCAATAACAAAAAGACTGGCATGTTTCTAAAACAAGTCATCTTGCAGAAACAATAATGCAGCCATTAAAGAATGGATTTGTTTGGTTATGGCAAAAGGGTTTAAAATAAAATGTCTGTTTCAAGGCAAACAACCATGAAGGCTTTTTTTGACTTTCTGACTGATCAGCCAATTACAACCTGTTAACATGTAGAATCAAACTCATCGTCCACAACAGAGCCTTCACGGACAACAGAGCACTGGCGCAAGGCCTGCTCAGACATCAGATGACGGAGAAGAACGCTGGGGCCGACAAAATAAAAGGCCGAGCAAAGGCACCCCAGCCAGATCAGACCAGAGGCTGTAGAGATAAATTGCAAGATGTGCTAAAAAGATTCACTAAAAAAATTACTTAAATTCATTTTATTTACAGACTTTTTCAAAACACCCACGTAAAATATCTCTCAACCTTAAAAAGAAAAAAGGAAATAAATTCCATTTAATCTGGCCATTTAGATAATTTCTAAATTAATTATTTACATTTACATTTATCCTTATAATTAAACAATATAGACAAACGTAGTTTATTAATCACTTTGGGATTAATAAAGTATTTTTGAATTTGAATTCAAATTAATTAAAAAGTTTAAAACCTAATTAAATCTTCTAAGTTAAATGATTGATGGCTACAATGAGTTCTCTTCCTAGAACTCATTGTCCCTTGCACAAACCATGCAAAGTGTAACTCTAGGATTTCTCTGAGGATGATCCTCATATCAGGTGTTATTTTAAAACATAGATTTTTATATGGTGCATTCTGAGATTGTTATGCAAATTGATCTCTGTTATATCCATGTGGATACAAAAAGAGATATCTAGGGAAACTTGAACATTCTTATGATAAAAGTTACTCAAAAACTACTGGAAGCGATAGCATTTGGCTTAATGTCATGTGTTGCATCACAAAAAGCCTAAAACATGTCAAGGACTATTACTCTTTAATAGTGTTCATCTCACCAGGACATGAGAGTTTCATAGGAAAACACTTTCAGTTCTTCATAACGAAGAAACAATATTTCTAGTAAACTGGTGGTAGAGACACAGTCCTGGGAAATGGCTGATAAGTGACAATAACTTTATCCTAATTGCCTTGAATGAAAAGATTTTGAATTGGTCAATGAAAGGGAGCAAGACCTGACATAGACTAAACTTTTATAATCGACATATGAGCACAAAAAGAATTTAGGAAGTAAAAGTCCACAATAAACTAAGTTCATATGACATTAACATGAGAGTGGTAATAGAAAAAGCATTGAACTGTTGCTTAACTGTATGTGTTATGCGATTTACTTAGAATCTAAACTTTAAGGGACGTTTCCTGCAAGGAACCTGAAGGCCAGTAGGGTCAGGATGTGATTTTGGATTGGATCCCAGAATACAGACAGGGAGTAGCACAAAGATAAGAAGGGTCTGATTATTGAAAGTTATAACTTACAGCCAGGCTTGAAGCATAGGTACATGGGCAGGCTTGTATATGAACAAAAAGTATTCACCTGTGATGAGTGAATGTAACTGACTATGTGTGTATGGTAAAACTAAGTAGAGTGAAGAAATAGACATAATGACAAAATACAGAAACAAACCTAACACAATTAACCTAGAAACCTGCTGAACAGACAATGATCAGAGGCAAAGTTGCATACAAAACACCTACAAGCCATCAAAAGTGGACTTGATTGGGAACATTGGAAACATTTTAAATATCAAAAACTTGAAGAATGGAAATTAGAACATGAAAGACACCAGGGAGTGACCAACCCAGAGACTGGCTGTTCAAGGACCAAATTGGACTCAGAGACCTATGGACACACGAAAAGAACATGTGCATCATGATCAATGTTTTCTGTTATATATATTTTAGTAATAGGAATGATGGATCAGTACCTGACTGGGATTAAAGGTCTATAATATATTCGGCAATGATACATATTAGATTTAATACAGGGATTTCTCATTCATATTGGCCAAGAATGAGATTTCCCTGACACCTGCAGATGTTCTCTCTTGCCTTTTAGGAGAGGTGGGATTCTCAAATGGAAGGACCTAAGCTGACCTGAGGGTCCCCTCCAGTCACACCGAGTTTGTGTATCTGACAAACATGGACGTTTGTCCGTGATGGGTGACTTAATAAGCTGTGTTCCTGGAGGAGACTTTTGGGAAGAGTAGCTGAATTTTTTCTAATTAGCTAATTGTTTTAGATGATCAATTCTTAAAACTGTTAAAATTAATGTGCACATAGCAAGCTAAAACATATAATGTAATGTATATTTACACTGAAAGTATTACTGTTGTTATTACCATATGTGAAAGTGAATCATCAAGAACCATCAGCACCGACGCCCCCCAGGGGTGTGTTCTCTCCCCACTCCTCTTCTCCCTCTAAACAAATGGCTGGACCTCAGTGGACCCGTCTGTGAAACTCCTGAAGATTGCAGATGACACCAGTGTTATTGGACCGATCCAGGACAGTGATGAGTCTGCAAACAGACAGGAGGTGGATCAGCTGGCACACTGGTGTGGTCAGAACCACCTGGAACACAACCCACTCAAGACTGTGGAAATGGTGGTGGACGTTCTGAGAACACCACCCCCATACACCCCACTCACCATCCTCAACAACACCAAGGCAGCTGTGGACCACTTCAAGTTCCTAGGAACCACCATCTCCCAGGACCTGAGATGATCCTCACACATAGACACTGTTTGAAAAAAGGCCAAACAGAGACTGTACTTCCTGAGGCAACTAAAGAAGAACAACCTTCCACACCGCCATCATTCAGTCTGTCCTGTCTTCATCCATCTCAGTGTGGTTTGGCTCATCCACTAAACAGGACAGGTCCAGACTGCAACAAATAATCAGGTCTGCAAAGAGAATAATCAGGGCTGACCTTCCCTTTATCCAGGACCTATACAGGTCTAGGGTCAGGAAAAGGGCAGCTAACATCTCTGCAGACCACACACACCCTGCACACAAACTGTTAAGGCTTCTACCTTCAGAAGCCTAAACAGCTCCAGAACAACACCATGCATACTTGGACTGATCTCACATTGTATTCTATTGTAAAGGCAATTCTGTAAATATGTACACTTAAAAAGAGTGTACCAGAGGCAAATCCCCTTTTTTGTCTGTACCTGGCAATAAAACTGATTCTGATATGGTATGAATTATTCTGGAAACAATTTATGAGACATTCCAAGCAGCATGCAGGGCCTGTCAAGAACAAGTGGATTTAAGCAAAGGGTTTGGCATGTGGTAAAAATGAAGTTTACTTGTACAGCAGCCACGAAGGCTAGTTCTGATATCTTGCAGATGTGAAGTTGTTCATGTATTCCAGTAATCGGTGGTAAGAGTCCATTGTTATGAGTGCCAAAAGGATTCATGTAAGTCACAAGATGAGAGCAGATTAGTTGGAATTTTCACATACACACCAATGATATGACTATACACACAAATTTGTATCAAATGTTGGGATTCCTGGGCATACTTTGCGATATGTTTCTAGCATGTTGTTGTGAATGAAAGGACCCCCTTGTCGATTGAGATGGAGAAACCCTTTGTCAGTCAGTTATTTTTTACCGCTTCTCCCACAGTGGGTCACAGGGGAGCTGGTGCCTATCTCCAGCAGTCTACGGGCAAGAGGCGGGGTACACCCTGGACAGGTCGCGAGTCCATTGCAAGGCAACACAGACAGACAACAATGCACACACTCATTCACACCTAATTTAGAGAAACCAATTAACCTAACAGTCATGTGTTTGGACTGTGGGAGGAAGCCAGAGTACCAGGGGAGAACCCTTGTCAAGCTCAGCCCATCGCCGCCTTGTCAGGCTCAGCCCATTGATGCCTTGTCAGGCACAGCCCCATCTACGTCTTCTCAGGCTCAGCCCATCGATGCCTTGTCAGGCTCAGCCCATTGATGCCTTGTCAGGCACAGCCCCATCTATTCCTTGTCAAGAACAGCCCCATCTATGCCTTGTCAGGCACAGCCCCATCTACGCCTTGACAGGCTGAGCCCATTGATGCCTTGTCAGGCACAGCCCAATGTCTTCCTTGTCAGGCACAGCCCCATCTATTCGTTGTCAGGCACAGCCACATCTATGCCTTGTCAGGCTCAGCCCATTGATACCTTGTCAGGCACATCCCCATCTATGCCTTGTCAGGCTCAGCCCATCGACGCCTTGTCAGGCTCAGCCCATCGACGCCTTGTCAGGCAGAGCCCCATCTATCCCTTGTCAGGCACAGCCCCATCGACGCGTTGTCATAAACAACCCAATCTATTCCTTGTCAGGCACAGCCCCATCGATGCCTTGTCAGGTACAGCCCCATCGATGCCTTGTTAGGCTCAGCCCATCTATGCCTTGTCAGGCACAGCCCCATCTACGCCTTGTCAAGCTCAGGCCCTTTTGCCTTGTCAGCACAGCCCCATCGCGCTTTTCAGGCACACCCCATCAAAGCCTTGTCCGCACATCCAATCTATTCCCTTGAGGCACAGCCCCATCTACGCCTTGTCAGGCACAGCCCATTGATCCCTTGTCAGGCACAACCCCATCGATGCCTTGTCAGGCACAGCCCAATGTCTTCCTTGTCAGGCACAGGCCCATCTATTCGTTGTCAGGCACAGCCACATTGATGCCTTGTCAGGCACAGCCCCATGAATCCCTTGTCAAGCACAGCCCCATTGACGCCTTGTCAGGCACAGCCCCATGAATCCCTTGTCAGGCACAGCCCTATCGACGCCTTGTCAGGCACAGCCCAATCTATTCCTTGTCAGGCACAGCCCCATCGATGCCTTGTCAGGCACAGCCCCATCTATGCCTTGTCAGGCTCACCCCATATACGCCTTGTCAGGCACAGCCCCATGGACGCCTTGTCAGGCACAGCCCCATGTATCCCTTGTCAGGCACAGCCCCATCTACGCCTTGTCAAGCTCAGGCCATTGATGCCTTGTCAGGCACAGCCCCATCTATTCCTTGTCAAGAACAGCCCCATCTATGCCTTGTCAGGCACAGCCCAATCTCTTCCTTGTCAGGCACATCCCCATCTATGCCTTGTCAGGCACGCCCCTCTACCCTTGTCAGGCTCAGCCCTCCCCTTGTCAGGCAGAGCCCCCCTCTATCCCCTTGTCAGGCACACCCATCGACCGTTGTCATAAAAAAACCCAATCTTTCCCTTGTCAGCACGCCCCTCGTGCCTTGTCAGGTACAGCCCCATAGATGCCTTGTTAGGCTCAGCCCATCTATGCCTTGTCAGGCACAGCCCCATCTACGCCTTGTCAAGCTCAGACCATTGATGCCTTGTCAGGCACGCCCCATCGACGCCTTGTCAGGCACGCCCCATCAATGCCTTGTCAGGCACATCCCCATCTATTCCTTGTCAGGCACAGCCCCATCTACCCCTTGTCAGGCACAGCCCATTGATCCCTTGTCAGGCACAACCCCATCGACGCCTTGTCAGGCACAGCCCAATGCCCTTTCCCTTTCAGCACAGCCCCTCTATTCGTTTCAGGCACAGCCCATTGATGCCTTGTCAGGCACAGCCCCATAAAACCCTTTTCAAGCACAGCCCCATTGACGCCCTTGTCAGGCACGCCCCATGAATCCCTTGTCAGGCACAGCCCTATCGATGCCTTGTCAGGCAAGCCCATCGATGCCTTTGTCAGGCACAGCCCCAATTTATTCCTTGTCAGGCACAGCCCCTCGATGCCTTTTCAGGTACAGCCCCATCGTGCCCTTGTCAGGCTCAGCCCATCTATGCCTTGTCAGGTACAGCCCCATCTATGCCTTGTCAGCTCACCCCCTATCGCCTTGTCAGGCACAGCCCCATCAAATCCCTTGTCAGGCACGCCCCCTTGCGCCTTGTCAGGCACACCCCATGGACCCTTGTCAGGCACAGCCCCCTGAACCCCTTTTCGGCACTCCCCATCGACGCTTGTCATGCACAGCCCCTCTAATTCCCTTTCAGGCACAGCCCCATCGATGCGTTGTCAGGGGCCAGCCCCATCTACGCCTTGTCAAGCTCAGGCCATTGATGCATTGTAAGGCACAGCACCATCGACGCCTTGTCAGGCACAGCTCTATCAATTCCTTGTCAGGCACAGCCCCATCTACGCCTTTTCAGGCTCAGCCCATTGATCCCTTGTCAGGCACAGCCCCATTGACGCCTTGTCAGGCACAGCCCAATTTCTTCCTTGTCAGGCACAGCCCCATCTATTCGTTGTCAGGCACAGCCCTATCGACGCCTTGTCAGGCACAGCCCAATCGTCAGGCACAGCCCCATTGACGCCTTGTCAGGCACAGCCCCATCAACGCCTTGTCAGGCACAACCCCATCTACGCCTTGTCGGGCTCAGCCCAATGATACCTTGTCAGGCACAGCCCCATTGACGCCTTGTCAGGCACAGTCCCCATCTATGCCTTGTCAGGTACAGCCCCATCTATTCCTTGTGAGGCACAGCCCCATCTACGCCTTGTCAGGCTCACCCCATCGATGCCTTGTCAGGCTCAACCCATTAATGCCTTGTCAGGCATCGCCCCATCTAGGCCTTGTCAGGCACAACCCCATCTATTCCTTGTCAGGCACAGCCCCATCTACGTCTTGTTAGGCTCAGGCCATTGATGCCTTATCAGGCACAGCCCCATCTATTCCTTGTCAGGCACAACCCCATCGACGCCTTGTAGGGCCGCCCAATCGTCAGGCACAGCCCCTTGGCGCCTTTTCAGGCACAGCCCCATCAACGCCTTGTCAGGGCCCCCCCATCTACGCCCTTGTCGGCTCAGCCCCCTTTAACGTGTCAGGCACAGCCCCATTGGCCCCCCTTGTCAGGCACGTCCCATCTACCCTTGTCAGGTATAGCCCCATCTATTCCTTGTGAGGCACAGCCCCATCAATGCCTTGTCAGGCACAGCCCCATCTACGCCTTGTCAGGCACAGCCCATTGATGCCTTGTCAGGCACAGCCTCATCTATTCTTTGTCAGGCTCAGCCCATCGACACCTTGTCAGGCACAGCCCAATCTATTACTTGTCAGGTACGGCCCCATCTATTTCTTGTGAGGCACAGCCCATCTATGCCTTGTCAGGCACAGCCCCATCTATGCCTTTCAGGCACAGCCCCGTCTACGCCTTGTCAGGCTCAGCCCATTTATGCCTTGTAAGGCACAGCCCTATCGACGCCTTGTCTGGCACAGCCCCATCTACCCCTTTTCAGGCTCAGCCCTCGAAAAACCTTGTCAGGCACAGCCTATTTCCCTGTCAGGTACAGCCCCATCTATTACTTGTGGGCACACCCCCTCTTGCCTGGTCAGGCCACCCATTGATGCCTTGTCAGGCACAGCCCCATCTATGCCTTGTCAGGCACAGCCACATCTACGCCCTTGTCAGGGCACAGCCCCCTCCTCCTTGTCGGCACAGACCATCGATGCCTTGTCAGGTACAGGCCCCCTTTCCCTTAGGCACCGCCCCATCGAAAGTTGTCATGCAAAGCCCAATCGTTTCCTTGTCAGGCACAGCCCCATCTGGTTGTCAGGGACGCCCCCCCGATCTTGTCAGGCCGCCCCCTCTACCCTTGTCAACTCGGCCATGATGCCTTTTCCCAGGCACAGCCCCTCCGCCTTGTCAGGCACAGCCCCATCTGCCTTATCAGGCTCACCCATCGGCCTTTCAGGCACACCAATTCTAAAGCCTTGTCGGGTCAGCCCATTAATGCCCTTGTCAGGCACAGCCCCTCTATTCCTTGTGAGGCACAACCCCATCGACGCCTTTTCAGGACCAGCCCCAATCGTCCCGGCCAGCCCCATTGATGCCTTGTCAGGCACACCCCATAAACGCCCCTTGTCAGGCACAGCTCCATCTACGCCTTGTCGGGCTCAGCCCATTTATCTTGTCAGGCACAGCCCCATTTACGCCTTGTCAGGCACAGTCCCTCTACGCCCTTGTAAGGACAGTCCCCCCTATTCCCTTTTGAGGGCACAGCCCCATCATGCCTTGTCAGGCACAGCCCCATCTATTCTTTGTCAGCTCAGCCATCGACCCTTGTCAGGCCACCCCCAATCTATTACTTGTCAGGTACGGCCCGCATCTATTTCTTGTGAGGGACGCCATCTATGGCTTGTCAGGCACGGCCCCTCTATTCCTTGTCAGGCACAGCCCCATCTACCTTTGTCAGGGGCGCCATTGATGCCTTGTCAGGCATGCCTATTGATCCTTTCAGGCACAGCCCCTCTATTCCCTTTCAGGCACAGCCCCATCTACGCCTTGTCAGGCACAGCCCCTCGATGCCTTGTCAGGCACAGACCCATCGATGCCTTGTCAGGTACAGCCCCATGTATCCCTTTTCAGGCACAGCCCCATCTACACGTTGTCATGCACAGCCCAATCTGTTCCTTGTCAGGCACAGCCCCATCGATGCGTTGTCAGGAGCCCCATCGATGCCTTGTCAGGCACAGCCCTATCTACACCTTGTCAAGCTCAGGCCATTGATGCCTTTTCAGGCACAGCCCCATCAACGCCTTGTCAGGCACAGCCCCTTGCGCCTTGTCAGGCACAGCCCTTTTTCCTTGTCAGCACCCCCATCTTTCGTTGTCAGGCACAGCCTTTTCCGCCTTGTCAGGCACGCCCCTCGTCAGGCACAGCCCCCCTTGCGCCTTGTCAGGCACAGCCCCTCAACGCCTTGTCAGGCACAACCCCTCTACCCTTGTCGGGCTCAGCCCAATGATACCTTGTCAGCACAGCCCCTTGACGCCCTTGTCAGGCACAGTCCCATCTATGCCTTGTCAGGTAAAGCCCCATCATTCTTTTGAGGCACAGCCCCATCTACGCCCTTGTCAGGCTCACCCCATCGGCCCTTGTCAGGCTCACCCTTAAAGCCTTTTTCGGCATCGCCCCATCTAGGCCTTGTCAGGCACAACCCCCCCCCATTTATTCTTGTGAGGCACAGCCTGATCTATCCTTGTCAGGCACAGCCCCATCGATGCCTTGTCAGGCACAGACCCATCGATGCATTGTCAGGCATTGCCCCATCGACGCCATATCAGATACAGCCCCCATCTATTCCTTGTCAGGCACAGCCCCATTTATGCCTTCTAAGCTCAGCTCATTGATGCCTTGTCAGGCACAGGCTCATCTATTCTTTTCAGGCTCAGCCCATGGACACCTTGTCAATTCCAAAGCGCAGCATAAAGATAGTCTTTGTCAGTACAGGCCCCATTCTATTTCTTGGTCAGGCACAACCCCATTGATGCCTTGGAGGCACAGCCACCAATCGTCAGGCACAGCCCATGACGCCCTTGTCAGGTACAGGCATCCATTTATTCTGTGAGCACAGCCCAATCTAGCCTTGTCAGGCACAGCCCAATCTACGCCTTGTCAGGCTCAGTCCATTGATGCCTTGTCAGGCATAGCCCATTTGAATGCATTGTCAGGCACAGCCCCCATCTGTGCTTTTCAGGCACAAGCCCGTTCTACGCCTTGTCAGGCTCAGCCATTATGCCTTGTAAGGCACAGCCCTATCGACGCCTTGTCTGGCACAGCCCCATCTACGCCTTGTCAGGCTCAGCCCATCGACACCTTGTCAGGCACAGCCTAATGTATTCCCTGTCAGGTACAGCCCCATCTATTTCTTGTGAGCTACAGCCCCATCTATGCCTTCTCAGGCTCAGCCCATTGATGCCTTGTCAGGCACAGCCCCATCTATGCCTTGTCAGGCACAGCCCCATCGATGCCTTGTCAGGCACAGACCCATCGATGCATTGTCAGGCATTGCCCCATCGAGGCCTTATCAGGTACAGCCCCATCTATTCCTTGTCAGGCACAGCCCCATTTATGCCTTGAAAGGCTCAGCCCATTGATGCCTTGTCAGGCACAGGCTCATCTATTCTTTGTCAGGCTCAGCCCATGGACACCTTGTCAGGCGCAGCCTAATATAGTCTTTGTCAGGTACAGCCCCATCTATTTCTTGTCAGGCACAACCCCTTTGATGCCTTGTGAGGCACAGCCCAATAGTCAGGCACAGCCCCATTGACGCCTTGTCAGGTACAGCCCCATCTATTTCTTGTGAGGCACAGCCCCATCAACGCCTTGTCAGGCACAGCCCCATCTACGCCTTGACAGGCTGAGCCCGTTGATGCCTTGTCAGGCACAGCCCATTGATCGCCTTGTCAGGCACAGCCCCATCGACGCCTTGTTCAGGCACAGCCCAATGATTCTTTTCAAGTAACAGCCCCATCTATTCCTTGTGAGGCACAGCCCCATCAATGCCTTGTCAGGCACAGCCCATCAATGCCTTGTCAGGCACAGCCCAATCTACGCCTTGTCAGGCACAGCCCAATGTAATCCTTCTCAAGTTCAGCCCCATCTATTCCTTGTGAGGCACAGCCTCATCAATGCCTTGTCAGGCACAGCCCCATCAATGCCTTGTCAGGCACAGGCCCATTAACGCCTTGTCAGGCACAGCCCCATCTATTCCTGTCAGGCCCACAAGCCCCATCGATGCCTTGTCAGGCACAGCCTAATCTATTCCTTGTCAGGCACAGCCCCATCTACGCTTGTCAGGCTCAGCCATTGAGCCTGTCAGGCATAGCCCATGATGCATTGTCAGGCACAGCCCCATCTATGCCTTTTCAGGCACAGCCCGTCTACGCCTTGTCAGGCTCAGCCCATTTATGCCTTGTAAGGCACAGCCCTATCGACGCCTTGTCTGGCACAGCCCCATCTACGCCTTGTCAGGCTCAGCCCATCGACACCTTGTCAGGCACAGCCTAATCTATTCCCTGTCAGGCACAGCCCCATCTATGCCTTGTCAGGCTCAGCCCATTGATGCCTTGTCAGGCACAGCCCCATCTATGCCTTGTCAGGCACAGCCCCATCGATTCCTTGTCAGGCACAGACCCATCGATGCATTGTCAGGCATTGCCCCATCGACGCCTTATCAGGTACAGCCCCATCTATTCCTTGTCAGGCACAGCCCCATTTATGCCTTGTAAGGCACAGGCTCATCTATTCTTTGTCAGGCTCAGCCCATGGACACCTTGTCAGGCGCAGCCTAATATAGTCTTTGTCAGGTACAGCCCCATCTATTTCTTGTCAGGCACAACCCCTTTGATGCCTTGTGAGGCACAGCCCAATCGTCAGGCACAGCCCCATTGACGCCTTGTCAGGTACAGCCCCATCTATTTCTTGTGAGGAACAGCCCCATCAACGCCTTGTCAGGCACAGCCCCATCTACGCCTTGACAGGCTGAGCCCATTGATGCCTTGTCAGGCACAGCCCCATTGACGCCTTGTCAGGCACAGCCCCATCTACGCCTTGTCAGGCACAGCCCAATGTATTCCTTCTCAAGTACAGCCCCATCTATTCCTTGTGAGGCACAGCCTCATCAATGCCTTGTCAGGCACAGCCCCATCAATGCCTTGTCAGGCACAGCCCCATTAACGCCTTGTCAGGCACAGCCCCATCTATTCCTTGTCAGGCACAGCCCCATGACGCCTTGTCAGGCACAGCCCCATCTATCCTTGTCAGGCACAGCCCTATTGACACCTTGTCAGGCACAGCCCCATCAACGCATTGTCAGG
Source organism: Crenichthys baileyi (assembly GCA_036173005.1). Classification (NCBI taxonomy): domain Eukaryota; kingdom Metazoa; phylum Chordata; class Actinopteri; order Cyprinodontiformes; family Goodeidae; genus Crenichthys; species Crenichthys baileyi. The sequence goes on from JAHHUM010000873.1 coordinate 715,189, forward strand.
CACAGCCCCATCAACGCCTTGTCAGGCTCACACCATCCATGCCTTTTCAGGCACAGCCCAATCGTCAGGCACAGCCCCATTGACGCCTTGTCAGGTACAGACCATCTATTTCTTGTGAGGCACAGTCCCCATCTATGCCTTGTCAGGCACAGCCCCATCTACGCCTTGTCAGGACTCAGCCCATCTACGCCTTGTCAGGCTCACCCCATCGATGCCTTTTCAGGCACAGCCCAATCGTCAGGCACAGCCCCATTGACGCCTTGTCAGGTACAGCCCCATCTATTTCTTGTGAGGCACAGTCCCATCTATGCCTTGTCAGGCACAGCCCCATCTACGCCTTGTCAGCCTCAGCCCATTGATGCCTTGTAAGGCACAGCCCCATTGACGCCTTGTCAGGCACAGCCCATCTCGCCTTGTCAGCACAGCCCAATGTATTCCTTCTCAGTACAGCCCCAATCTATTCTTGTGAGCACAGCCCATCAATGCTTGTCAGGCAAAGCCCCATCAATGCATTGTCAGGCAGAGCCCCATTAACGGCCTTGTCAGGCAGCAGCCCCATCTATTCCTTGTCCAGCACAGCCCATCGATGCCTTGTCAGGCACAGCCCCATCTACTCCTTGTCAGGCTCACCCCATCGATGCCTTGTCAGGCACAGCCCCATCTACGCATTGTCAGGCTCAGCCCATTGATGCCTTGTCAGGCACAGCCTCATCTATTCCTTGTCAGGATAAGCGCATCGATGCCTTGTCAAGAACAGCACCATCTATGCCTTGTCAGGCACAGCTCAATCTTTTCCTTGTCAGGCACAGCCCCATCTATTCGTTGTCACAGACACAGCCCCATCAACGCCTTGTCAGGCACAGCCCCATCTACGTTTTGTTAGGCTCAGGCCATTGATGCCTTGTCAGGCACAGCCCCATCTATTCCTTGTCAGGCACAACCCCATCGATGCCTTGTCAGGCACAGCCCAATCGTCAGCACAGCCCATTGACGGCCTGTCCGCACAGCCCATCAACGCCTGTCAGGCACAGTCCCATCTACGCCTGCGGCCCAGCCCATGTGATACGTTGTCAGGCACAGCCCCATTGAGCCTGTGTCAGGCACAGCCCACTATGCCTTGTCAGGGACAGCCCCATCTATTCCTTGTGAGGCCAGCCCCATCAATGCTTGTCAGCACAGCCCCATCTACGCCTTGTCAGGTCAGCCCATTGATGCCTTGTAAGGCACAGCCACCATTGACGCCTTGTCAGGCACCACAGCCCCATCTACCCGGCCTGTCAGGCACAGCCCAATGTATTCCTTCTCAAGTAACAGCCCCATCTATCCTGTGAGGCACAGCCCATCAATGCCTTGTCAGGCACAGCCCATTGTCAACGGCTACATTCGTTCAGGCAGAGCACCTTCAACGCCTTGTCAGGCACAGCACCATGATTCCTTGTCAGGCACAGCCCCATCGATGCCTGTCAGCACAGCCTAATACAATCCTGTCAGGCTCAGCCCATTAATGCCCTGTGTTCAGCACAGCCCCATCTACGCCTTGTCAGGCTCAGCCATTGATGCCAATCTCAGGCACCCATGCACACTATATCTTCCATCTATTCCTTGTCAGGATAAGCCCATCGATGCCTTGTCAAGAACAGCACCATCTATGCCTTGTCAGGCACAGCCAATCTTTTCCTTGTCAGGCACAGCCCCATCTATTCGTTGTCACAGGCACAGCCCCATCAACGCCTTGTCAGGCACAGCCCCATCTACGTCTTGTTAGGCAGGCATGATGCCTTGTCAGGCACAGCCCCATCTATTCCTTGTCAGGCACAACCCATGACGCCTTGTCAGGCACAACCCTATCTACGGCCTTGTCGGGCTAAGCCCATTGATACCTTGTCAGGCACAGCCCCATTGACGCCTTGTCAGGCACAGTCCCATCTACGCCTTGTCAGGTACAGCCCATCTATTTCTTGTGAGGCACAGTCCCATCTATGCCTTGCAGGCACAGCCCCATCTACGCCTTGTCAGGCTCAGCCCATTGATGCCTTGTAAGGCACAGCCCCATTGACGCCTTGTCAGGCACAGCCCCATCTACGCCTTGTCAGGCACAGCCCAATGTATTCCTTCTCAAGTACAGCCCCATCTATTCCTTGTGAGGCACAGCCCCATCAATGCCTTGTCAGGCACAGCCCCATCAATGCCTTGTCAGGCAGAGCCCCATTAACGCCTTGTCAGGCACAGCCCCATCTATTCCTTGTCAGGCACAGCCCCATCGATGCCTTGTCAGGCACAGCCTAATCTAATCCTTGTCAGGCTCAGCCCATTAATGCCTTGTCAGGCACAGCCCCATCTACGCCTTGTCAGGCTCAGCCCATTGATGCCTTGTCAGGCACAGCCTCATCTATTCCTTGTCAGGATAAGCCCATCGATGCCTTGTCAAGAACAGCACCATCTATGCCTTGTCAGGCACAGCCCAATCTTTTCCTTGTCAGGCACAGCCCCATCTATTCGTTGTCACAGGCACAGCCCCATCAACGCCTTGTCAGGCACAGCCCCATCTACGTCTTGTTAGGCTCAGGCCATTGATGCCTTGTCAGGCACAGCCCCATCTATTCCTTGTCAGGCACAACCCATGACGCCTTGTCAGGCACAGCCCAATGTCAGGGCACAGCCCCATGATGCTTAGTCGGCACAGCCCCCATAACAGCCCTTGTCAGGCACAGTCCATCTACGCCTTGCCGAGCCTAGCCCATTGATACGTTGTCAGGCACAGCCCCATTGACGCCTTGTCAGGCACAGTCCCATCTACGCCTTGTCAGGTACAGCCCCATCTATTCCTTGTGAGGCACAGCCCCATCAATGCCTTGTCAGGCACAGCCCCATCTACGCCTTGTCAGGCTCAGCCCATTGATGCCTTGTAAGGCACAGCCCCCATGAGCTTGTCAGGCACAGCCCCATCTACGCCTTGTCAGGCCACAGCCCAATATATTCCTTCTCAAGTACAGCCCATCTATTCCTTGTGAGGCACAGCCCATCAATGCCTTGTCAGGCACAGCCCCATCAATGCCTTGTCAGGCAGAGCCCCAATCAATGGCCGTCAGGCAGAGCCCCATTAACGCCTGTCAGGCACAGCCCCATCTATTCCTTGTCAGGCACAGCCCCATCGATTGCCTTGTCAGCACAGCCAATCTAACCTGTCAGGCTCAGCCCATTAATGCCTTGTCAGGTCAGCACAGGCCCCATCTACGCTTGTCAGGGCTCAGCCATTGATGCCTTGTCAGGCACAGCCTCATCTATTCCTTGTCAGGATAAAAGCCCATCGATGCCTGTCAAGAAACAGCACCATCTATGCCTTGTCAGCACGCAATCTTTTCTTGTCAGCACAGGCCCCATCTCATTCGTTGTCAACAGCACAGCCCCATCAACGGCCTTGTCAGGCACAGCCCCATCTACGTCCTTGTTAGGCTCAGGCCATTGATGCCTTGTCAGGCACAGCCCCATCTATTCCTTGTCAGGCACAACCCCATCGACGCCTTGTCAGGCACAGCCCAATCGTCAGGCACAGCCCCATTGACGCCTTGTCAGGCACAGCCCCATCAACGCCTTGTCAGGCACAGCCCCATCTACGCCTTGCCGGGCCCAGCCCATTGATACGTTGTCAGGCACAGCCCCATTGACGCCTTGTCAGGCACAGTCCCATCTACGCCTTGTCAGGTACAGCCCCATCTATTCCTTGTGAGGCACAGCCCCATCAATGCCTTGTCAGGCACAGCCCCATCTACGCCTTGTCAGGCTCAGCCCATTGATGCCTTGTCAGGCACAGCCTCATCTATTCTTTGTCAGGCTCAGCCCATCGACACCTTGTCAGGCACAGCCCAATCTATTACTTGTCAGGTAACAGCCCATTATTCTTGTGAGGCACAGCCCATCTATGGCTTGTCAGTCACAGCCCCATCTATACCTTGTCAGGCACAGCCCCATCTAAACCTTGTCAGGCTCAGTCCATTGATGCCTTGTCATGCATAGCCCATTGATGCCTTGTCAGGCACAGCCCCATCTATGCCTTTTAAGGCACAGCCCCGTCTACGCCTTGTGAGGCTCAGCCCATTTATGCCTTGTAAGGCATAGCCCCATCTATTCGTTGTCAGGCACAGCCACATCTTTGCCTTGTCAGGCATAGCCCCATCAATGCATTGTCAGGCTCAGCCCATTGATGCCTTGTCAGGCACAGCCCCATCTATGCCTTGTCAGGCACAGCCACATCTACGTCTTGTCAGGCACAGCCCCATCGACTCCTTCTGTGGCACAGCCTAATCTATTCCTTGTCAGGCACAGCCCCATCTATTTCTTGTGAGGCACAGACCCATCTATGCCTTATCTGGCTCAGCCCATTGATGTCTTGTCAGGCACAGCCCCAACTATGCCATGTCAGGCACAGCCACATCTACGCCTTGTCAGGCTCAGCCCATTTATGCCTTGTCAGGCAAAGCCCTATCGACGCCTTGTCTGGCACAGCCTTATCTATTCCTTGTCAGGTACAGCCCCATCTATTTTTTGTGAGGCACAGCCCCATCTATTTCTTATGAGGCACAGCCCCATCAATACCTTGTCAGGCACAGCCCCATCTATTCCTTGTCAGGCACAGCCCCATCTATTCCTTGTCAGGCACAACCTCATCGATGCCTTGTCAGGCACAGCCCAATTGTCAGGCAGAGCCCCATTGACGGGTTTTTAGGCACAGCCCCATCAACACCTTGTCAGGCAAAGCCCCATCTACGCCTTGTCAGGCTCAGCCCATTAATGCCTTGTACCATCGACACTTTGTCAGGCGCAGCCTAATATATTCCTTGTCAGGTACGGACCCATCTATTTCTTGTGAGGCACAGCCCCATCTATTCCTTGTCAGGCACAACCCCATCGATGCCTTGTCAGGCACAGCCCAATGGTCAGGCACAGCCCCATTGACGCCTTGTCAGGCACAGCCCCATCAACGCCTTTTCAGGCACAACCCCATCTACGCTTGTCGGGCCCCAGCCCATTTATCCCCCTTTTAGGCACAGCCCCATTGACCCTTGTCAGGCACAGTCCCATCTACGCCTTGTCAGGTACAGCCCCATCTATTCCTTGTGAGGCACAGCCCCATCTACACCTTGTCAGGCTCAGTCCATTGATGCCTTGTCAGGCTCAGCCCATTGATGCCTTGTCAGGCATAGCCCAATCTATTCCTTGTCAGGTACAGCCCCATCTATTTCTTGTGAGGCACAGCCCATCTATGGCTTGTTAGGCACAGCCCCATCTATTCCTTTTCAGGCACAGCCCCATCTAGGCCTTGTCAGGCACAGCCCATTGATGCCTTGTCAGGCAAAGCCCCATCTATGCCTTTTCAGGCACAGCCCCGTCTACGCCTTGTCAGGCTCAGCCCATTTATGCCTTGTAAGGCACAGCCCTATCGACGCCTTGTCTGGCACAGCCCCATTGATCCCTTCTCAGGCACAGACCCATCGATGCTTTGTCAAGCATTGCCCCATCGACGCCTTGTCAGGTACAGCCCCATCTATTCCTTGTCAGGCACAGCCCCATCTATTCCTTGTCAGGCACAGCCCCATCTACGCCTTGTCAGGCTCAGTCCATTGATGCCTTGTCAGGCACAGCCCATTGATGCCTTGTCAGGCACAGCCCCATCTATGCCTTTTCAGGCACAGCCCCGTCTACGCCTTGTCAGGCTCAGCCCATTTATGCCTTGTAAGGCACAGCCCCATCTACGCCTTGTCAGGCACAGCCCCATCTATTCCTTGTCAGGCACAGCCCCATCTATGCCTTGTTAGGCTCAGCCCATTGATGCCTTTTCAGGCACAGCCCATTGATGCCTTGTCAGGCTCAGCCCATCGACGCCTTGTCAGGTACAACCCCATCTATTTCTTGTGAGGCACAGCCCCATCTATGCCTTGTCAATCTCAATTCAATTCAGTTTATTTATATAGCGCCAATTCACAACACATGTCTTCTCAAGGCACTTCACAAAAGTCAGGTACATACATTCCAATTAATCTTAATCATTGAACAGTGCAGCCAGATTATTTATTCAAATTGGATAAACAGTTTTTCTATCTAAGGAAACCCAGCAGATTGCATCCAGTCAGTGACTTGCAGCATTCACTCCTACCGGATGAACATGTAGAGACATTGGACAGTCACTGGCGTTGACTTTGCAGCAATCCCTCATACTGAGCATGCATGTAGCGACAGTGGAGAGGAAAAACTCCCTTTTAACAGGAAGAAACCTCCAGCAGAACCAGGCTCAGTGTGAGCGGCCATCTGCCACGACCGACTGGGGGTTAGAGAAAACAGTGCAGAGACACAAAGAGAACAAAGAAGCACTGATCCAGAGTACTTTCTATGGGAAGGAAAAGGTAAATGTTAATGGATGAAGCTCCTTCAGTCGTTCACCTAGAAAGAAAGAACATATAAACTCTGAGCCAGTTTTCAAGTTCAGAGTCTGAAGAGAGCACATAGAGTTAGTTACAGTAAAAGCTCAGTCAGTAGCTATGTCTAGGAGAGAGAAATGGTTAAACACTCAAAGACAGGGCCAAGTGGATCATCAGTAGAGGGTGAGCATTAAGTTGTTGCCAGCAGAAGCTTGGAGGATTCCCCTCTCCAGAAAGGTGTTACAGGTAGACACAGAGTCAGGCCAGGTGTAGCTTCTAGGAAGAGAAAAGAGAGAGAACAAAGTTAAAAGCTGAAATAACAGCAAATAATACAAAATTGAAGAGTAGTGTGAGAATGTAGCGAAGAGGGTGAAAGTGGTCATTATGTCCTCCAGCAGCCTAAGCCTATAGCAGCATAACTACAGAGATAGCTCAGGATAACCTAAGCAAATCTAACTATAAGCTCTATCAAAAAGGAAAGTTTTAAACCTAGGCTTAAAAGTAGACAGTTTGTCCATCTAGAGCCCACTGATGGCCATTGTTATACTAAAAACCACAATGATTGGGATATCTCTCTCTGTCAGATTGACCATAACCATTGGAAAAGAGAGGGGGTCATACAGGTAACAGAAATGGAGGGTGTGTTTGCACCTCAACCATAACTGAGCCTGTTTAGGCTAAACCTGACTCCCCCTTACTCCATCCAACAAGGGGGGAAGAAGAAGGAGCTAAAATAAGGAAGATAGCCCAGGATAACCTAAGCCACTCTAACTATAAGCTTTATCAAAAAGGAAAGTTTTAAGCCTAGCCTTAAAATTAGACAGGGTGTCCGCCTCACGGACTAAAACTGGGAGCTGGTTCCACAGAAGAGGAGCCTGATAACTAAAGGATCTGCCTCCCATTCTACTTCTAGAGACTCTAGGAACCACCAGTAAACCTGCAGTCTGAGAACGAAGTGCTCTGTTAGGAACTTATAGAAAAATCAGATCTCTGATGTATGATGGAGCTAAATCATTAAGGGCTTTATATGTGAGGAGGAGAATTTTAAATTCTATTCTGGATTTAACACGGAGCCAATGAAAGGAAGCTAAAATAGGAGAAATATGATCTCTCTTTTTAATTTTCATCAGAACTCTTGCTGCAGCATTTTGAATCAGCTGAAGGCTTTTAACTGCATTTTGTGGACATCCTGATAGTAAAGAATTACAATAGTCCAGCCTTGAAGTAACAAATGCATGGACTAGTTTTTCAGCATCAATCCTGGACAGGATATTTCTAATTTTGGCAATGTTCCGGAGATGAAAGAAGGAAATCCTAGAAACCTGTTAATATGGGATTTAAATGACATGTCCTGGTCAAAAATAACACCAAGGTTTTTTACTTTATTATCGGAGGTCAATTTAATGCCATCCAGGTTAAGTGATTGACTAAGCAGTTTCTTTTTTAAAGACTCCGGTCCAAAGACGACAACTTCTGTCTTGTCTCCAAAGATGACAACTTCTGTCTTGTCTGAATTTAGAAGCAAAAAATTTTAAGTCATCCAAGTTTTTATATCTTCAAGACATGCTTGTAGTCTATCTAACTGGTTGGGTTCATCAGGATTTATGGATAAGTAAAGCTGAGTATCATCAGCGTAACAGTGAAAATTTATCCTACGCTGCCTGATAATTTTACCTATTGGAAGCATATATATAGTAAAGAGAATTGGCCCAAGTACTGAACCCTGTGGTACTCCACAATTAACCCTGGAGTTTAAAGACGATTTATCATTTACATGAATTTATAAATGTATTTATAAATGTTTCTTTTATTATTTCACTATCTTCCTCAGCTGAAAAAATGCCACAATTTCTATATTTAGAAAAGAAAGCAACTTTATTTACGTGGAGCTACAGGTTAACTCAACGGAAGAAATTCATATTTAACCAGCTGATTCTCTCTCCCTCCTCATCATTTTCAGTTCATGCTGTTCTTGTCTCATTCACGGTTTCTGACTACTTTCAGTAACTTTCATATATCCAAACTAAGTGGAAAACATCCCTCAGCCTCAGAGTTCATAAATCACTATAATAAATTAGCAAAACAACTCATAACTAACTCTATAAACTAAAGGTCACCAATCAGTTCTAAAACATTTTACTTTGGAAATGAAAAAATGATTTTAAGTAATCAAATTTGACCGTATGTAAAACATCCTTTTGTTGCTATGGTTGAACAGTAAGGAATTGATTAAAGCATAATTAAAAGCTTTTAAAATAATTGTTTCTGTTAAGGTAAAGATTTTAGGTTCATATATTTATACATCTGACCCCAGAGGAGTCTATGCCTCACCAGTCATGAACTCCATCACACATCACTGGTTCTCTGGGCCCCAGGTTTTATTTGGAGTTGCATCTGTTCACTAAATTTCAGCAATGGAGAGGAGGAGTTATCTCCTGTGGAGGATAACCTGGGTAAGCTTTTAGGTGGTGAAGAGGTTGCAGCAGTGTCTTCTCTGCTGGAATGTCCTGTTTGAGGCTACAGTCCTTGAAGCGGCTGCCCGGGTTCAAGGGGCGGACCCGGCGACATTTGCCGAATGTCTCCCCCTCTCTCTACCCCTCTTTCCTGTCTGCCTACTGAAAAAAATAATAATAATAAAGGCCACTAGTGCCGAAAAAATATCTTTAAAAAAATTAAATTCGCAGAATCCGTGTGAACGCACCATTAGAAGCAATATTTTATTTTATATTTATTTGAAGTATAAAAGTTGGCTCCCATTTGCATCCTGTTGATGTGCAATAAATTCTAAAAGTTGTAAAAGTGCAATAAGTTCTAAAACATCTTGTGTTTTACTATTCTACTGTTACAAATAATTTTATCTGTACTTATGACTTCAATTTGATTTGGGTCTTGATTCATATCATCACAGAGTAACATTTGTTACAAGAGTTTACATTGGTGTACATAAATGTACATTAGTGGGTTTCGGGGGTAGGTGAGATCCGCCCTGTGTACCTCAAGTCTCTGGATGTTGTGGGGCTGTCATGGTTGTACAAGTGGAGCAGGAGTTTGGTCCGCATTGCCGGCACTATGTCGGACCGGTTCCCAGTGCATGTTGGACTCCGGCAGGGCTGCCCTTTGTCACCGATTCTATTCATAACTTTTATGGACAGAATTTCTAGGCGCAGCCAAGGGCCGGAGGGGGTCTGATTTGGGCAACAGTGGATTTCGTCTCTTCTTTTTGCAGATGACGTGGTCTTGCTGGCCCCCTCTAGCCAAGACCTAGCTTGGAGTAGAGCCGCTGCTCCTCCACATCGAGAGGAGGCCATTGAGGTGGCTCGGGCATCTATACCAGATGCCACCTGGACGCCTTCCTCGGGAGGTGTTCCAGGCACGCCCCAACGAGAGGAGGCCCAGGGGACGGCCCAGGACACACTGGAGGCACTATGTCTCTCAGCTGGCCTCGGAACGCCTTGGGCTCCCCCCGAAGGAGCTGGAGGAGGTGTCTGGGGAGAGGAACGTTTGGGTGTCTCTACTGAGTCTGCTGCCCCCGCGACCCGATCCCAGATGAAGCGGAAGACGACAGATGAACGGACGAACGAACATTAGTATACAGTGTTTCCTGTCGGTATATTACTCTGTAAAGCATCAATTTACTCGTACTCGTACTCATCGTCTTCCGCTTTATCCAGGAGTAGGTGAGGGTAGGAATGTAGACCATTCCTTTTTTAGGACACACATAGGAAAACAGAAACTTAACAGGATGACCTATTTGAATTTTTCCGCTGTCAAGTGTTATGTCAATTGTTGCATGATCCAAAATGTAACATTGTTGATATGTGGATAATAAACCAAAGGAATTTGAAAAATGAACCTAACATGGGCAAAATTGCACAGAAATGTAGATACAATGGACCTTTTACAAATTGAATTAGCTATGATGTAGAATTATTCACACCAAACAGCAGCGTAAGAAAAGGTTTCAGAATGTCATGCACCCAAAACCTTCTCATTCACACTAAATTTCTGTATTTTCTTTTTCCAGGTTGTCTTTATTTTTCACTGTATTATTCAATAGCTTGCCATTTGGTCATACGACTGTTCATAAGAACTACATGTAAAATACAGTGGCTTCCTGGAAACAATCCCACTAATTGGCCTTAACACAAGTGGGAAAACTAAAAACGTTCAAATTAGCAGTAAAAGTAAACATGTTGGTTTTATTCTCTGGGTGGGTCGAGATGAAACATTTTTTCCACAGATAATGCAACAATAAAACAGTCACTAAAGTCAAAAGGAGAAATGCTTCTTCACTTGTAGATGTTGACACCTCGCCAACTTTTGGTTCAGTTTCTCAGAAGAGGGAAGTTTGTGGTTCAACCAGTATGGCAGGAAACATGTTTTTGTCTTTAGTAACAGTTCATGCCTGAAGCTTTAGCCTGTTAAATAGCTTGGCTGAACTCAGGTCATGTCAGGATCTGCCTGTAGTACATTTTGAGTCTGATTTCCTTGTCAACGTCAGTGGCAGTTATTTCTGTTTATTAGATTCATCATTCATTCTTGTGTTTAGATTACCTTCTTGGAATTCTGTGTTAGATGTTTCAGTTTGTATTTCGTTGTAGATCTGGTTCGTCCCTGGCTTTTTTATGTGTTGCACAAAGTAAAAATATTTTTTGTTTAAAATTCTACCACATCAACAACCTATAAGGTTTGCTCCTGTGTCCTAAGCAAGGCTGTGTTTCTTTAAATGCAGACCTTTTGAAAAAGAACAGGACCTTCCAAGGCTTGGTCCTCCTGTTGTCAGGGCTTTCCAGTAAGGTTGATATTGTGGCCTTTAAAAATTTTTTTTTTTGTGAAAATCTTTTCCACAGCATCACACCTATTCAAAGGTTTTTCTCCAATTTGTGTAAACTCAATGTGTGTTTGCCAAGTGGAGCTTTGGAGTGACTTTGAGGCAAATCTTTTTTCACAAGATCACAACCAGGTTTTGTGTTTTTCTCCTTTTGCAAGGTCCAAGGGCATCTTGTGTTTGATGATGTGGCTAAAAACTGTGACTTTTTGGAAAACAAGTTTTTCACAAGTATCACAAAAAAAGGCTTTTTCCCTTTGCGTGGACAGTCAAAGCATTTTGCAAACTGCTTAGATCAAGTTCATAACAACATTTTCATCTTCCCTGTTCAAAAATGTTTACCACACTCAAACACAGTTTGAATTTGCCAGTTTTTACTACTCAGACTGGAGTTGGACTTTAGTTAAAGAATCTATGTTTTTTCCTTTTCTCTTAAACATGTTTTCTCATTACCAGAACAATCTGAAGACGTTAATTTTGGATGAGATGTCATGTGACTATGAAGAGAGCGCTTTTATCAAATTTCCCCCCACACTCAGAGCAGCTCAAAGATTTGTTTGACAGTGATTTCCTGCCTGATCCTGGAGTCCTGCTCTCCTTCCAATCATCCTCACTGTCTTCAGTTTTCAGAGTCTGACAAGTGTTTAAAACTCAGATTCATGATGCTTTCACATCATCATCCTCTTCATTATCTTCACTGTCTTCAGTCTCTGTATAGTTGGAAGAGCCTCCATGAGTATTTAGATCTGGGTTCCTGCTGGATTCTGCTTCCCACAGTCCTCTTCTTTAATTTCTGGAAATCATCTGTGAAATCACCTGAGCTGCTGCTTGGAATAAGATCTTATCTTCTGTTTGTGTGACTTTGAATGCTCTGAGAGAACAGAGGTTTCTCCTCATCCTCCTTACTCTTCATCATGAAAAACAGTTAAATGGAAAAACCTGGTATCATCAGTCTCCTTCTTCACATTCAGTTGTTCTCCATCCTGGCTGGCTCCCAGATTCTTTCACTTTCTTCCTTTATGTGGAGGAGCTCCAGACTCTGCTTGTGGTCCATATCAGGACTCTGTTCTTCAGGAGTCTCTTTCTTTAACATCTGCAGACATCATTAAAACACATTACATGCAATTATGAACAAATTTATCATCACAAAACAAAGAATGATAAAGATTAGAACTAGAGAAGAAAATCTGATAAAATTATCAGTGAACAGTACAGTAGATAAAATCAGAGATGCTAGTAAATGGCGTGATAACCTTGTGTGTGAATATTACATTACTTTTTGCCAACAGTGTCATGGTATAAAATAAAAATACACGATTTTTATCCAATAATTTAAATGTCTTTCTTAAAAGCTGAAAAATAATTTCTATCACATTGCTAAATAAACCGAAACTGAGTTATTTCCTTTTTGCTTTAAAGATGGGTCTGTACGGTGGCGCAGTTGGTAGCATTGTTGCCTAGCAGCAAGAAGGTCCTGGGATCGACTCCCGCCTGGGGGCTTTCTGAATTGAGTTTGCATGTTCTCCCCCATGCACGCGTGGGTTCTCACCGGGTACTCCAGCTTCCTCCCACAGTCCAAAAACATGCTTGTTAGGTTAATTGGTCTCTCTAAATTGCCCTTAGGTGTGTGTTGCCCTGCGTTGGAATGAAAAATGACTGACTGGTTTTTAAAGATTTTGATAACTGTTGGTGGTTTTATTAGAAAGCTTGATGCTTTTGATGTGTTATGATTTTACTCAGAATGTCTCTGCCACTCCTGTCTTACAGATAAATGCTTTCTAAGGCAAAAACAAGGACCAACAGTTACTTTTAGGTATAATATACAGCAAATCTAAGATCAAACGGATGGGCAGATTAGAAGAGAAACTTTGCTGCTGGATGGTTTTAAAAACAGCTCATCTCAACTGTCCAGTTTGAGTTGAGATCTTGACATAGTTGTGCATCAGTACACATGGCAGAGCCTGAATAAACACAGTCTAACTCAGTAAGCAAACCAACTAGTATATATAATAAAACTCAACTAGAATTTTATAATGCTTTCTTAATTAGTAACGCTTTTGCAGGGGTCAGTAACAGCTTAAATTCGGCAACACACATAATTTCAATGATAGAAATGAATCAATCAACTCAACCTGTCTTTCCCTGATGCTGAAACTAGTGAGTTTGGAGAGGCTTTGAAGACGGAGGCTCATCCATGCACCTGATAGGGATGTTTCTTCTGGTAACAACGAGCGATTTCTTGAAGGAAAGACAGCTTAATCTTCAGTTTTCTTCCTCTAAGTGGACAGGTACTGATGCTCCAGGTTTCGTTGGTCAAACAAGAACTTTGTTGTCATATGTCTCAGAAGACAGTAGCTTCCAGAGGCTGAACAGTTGAAGGAAACCCCGGAGGTATAAATGAGGATGATTCAGGACTTCCAGAAACCTGAAACCTAGAGCAATTAGTGATTCACCGATCAAGTTCACTTCTGTTGTCTGGATAAAAAGGCCGTAGATGAAATCAGCTTCTTAATTTCGAGCCACAGTACTCCTAGGGCACACAGGTTGATCCTCTTTTTAATGTAGTCGATCAGCTGGGTTGTGTCTCTGGTCCTCTGATTCATCTATAGCATCTTTTCTCCGTCCCATCTTGTTTGCTGGTCTTCTACGAGGAAACAACCGCAGTTCCCTTTTTTGGCATTTGCTTTTATAGTGCAGATGCTCTTTACTGGTCAGCCCTTTGTTAGGCTTTTCCGTTATTGCGCAACATGCTATTGCTCAATACTTAGTCATGGTCATCGTGACTTTCTGGTGATGTTTTTCGGCCTTGAAGATTCCAGTAATAGCCATGCAGCTGGCTGTAGTCTTGTCCTCCCTTCCTTGCGTTGCTTGTTGGTCTTCAAAAGATTCGCTCTCAGCATGCAGCCGGCTCTCATCACTCCTAGTCATCCTACAGTTCTCTCCCTATTCTGCTCAGTCTTAAACCCTACACAGCATTATACATTCCACATTTGTTGTGATTATGAATCTGAGAATATTATTTAAAATATTTAATATTTAGTTTTTTAATATTTTATCAAAAATATTTCGGTCTGTTAAGGGTTGTCCTTTGAATACCAGCCCAGTAAGGCGATGGTATTAGGACAAAATAGAAAGGTGTGAGACGAGCTCTGACATTATTGAACAGCATAAAAACTCTGCACACACATGGAATAAATTCACACAATTTTTCTTAAAATACAAGAATTTATTAACAAAAATAAGTCAACTTCAAAGTCAAACATATTTCAATCAACAAAACTCTTTACTATGCTAAAACAATCCAACTAAAATACCAAGCAGAATTAAAGAATAAGAATGAAAGACTAATGGGCTATGTACAATATAAACAAGTTGATTAAAGATGATTGAAATTATGACCGAAAAAGTGATGCAACATTACCATGCAATGTTTTATGTTTGAGAACCAAGGATAATCTTGAAGAATCTGGAAGTGAAGTTAAGTTAGTCTTGGAAACCAACTTAGGCAATATTTAGCAAATGTTTTAGACAACCATTCACAATGCAAGATGATAAAATATTATTTTAATAAAAAATAATGTTTTAAAAGAATGATCTGCTGAATAAAACCAACCTTCTGGATGACTAATTCTCTCACGGTGTCTCATTAGCTGCCTTTATTTATTAACATAATATTTAAAGAAATATTATTTAGGGAATATTTGGAAAGAGCCAAATCTTTCTGGAGAAAAGGGGCTTAATGGTGTTTACTTAGTTATCAAATTTAGTAAAATGATATTAGGGACACATTATTTACTGGATTGAAAACTAAACCTTTCTGGGTAAATATTATTTGGCACCAAGCACGTGTTCTTACCTGTTAACAGTTGAAGCTAACGAAGGTGGCAGAAAAGCTTAGCACCAGAATCAGAAACACACACGGTCTTCAAAAGCGACCGTCAATAAAAGGTTAAAATGCATAATTGTGTAACGGACGGCGCGGTTATGAGCCTCAATCTTCTGTGTTTAAAATCAAGAGAAATAAAGTTTGTCTTAACTTAACACAGAACACAAAGCGCTGGTCTGTCTCAGGCATAGCCAATAGCTAAACCTAATCAACTGACTGCAACAACAAAAACCAAACTTCATAAAATGGAAAACTTTTGACATCAACATGGAGTTTCAGAGGTCACTAGGTTTTGGGCAAGAGAATAACAGTTAGGATGAATGAAATGATCTAGGAACGTTTTTCATTTTTTTATGAAGTTTGGTTTTTGTTTGTGTGAAACTTAGCTATCTTAGTGCTAGAACGCTATATGAGCACACGTGTTTGGTTTTGTGTTCTTTGTTGGTATGTTTTTAAAGCTAAGACAAACTTTACTTGAAGGGTGATTTTAAACACAGAAGATTGATCATAACGCGCCGTCCGCACTTATGTATTTTAACCCTTTTATTGACGGTATTTTTGAAGGTGTGTGTTTGATTCTGGTGCTAAGCTATCTGCCTCCTTTGTTAGCTTCAACTGTTAACAGGTAAGAACACGTTCTTGCTTGGTGCCAAATAATATTTACCCAGAAAGGTTAGTTTTAATCCAGTAAATAATGTGTCCCTAATATCATTTTACTAAATTTGATAACTAAGTAAACACCATTAAGCCCCTTTTCTCCAGAAAGATTTGGCTCTTTCCAAATATTCCCTAAATAATATTTCTTTAAATATTATGTTAATAAATAAAGGCAGCTAATGAGACACCGTTGAGAATTAGTCATCCAGAAGGTTGGTTTTATTCAGCAGATCATTCATAAAACATTATTTTATTAAAATAATATTTTATCTGATCTTGCATTGTGAATGGTTGTCTAAACATTTGCTAAATATTGCCTAAGTTAGTTCAAAGACAAACTTAACTTCATTCCCAGATTCTTCAAAATAATCCTTGGTTCTCAAACATAAACATTGCATGGTAATGTTGCATCACTCTTTTCGGTCATAATTTCAATCATCTTTAATCAACTTGTTTATATTGTACATAGCCCATTAGTCTTCCTTATTCTTTAATTCTGCTTGGTATTTTAGTTGGATTGTTTTAGCATAGTAAAGAGTTTGTTGATTGAAATATGTTTGACTTTGAGTTGACTTATTTTTGTTAATAAATTCTTGTATTTTAAGAAATTGTGTGAATTCATTCCATGTGTGTGCAGAGATTATGCTGTTCAATAATGTCAGAGCTCGTCTCACACCTTTCAACTTTGTCCTAATAGCATCGCCTTACTGGGCTGGTATTCACAGGACAACCCTTAACAGACCGAAATATTATTTGATAAAATATTAAAATAATATTAAATATTAAATAATATTCTCAGATTCATAATCACAACAAATGTATAATACTGTGTAGGGTTTAAGACTGAGCAGAATAGGGAGAGAACTGTAGGATGACTAGGAGTGATGAGAGCCGGCTGCATGCTGAGAGCGAATCTTTTGAAGACCAACAAGCAACACAAGGAAGGGAGGACGAGACTACAGCCAGCTGCATGGCTATTACTGGAATCTTCAAGGCCGAAAAACATCACCAGAAAGTCACGATGACCATGACTAAGTATTGAGCAATAGCATGTTGCGCAATAACGGAAAAGCCTAACAAAGGGCTGACCAGTAAAGAGCATCTGCACTATAAAAGCAAATGCCAAAAAAGGGAACTGCGGTTGTTTCCTCGTAGAAGACCAGCAAACAAGATGGGACGGAGAAAAGATGCTATAGATGAATCAGAGGACCAGAGACACAACCCAGCTGATCGACTACATTAAAAAGAGGATCAACCTGTGTGCCCTAGGAGTACTGTGGCTCGAAATTAAGAAGCTGATTTCATCTACGGCCTTTTTATCCAGACAACAGAAGTGAACTTGATCGGTGAATCACTAATTGCTCTAGGTTTCAGGTTTCTGGAAGTCCTGAATCATCCTCATTTATACCTCCGGGGTTTCCTTCAACTGTTCAGCCTCTGGAAGCTACTGTCTTCTGAGACATATGACAACAAAGTTCTTGTTTGACCAACGAAACCTGGAGCATCAGTACCTGTCCACTTAGAGGAAGAAAACTGAAGATTAAGCCGTCTTTCCTTCAAGAAATCGCTCGTTGTTACCAGAAGAAACATCCCTATCAGGTGCATGGATGAGCCTCCGTCTTCAAAGCCTCTCCAAACTCACTAGTTTCAGCATCAGGGAAAGACAGGTTGAGTTGATTGATTCATTTCTATCATTGAAATTATGTGTTGCCGAATTTAAGCTGTTACTGACCCCTGCAAAAGCGTTACTAATTAAAGAAAGCACATAAAATTGTAGTTGAGTTTATTATATATACTAGGTGGTTTGCTACTGAGTTAGACTGTGTTTATTCAGGCTCTGCCATGTGTACTGATGCACAACTATGTCAAGATCTCAACTCAAACTGGACAGTTGAGATGAGCTGTTTTTAAAACCATCCAGCAGCAAAGTTTCTCTTCTGCCGTTGATCTTAGATTTGCTGTATATTATACCTAAAGTAACAATGCCCTTGTTTGCCTTAGAAAGCATTTATCTGTAAAACAGGAGTAAAGAGACATTCTGAGTAAAATCATAACACATCAAAAGCATCAAGCTTTCTAATAAAACCACCAACAGTTATCAAAATCTTTAAAACAGTCAGTCATTTTTCATTCCAACGCAGGGCAACACACACCTAAGGGCAGTTTAGAGAGACCAATTAACCTAACAAGCATGTTTTTGGACTGTGGGAGGAAGCTGGAGTACCCGGTGAGAACCCACGCGTGCATGGGGAGAACATGCAAACTCAATTCAGAAAGCCCCCAGCCGGGAGTCGATCCCAGGACCTTCTTGCTGCTAGGCAACAATGCTCCCAACTGCACCACCGTACAGACCCCATCTTTAAATCAATCCAGCAATGTGATAGAAATTATTTTTCAGCTTTTAAGAAAGACAATTAAATTATTGGATACCTCGTGTATTTCATATTTATACCATGACACTGTGAAACCGTAATATTCACACACACGGTTATCACGCCATTGTGGCATCTCTGATTTTATCTACTGTACTGTTCACTGATAATATTTATCAAATTTTCTTCTCTAGTTCTAATCTTTATCATCTTTGTAACATTGTGAAGATAACTTTGTTCCTCATGCATGTAATGTGTTTTAATGATGTCTACAGATGTTAAAGAAGAGGCTCCTGAAGAACAGAGTCCTGATATGGACCAGCAGGAGCTGGAGCTCCTCCACATAAAGGAGGAAAGTGAAAGAATCTGGGCCAGCCAGGATGGAGAACAACTGAATGTGAAGAAGGAGACTGATGATACCAGGTTTCCATTTACTGTTGTTCATATGAAGAGTGAAGAGGATGAAGAGAAACCTCTGTTCTCTCTGCTTCATCAACACCAAACAGAAGATAGAGATCTTCCAAGCAGCAGCTCAGCTGACCAGATAAAAGCAGAAATTAAAGAAGAGGACTGTGGGACAGCAGAATCCAGCAGGAACCCAGATCTAAATACTCATGGGGGCTCCCCCAATTATACAGAGACTGAAGACAGTGAAGATAATGAAGAGGATGATGATGTGAAGCATCATGAATCTGAGTTTAAACGCTTGTCAGACTCTGAAACTGAAGACAGTGAGGATGATTGGAAGGAGAGCAGGACTCCAGGATCAGACAGGAACACTGTCAACAAATCTTTGAGCTGCTCTGAGTGTGGGGGGAAATTTGATAACAGCCGCTCTCTTCATAGTCACATGACATCTCATCCAAAATTAACGTCTTCAGATTGTTCTGGTAATGAGACATGTTTTAGAGAAAGGAAAAACATAGATTCTTTAACTAAAGTCCAGAGGAGTAGTAAAAACTTCAACTGTGTTGAGTGTGGTAAACATTTTAACAGGAAACACGATCTAAGCAGACACATGACTGTCCACGCAGGGGAGAAAGCCTTTGGTTGTGATACTTGTGAAAAAATATTTTCCAAAAAGTCACATTTAGCCACACACACAAGAATCCACACAGGAGAAAAACCCTTTGGTTGTGATACTTGTGAAAAAAGATTTGCCGAAAAGTCACTTTTAAACAAACACACAAAAACCCACACAGGAGAAAAACCCTTTGATTGTGATGCCTGTGGAAAAAGATTTTATCAAAAGTCTCATTTAAAGGCACACATGAGAATCCACACAGGAGAAAGACCCTTTGATTGTGATGCCTGTGGAAAAAGATTTTATCAAAAGTCGCATTTAAAGACACACATGAGAATCCACACAGGAGACAAACCTTATAGGTGTGATCTTTGTGGAAAAAGATTTACCCAAAAAATAACTTTAAACCAGCACATAAAAACCCACACAGGGGAGAAGTCCTTTGGTTGTGATACTTGCGGAAGAAGATTTTTCATGAAGTCACATTTAAACAACCATGTGAGAATCCACACAGGAGACAAGCCCTTTGGTTGTGATGGTTGTGGGAAAAGATTTGCCAACAAGTCACTTTTAAAGAGACACATGAGAATCCACACAGGAGACAAACCTTATAGGTGTGATCTTTGTGGGAAAAGATTTACCCAAAAAATAACTTTAAACCAGCACATAAAAACCCACACAGGGGAGAAGTCCTTTGGTTGTGATACTTGCGGAAGAAGATTTTTCATGAAGTCACATTTAAACAACCACGTGAGAATCCACACAGGAGACAAGCCCTTTGGTTGTGATGGTTGTGGGAAAAGATTTGCCTACAAGTCACTTTTAAACAGTCACATGATAACCCACACAGGAGAAAAACCCTTTGATTGTGATGCATGTGGAAAAAGATTTCGCCAAAAGTCAGATTTAAAAAAACACATGAGAATCCACACAGGAGACAAACCTTATAGTTGTGATCTTTGTGGGAAAAGATTTTCCCAAAAAACAACTTTAACCAAGCACACAAAAACCCACACAGGGGAGAAGTCCTTTAGTTGGATTTGGCATAAAGCTTTGTTTGTTAGATTAAAAGTGCTATTAATATTTTCACCATATGCAAAGATGAATTCTGTGGATTCTTTGTTCTGTGCAAGGAAACATCAAGCCTTCTGGAAACATATTACACTAGGGATAAGTTCTTGGCGAGAGGAAAAAGACTAATGAGCTTGCTATTGTGTTTCAGCTGGGAAAGTTGTGATACCCCTAAAGTGCTGCCAGGTCAATTTGACATTAGAGTTTGCATCCAGATAAGTGATGAAATTGTTATTGTAAACTGTCACATAGGCCAACTTGATGTTTTCCAGATGTTGGGCTGAAGTGTATTCCCGGAAAAGTAGAGAGAAGCAATGTTGAAGATGCCAAGAAGTGTTACGTAAATGAGGATGATGATTTCAATTGGTCAAGAGAACCCCAATACACACCAATGCTTTGTATCTGTATAAAAAACCGCCCTTTAAGGATTGAAGGAGGGAGACTTCTGGAATTGTTATGATGTTTTGTGCGCTTTGAATAAAAGTTCCCCCCGTGAAGACTGTTTGATTTGAGATTTCTCTGAGTTCTGTGCTTGTTATCTTAGCTCAGTGATAAGACCGCCTTCTCCTACAAAAGATCGAAATGTCATATTTAGACAATCATGTGAGAATTCACACAGGAGATAAAAACCCTTTGCTACATAAGATTTTTTCTCTAAAAGACATTGCTAGTTAGTGACCTGATTTCTGACAATCAGATTGATTTATTTTGCCTAACAGAAACCTGGCTGCAGCAAGAGGATTATGTTACTATAAATGAGTCAACTCTACTAATTATTTAAATTTTCACATTCCTCGAAAATACTGGGCGAGGGGAGTAAAAACCATCTTTCAGTCCGATTTTTTGATTGCCCCCAGGCCAATCAATAGCTAAACTCTTTTGAATATTTAATCCTTAGTTTTCCTCATCCAAATTGCAAAGCACTAAAACCACTTCTATTTGTTGTTTTGTACCGTCCACCAGGCCCTTACTCTCAATTTTTCGATCAGTTTTCATATCTTTTATCTGATTTAGTGTTAAATACAGATAAAGTTATTATAGTGGGGGATTTTAACATTCATGTTGACACTGACACTGAGAGACTGCACACATCTTTGACATACTCCCGAAGATGATTACTTCATCCTCAGCAAGTGAGACAACATTGGAAATAACTGTAGAACCTGATCTGTGTTTTAGATCCTGTGGGAGCTTCCAAGGTTATCCAAAAAATATTATTTTTTCATCTAAACCTTCAATTGTATGTTAGACCCAATCCCAAAAAATTTTATTTGAAGAAAGTGTTCCCCTTAGATTACCACCCCATTTTAGATATGATTAATCTATCTTTAGTAAATGGATATGTACCACAAGCTTTTAAAGGTAGCTGTATTTAAACCCTTTTATTTAGAAACCTTCGCTTGATCGAGATGACTTGAAAAATTTACAGACCTATATCCAATTTTTCCGTTCTTAATTAAAATTTTTTTCTTGAGAAATATTTTGCTAATAAAATGTGTGAGCATTTACACAGCAATGACCTTGTTTGAAGACTTTCAGTCAGGGTTCCAAGCTCATCATAGCACTGAAACAGCTCTGCTGAAAGTCACTAATGATATTCTTATGGCCTCAGATAATGGACTTGTGTCTGTACTAGTCCTGTTAGATCTCAGTGCTGCATTTGATACAGTCGATCACAATATTCTCTTAGAAAGGTTGGAATATGCTGTAGGGATCAGGGGAACAGCGCTAGGCTGATTTAAATCTTATCTGTCTGACAGATTCCAGTTTGTTCATGTAAATGATAAATAATCTTTAAACTCCAGGGTTTATTGTGGAGTACCACAGGGTTCAGTACTTGGGCCAATTCTCTTTACTATATATATGCTTCCAATAGGTCAAATTATCAGGCAGCATAGGATAAATTTTCACTGTTACGCTGATGATACTCAGCTTTACTTATCCATAAATCCTGATGAACCCAACCAGTTAGATAGACTACAAGCATGTCTTGAAGACATAAAAACTTGGATTACTTTAAATTTTTTGCTTCTAAATTCAGACAAGACAGAAGTTGACGTCTTTGGACTGGAGTCTTTAAAAAAGAAACTGCTTAGTCAATCACTTAACCTGGATGGCATTAAATTAACCTCCGGTAATAAAGTAAAAAATCTTGGTGTTATTTTTGACCAGGACATGTCATTTAAATCCCATATTAAACAGGTTTCTAGGATTTCCTTCTTTCACCTCCAGAACATTGCCAAAATTAGAAATATCCTGTCCAGGATTGATGCTGAAAAACTAGTCCATGCATTTGTTACTTCAAGGCTGGACTATTGTAATTCTTTACTATCAGGATGTCCACAAAATGCAGTTAAAAGCCTTCAGCTGATTCAAAATGCTGCAGCAAGAGTTCTGATGAAAATTATAAAGAGAGATCATATTTCTCCTATTTTAGCAGAATAGAATTTAAAATTCTCCTCCTTACATATAAAGCCCTTAATGATCTAGCTCCATCATACATCAGAGATCTGATTGTTCCATACGTTCCTAACAGGGCACTTCATTCTCAGACTGCAGGTTTACTGGTGGTTCCTAGAGTCTCTAGAAGTAGAATGGGAGGCAGATCCTTTAGTTATCAGGCTCCTCTCCTGTGGACCCAGCTCCCAGTTTTAGTCCATGAGGCAGACACCCTGTCTACTTTTAAGGCTAGGCTTAAAACGTTCCTTTTTCCTTTTTGAGCTGTCCTCCCTCCCTGTTGGATGGAGTAAGGGGGAGTCAGGTTTAGCCTAAACCGGCTCAGTTATGGTTGAGGTGCAAACACACCCTCCATTTCTGCTACCTGTATGACCCCTTCTCTTTTCCAATGGTTATAATCAATCTGACAGGGAGAGGTATCCCAATCCTTGTGGTTTTTAGTATAACAAGACCATCAGTGGCACCCTTTGTGGGGTGCCTTGAGACGACATTGTTGTAAATAAGCGCCGTCTAACTAAATAATCTGAACTGAAACTATCTGTGTAGTTATGCTGCTATAGGCTTAGGCTGCTGGAGGACATAATGACAACTTTCACCCCTCTTCCCTACATTCTCACCACTACTTTCCAATTTTGCATTATTTACTGTTATTTCAGCTTTTAACTTTGTTCTCTCTCTTTTGTCTTCCTAGAAGCTACACCTGGCCTGACTCTGTGTCTACCTGTGACACCCTTCTGTTCTGTTTTTTCCTGTTAAAAGGGAGTTTTTCCTCTCCACTGTCGCTACATGCATGCTCAGTATGAGGGATTGCTGCAAAGTCAACGCCAGTGACTGTCCACTGTCTCTACATGCTCATCCAGGAGGAGTGAATGCTGCAAGTCACTGACTGGATGCAATCTGCTGGGTTTCCTTAGAGAGAAAGCTTTTTATCCAATTTGAATAAATAACTAACTCTGACTGCACAGTTCAATGGTTAGGACTAATTGGAATGTATGTACCTGACTTTTGTGAAGTGCCTTGAGACATGTGTTGTGAATTGGCGCTATATAAATAAAACTGAATTGAATTGAATTATATTGTATTATATGAACCACTGGTTTTTAGAAACTGTATATTTAACCCTTTTGTTTGGTAAATTCTGATTAAGGACGGCTTCTTGGAGAATAACGCACTCAGGCTAAGACTGGAAGAATTTTTTATCAGTGTAGAGGTTAACCTTATATTTTATTATAACTACATTTGGAGCACCACCTTCTTTATATTTTTTTTTCTTCTCCTTGCTCAAATGTTGTCTGTTGTAGTTATTTTTGTAGATTCCCCAAGCCTCTCTGAATTGAAGTTGAGATAAGCACTTCCCTTTCCTCTGTTATAACCTCCTGTACTTTTGGATGGAAGGTTTGACAATTAAATTTTTACAGTCCTTTGACTCCAATGGCATAGCAAGAGAAGGGTAGACTTTATACTAACCATTTAATTTCAGAAGAATTTGTAATTGAATGTTTAAGGATTAATCAGGTCTGGCTGAGAAAAATGTATGTAGATGTATGCATAATATGACGACGAAGGGATGATGATTCAGTTCATTCACAGTCAGTAAAAAGACAAATAAACAAAATGCCTTGTGCTTAGTTTAAAAAGCAGGACTTGCATTCATGAAGAATCCTAACACTAAAAGTAGCTCCTAGTAACGTCATTCTAAGAAAAATCTTGGAATTTCCCGAATTCTACAATTTTTCTTAGAATTTTTCCCTGTTAAGATAAAAGTTATTTAAGAAGCAACTTAGGCCTTGAGAGAGCTCCTAAAGTGAACAAATGTGAAGAGTAGTGAGGAGGACTTTTAGTGAGCCTATGAGTACCTTAGGCAGAGAAGATGGTGGAAAGACAGAGAAAGGAGAGATATTCTCTATACAATGAGCAACAGTGAATTAATAAGATGCTACCGGCTCAATGATGCAGGGATCCACCCCCTAAACAGTCGAGTAAATAAGTACATAAACTTCTAGAACAATCATACAATTATTAATATAGAAATATGATAAACTTTATCATCCCCCTAGGGGGAAAATTAAAAAGTTTCAGCACCAGGACAGGTTAAAGGTGAACCTCTAGTAAGGTAATTTTAAAAAGGAAAATAAATAATTGAAAAAATAATGAATAACAGTAGAAAGTGAACAAAATTACAAAACAACATGGTACTAAAAAATTTTATATTATTTTAAGACTGTATTATGCTTTCAAAAATAAACTTTTTGAAAAAATTAGAAATATTCGAAAAAATATATATAAATAAATAGCTCCTCTATAGCTTCTGATTGCAGCAGGTACCAGCGCTTCTCACTTTCCAGGCTGGTTCCAGGTCTTCCTCTTTGTTCCCTCTTTGTGATCCTGGAACCCAATCTACCATTCAACTCTCCTATATTCTCCACCAGCTGTGCCAACAGCGGGCTCTGCTCCTCTGTCCAGTTTGGTTTTCTTAACCTTTTTTTCTCCAGTTTGCTGTGAACATTTTGCCAAATCAAATGCCTTTATACAAATGCTGACAGGTAACATCTAACAATTGCATGGTTGAATGAAGAAATGGTCCAATAATGTCACTATAACATTGTTGGATTGACAATAGAACAAAACTTAAAAAAATGAGGAAGAGGATCAAGAGTATCAGAAGAGCATCTGACAAGAAAATCAAAAGCAACGGTAACAGGATGACAGACGACCGACGTGGAAGATAATGGGTAACGAGTAAGAAATAAAACTGACTGGTTTTTAGATGGTGGGGAAGTCATTAGTAGGACGACAGGCAAGTGAGACTAATCAGTAGATAGCTGTGAAGCTGGGTGAGGACCTGAACAGAAGAGCAAATGTCTAAATGACACAAAGGAACCTAACAAGAGACAAAAGGATCTAAACCAAAGCTAAAATCTATCACTAACATCAGAATCTGAGAAATAAGAATCACAAAACAACAAAGGAAACCTTTTTGGAAGGCTGTAAATAAGAGAAACCAAAAAGTAATCTCAACCCCAAAGTACAACCAAGGTGACTTACAAAACACAAAAGCCCAAGCACCATTGAGATTTTATACATTAATGTAGTAAGCTTGTTAGAGAAACACCTCTTTGAGTCTAGCAAAAACATTTTGATGGAGCTTTAGAAAATGTCAGCTGAGTCCAATGAAGGGAGGGATATGATTCTCTTTGGTGACTCATTTTTCCCCAACACTGCTGGAGGTTTCTTGTTTCCCTTGCATGTGTAACTAATAGTCATTTATAGGTGAGAGGTTGGTGTTCTTGGCTCTGGCTTGAGTTTATGCCCTTGTGGGGGTGGCCTTAGGAATGTGGTCAGTACCTCTTGTAAGGCCAGTTTTACTCTCCTCATTTTAAAGGTAACTGCTAATAATAAAATAAACAATAAAGTTAATATAGAAACTATTAAGTTTAACTGTAGGAGATGATACAGTCAAAATAAAAGAACATTCTATTGATTTTACAAAACATTCCAAACCCATCTGAGTCAGAGTATCATTATAAGCATAATCATAAAAACAATGTCCCTGAACTACATTACATCAGTGGAATATGTTGTAATATTTTCTCATTCATTCTCTGATGTGCTTGCAGCTCACCTCTGCACCAAGAGTCCTGCCTCCATCTTTGGTCAGTGCTGATTTTGCTGCTAATCAACTCTCAAGGATCTACCCATACACATTTGGTCATAAACCAAAACTAAGGTACCAACATGTGTGTTTGTGTGATTTGTACCCTTTTGTATTTGAAATAATTTTAGTAAAACCTATTCTATTTGTCATGGCTCAATAGGTCTGTGTATCTCCATAACAACAAGCTGACAGATGAAGGACTTCCTGATCATATGTTCAATGCTTCTGACACCTTGGAGATCCTCACCATATCCAGCAACTTTCTGAGGGCTGTTCCCACCAATCTGCCATCCAGTCTTCTCCGTCTTCATCTGAAGGTCTCACAAACACAACTACAAAAACTATATTTGAACACAAGAAGTAAGATTTTTTTGAAGATAAAATAACACACTGGAGCACATTTCTGCATAACCATGCATTTAAGTCTTAGGACACCTTTAAACAGGCTGAAGACCCGACCAGATGTAAAAGAGTAAGAGTGAACATGGATGGTGTCTGGTCAGGTCTTCTGGGGTGTATTAAGAATGCAGTGTGTTGAATGTGTTGGTCGTAGTTTATTATAGTGGTGACAAAGATTTTGGGTCCTAGTTGGCAAAGGGTAATGGCAGCAGTGACAGAGAATCCAGAATCATTATTATGCAGATGACACAATTAGATTCAGATTCAGATTCAAATTTATTGTCATTACAATGACTTTGGTAGTGTGGGCAGGTAGCAAGTACAACAAAACAATTTTAGGCAGTCCTTGATCTCAATGCAGAAAGCAAGTTTTAGAGGAATTAAGGGAAAAAAGCATAAAAACATAGCAATCTAGTAATTGAGTTAAAAAAGATATATAAGACAACAAAAACAGACAAACATCAAACACTGATACTGATGATATGATGTCATCAGAACAATAAAAACATCTCTTAAAATTGCATTGTAATTGTTCATAGCTCCAAGTGGGAATTTTCGCTCAGCATCACAACAGTTGTAAGTATGTGCTGTTTTTCAGTCTGTTTGTCTTTGCTTTAAGAGTCCTGTACCACCTACCTGAAGGTAGCAGCTGGATTAGATGAAACCTTCAGGGTGCTGCAGGCTTTGATGTAGCAGTGGGACTGGTACAGTTCCTGAAGGGGAGGATCCACTGTGCAGTGTTGATGATTTTCTGCAGTGCTGTCTTTTCATGGGTAGCGCAGCTGGCAAACCACACTGGGATGCAGTAGGTCAGAACACTTTCCGCACAACATCTGTAGAAGGACACCAGCAGGTTCTGTGCTAGGTTGTTTTGTTTCAGGACTCTCGGGAAGTGGGTCCGTTACTGTGCCTTCTTTCTAGGTAAGGGCTTCATTCAGGTGCAGACCAAGAGATTTAAAGCCAGAGACCTTTTCCACACACTCTGCATTAAGGCATATAGGCTGACAGTCAGGTCTATTTTGTCTGAAGTCCACCATTATTTCCTTTGTTTTCATGGTGTTGAGGACCAGGTTGTATCTATTGCACCAGGTTGTCCTGGTGTGCAGACTCATCTCCCCTGTGATGAGCCATATCACTGTGTCGTCTGTGACCTTCACAAAGGAGTTGTCTGGGTACAGTAAAGGACTGAGTACACATCCCTGTGGGGAGCCCGTGTTTAGGCTGAGTGGAGGAAAGAATTGAGGCCTCACTTCGTCTCTCTGTAGTAGATCACTCCAGAGGCAGGAGGAGTGTGGGAGGCCGTGATCACCTTTACCAGGATGTTTGGGATGATAGTACTGATACTAAGTTAGAATAATTCAGCTAAAACTACCAAGCACACTATTGTGAGAAACCTGTGAAAGGATACCCAAAATGTTTGACCTAAGTCATACAGTTTAAAATGCAATTCTACCAAATACTAAAAAAATTTATGTAAAGTTTCACCAATATAAATACTTTTGGTAATCCTAAACAACGCTTAGCTGGATTTAGTGTCAGACAGTAAGAACAATGTTTGTTCACTTAGTGTTTGTAGATATCTGATTTTTAGATACAGTATATGAATGAACTAGGCTACATGTTCTCCTGAAACAGACAGAGAAGGCAATGCCATACCAAGACAGTGAACAAAATATAGAACAAGAGACACAAAAATCCCAGGGCTAAAAAATCCCAAGTCAAAGTTAGAATTGCTAGATCTCCTCCTTCTGTTGTTGTTATTGTTCTTCTTCTGCTAATTTTGTCCTGTGTTTTTTTGGGAGAACACATGTTATTATTACTGTTACATTTGTTGTAAGTTCTAGTGCTTTCTTACCTGAGACTCTCTTTAGAAAGATATTTTGAACTCACTGAGACATTTTACCTGGATAAATAAGGATAGAATAAAGAGGTAAGATCTGCACGCACAAATGTACCTTTGTTGTCAAACATCTGAAACAGGACTAGCCATGCTAGCCTAATGCTTAGGCTACCTTATTTTGGTTGTAGTGTAGAGCATTGTCTTCTTGTATTTTCCTGCATTATTTGGTGGAATCATCAAAGTGAGGCTGTGCTGACATATTATTGTTTGTCTGTATAAACCTGCCAATAAAGCTGATTGTGATTCTGATAAGGTGTCCAGAAGAGGCACAGGAAAGTTTCCCCGGGGATGTGAATAATTGCAGGAAGAAAAACCTACTTGATGAGTACATGAGCGTTGCAGGGTCATGGAAAAGTTCACAATGATGGAGGCTTCCTTAATTTGCCTCGATCCAGACATGTTCTAATCATGAAGGTTGTGGAGAGCTTAGCTGGACCTTGATCCAATGTTACTACATGAACATTTAATTAATAAAATTGTTTATTTATTTAAATAATAAATAAATAAACATTCTTCATTACGTTACAGAGTAACAGGCTGGAGAAAATCCCAACAGCAGCATTTGAGAATTTGCGAAATCTTAGAGAACTTTATCTTCAGAACAACCTCCTCACCAATAACGGCATGGACAACGAGACTTTCAGGTGAGCTGAACAACACCAAGCAATTAAAATATTCCAGTTTCTTTATTCAACATATTCACATTATATGTTTTTATAACTAAAGGAAAGAACACAAAATGTGTTTTCTCACATCACAGAAGCAGATCATTGCCCAAAGCTCAATGGGTTACACAACTAACAAGTCTATAGAATTAGGCTTCACAATGATGCAAACAGGATTCTGTACCCTGGGCAGTTTGGTAATACTGACAAACAGATCTCAGATATTCCGAAATGAACAGTACTGGGGGCCAACAGACTTTAGCTAATTAAAAATGGACCAATTTGCTTGTAAAACCATGACCACCAGCTGCAGATATTGAACATTTTGGTCACCTTCCATCTTTGCACTATGTAACCAGAATTGAATAAACTATAATTTAACAAGGGTGGAATTACCTGGCAATATTTGCTAGATGTTGTCTTTTTTCACTGACAGAATAGAAAAAAAAGTCTGTCATTAGTCTCCATGGCAACCAGGTGCTGTACTGTCCGCACTACTTTTATTAGTTCATTAGGTTTCAGCTCACATATACGCCATAGCATCAAGGTCTAATTTTCAGCAGAGTTACCACTGTGTTTTCTGAATGGAAAGATGTTAGTTGACTGCCAGTGCATCCAGCTGTCAGAAAACACAGCAGTTTCTTCCTTGTGGATGTAAATGCTGCATGGGTAACTGAAGGGAATCTTTTATCCAAGGGACGAGCACCTGGGAGAAGGCTGTGGTTTAGCTGATTTCAGCAGGTCGCCTCTATGCCCAGACTGAGTAAAGGCTCTGCTGCAGAGCCTTGTTATCCTAGCATACCTGTTGCCCTGTGTTCTACTCGGTCAACTTAGCTGACATCCCAGCAGTCAGCCAGTCAGCCTCTCCTCCAAATCAAGCCATGTACCATCCTCCATTACTCATTAAAGACCAGCCTTATCCTAAACGAACCCCAGCACCTCCCCAGCTGTCAAAACGGCTACATCCAAAAAATATGTTTATATGGCCCAGTCAACCAATGTGGTTAGTTAGAGACAAAACATTTCTTTTTTACGTTTTGAACTGCTAATTTTCTCCAAATGTTTTTCCTATATGTTTAAATGCAAACCTTTGCTTTATAATAACTAAATAAGAAATCAACTTCAATCACTTGACAAAGCCCGTCAAGTCTAAAATTAGATGGTGTAGAATCAAAGAACTGATTTACTCATTTTCTTTCTTTCAGCCAGCTGAGTAGCCTTGAGTATCTTGATTTGTCAAATAACAACCTGAGCGTTGTTCCTAAGGGTTTGCCTCGCAACCTAGTGCTGCTGCACCTGGAAAAGAACGCTATCAGCAGCATCCCTGGAGATGCTCTCACCTCTGTGCGGAACCTTGAATACTTGCTTCTGCATAATAACAAGCTGCGCTCACGCTCTATTCACCCAATGGCCTTCCAGGTAAATTTAAGAAATATCTATATCTTTAAATTCACTCAATAAATACAGTTTTCCTCATGAATGTTAAATATATCTTTTCGCTAGGGCTTAAAGAAGCTGCACACTCTTCATTTATACAATAATTTGCTGGAACGAGTTCCCAGGGGCTTACCTCGACGAGCTAAGACCCTTATGCTACTCCACAACTTTATTTCTGAAATTGGCCGCAATGACCTGTCCTTGCTGTATACCCTGACGGAGCTCAATCTCAGCTACAACAAACTGACCAACCTGAAGATTCACCGTGACGCCTTCAGAAAGTTGCGTATACTGGAAACTCTGGACCTCTCTGGGAATTCCCTTCATTCAGTACCCATGGGTCTTCCTCATAGTCTTCAGGTTCTAGAAATCAAGAACAACCAGCTCAGTTTGATACCAAATGGTGTCCTAACAGGAATGCAAAAGCTACAAAAGTTGATCTTGAGTGACAACAAACTAAAACTCAACTCAGTCTACCAAGGAGCCTGGATGGAGCTCAGTGCTCTCACAGTGAGTGACCTGCAGAGACAGATTATGCTTGCTAACAAGTTTTGTAAACCTCACATATTTGTTCTGTTTTTGCTTTTGTTCACACCAAATGGTTCAGATCAGGGTAACCTGAGTAAATATAAACTGCAGTTTTTAAATAATGATTTCATTTAAGAAGAAAAAAAAAATCAATTTTATCCAATATGGCCACAAGAGAAAATATGATCACCCCTTGTTATGTCATGAATTAACTTTTATTCAGCACATTTCTGAGTTCAGTTTCGCTGGTCATACCCAGGACTGACCACTTTCAGATCTGTAGAATCAAGAATCACATAAACAGAACCTGAATGCCAACAAGAGCACAATGATGATGCATCCAGGAGGTCACAAAAGAACTTAGAGCAATAAAGCACTGCAGGCCTCAGTTGCCTCTGTTAAGGTCATAATTCATGATGGCATCCATGAGTTCTAAGGCCAAACTTACTGCTGACCCAGTTCTGAGAAAAGTGGAAAATTATGCCTGGTGCAAAAAAACCCCAACAAAACACAGCATTTCAGCATCACTCAGTTTTAAGTTCTAAAAAATGAACCCATTCATTTGAATGAGCTCTTGCAAAACTTTGGAAGCAGGACAATGATCCAAAACACAGCAGCAAGTCTATCTTTAAATGGGTGAAAAAGAAAAAAAAAGAAAGTCTTTGGAGTAGTCAAAGTCAAACTCCGGAAGTGAATTTGTGAAATACACAATTAAAAAATACATTTATTCTTAAAAACCCTCCAACGTGGCTGATTTAAAGCAATTCTGCAAAAAAACTGGTTGCATGACAACTTCTTACATTTTAAGACAATTTCTTTTTCACTTAGGCCCAAGATGGTTTGGATAGCTTTTCTCTCTTAAGAAATGAAATCAGTCAGTCATTAGTCAGTCAGTCATTTTCTATACTGCTTCTTCCATAGTGGGTCAAGGGGGAGCTGGTGCTCTCCAGCAGTCTATAGGCGGGAGGCGGGGTACAGGGTCACCAGTCCATCGCAGGGCACCACACAAACAACCAAGCACACACTCATTCACACACCCATAGCTAATTTAGAGAGACCAATTAACCGAACAGACCTGTCTTTGGACTGTGGGAGGAAGACGGAGTATTAGTTTGATGATCTGAAACTATTAAGTGAAGAAAACTATTCTCCATCCATCCATCCATCCATCCATCCATCCATCCATCCATCCATCCATCCATCCATCCATCCATCCATATATCCATCCATCCATCCATCCATCCATCCATCCATCCATATATCCATCCATCCATCCATCCATCCATCCATCCATCCATCCATACATACATACAGTGGAACAGGTCACGTACAATGCTCCCTTTTGATGATGTTTATTTTGGATTATTTTAGACACTAGATCTTTCTGGTAACCAGCTAACACACATACCATCTGACCTCCCTGAGTCTCTGGAGTACCTTTACCTGCAAAGCAACCGGATCTACAGCGTTACAGCTTCAGCTTTTGAAGGCACGCCAAACATTAAAGGCATCTTTCTTCGGTAAGGGACGCACAAGCATTTTATTCTTTATTATTTCAATCAACTGAAATATATATCTCTGATAGAAATTGTTCATGACATGAAATCCACTACCTGCTGCCTTGATCTGGTTCCCTCAAGATTTTTCAAAAATGTCCTGAGCTGTATTGCACCTGAAATGTTGCAGATAATAAGTACTTCTCTTTACTAGGGTAATTTATCCAAGGGTCCTGAAATTGCAGTGATCAAGACTCTTATAAAATGACCTAATCTGGATGCCTCAATAATTAGTAAGAAAAGGCCTTAACCTCCCCTAACATTCTTGACAAAGACAATGAAAAATGCAGTTTAACACCAAATGTTGTACTTTTTGATATAAGACAATCTCTTTAATTCTTTTTAGTCAGGCTTTTGACCACACCACAAAACTGAGAGTTTATTAGTAAAGTTTTTAATGATGTTTTTCTCAATAGCAATGCAAAAATAAACTTCTGTATTGGTTCAACTAGATCTCAGAGCTGTCTTTGACACAGTTGGATCATAACATCCTGTTTGACAGACTGGAAAGTGGGCAGGATTGTCTGATTCAGTTCTTATCAGACAGACTGAGACGACTTTGCCATAATTATAAATCAGAGTAAACAACATACGCTTTTACTGAACATCCATATGATGATAATTACTATTCTGGTCCAAAAAACTTCACCAAACTAACAAGCACTATTCTACAAAAAGAGTAAAATGATTACCTAACTAATAATAAAACTTACCTAACTAATAATAAAACAAAACATATGCGCGTTGAGTGTCAATGAAGATCAAACCAGCAGTTTTATGGACAAAATGTGCAATTTGGGTTAACTTGGAAAGTGAAGCCCTCCTGGTGTGCTGATGTCTCGATTGCAGCGATCAGCTTGTAGACGGTCGCCCTAAATCTCGAACAAAGGGTCATAAAAACTCTGAGGCGGGAACTCAGTGGGAAAACTCCAGTAATAAAACTTGGACAAAAGAAATGGTCAGGCCACGAGGTTCGGACTGCAGCTGCTTTGAATGAAAAACTTTTAAATGTCCAACTTCTAACTCCTGGCTGATTTGGGATTAGCCGGACAAAACGTACACATGCTCCTGATCGCATTCGCGCTCTGTGATTAAACAACACTTGCAAAGCAAATGAAACACAGCTCAGCATAAAACACTTCAATTAGTATTGCATGCAACAAGTTGATACCTTGGATTAACTACTGGTGATTGTAAATCACCTTAAACTATGCCTCATCCTGGCCAGACCTCTAATGTTGACTTCTTCTCTTCACCGGTGTGAGGATGGGTCGTAGGTCTGAAGAAAAAATGGGGGGGAACCAGAGTGCCTCTGCTGGAGGTTTCTACCTGTTAAAAGGGAGTTTTCCTCTCCACTGTTGCTACATGCATGCTCAGTATGAGGGAATTGCTGCGAGGTCAATGCAAGCACCTGTCCACTGTCTCTACACGATCATCCCATAGGAGTGAATATAAATAAATTAAATGTGCACAGAATGCAGAAGTTGATTTGTTTTGATGGATACTTTTATCCAATTAAAATCACAATTAACAATAAAACATCACAGAATGTGAACTATATGTCACTACTATAAAACTATGCGTTATATGTTCACTTGAATGATGTCAATGGGATTGTTTAAATTCGTTTAAGGTTCTGTAGAGTAATTATCAGTCAAGGTTCCCTTACCTGTAGTAAACAGATGTCATTATGGCAGTGAGTTTGTAGGACTCAATCACCCCCACCTTTGTTTATAATGTTTCTTTTAATGTGATGCTTAAACTCTTACTCCTTCTCTTGAGATGCATTCTATGTTTTTAATGTCTTGCAAAGTATTTGCCCCCTTGGCATTTTTCATATTTTGTTACCTCACAACCTGAAATTAAAATGGATTGTTTGAGATTTTGCACCACTTCGTTAATAGAACATACCTACAACTTTGAAGGTGTTGTTTTTTTATTGTGAAGCAAACAAACAAATGGGATAACTTTAGCGTGCATAACTGTTCACCCTTCTTTAAAGTCAGTACTTTGTAAATCCAGTTTTTGCAGCATTTACAGCAGCAAGTGGCTTTAGATAAGTCTCTAGGAGGTTGCCACATCTTGCCATTGGGATTTTTGCCTATTCTTCAAGGCAAAACTGCTCCAGCTCCTTAATTTTTTATGTGTTTTGTTTATAAACAGCAATCTTCAAATCCAACAACCCTTTCACAGTTGGACTGAGGTCTGGACTAGGCCATTCCAATACATTTAAATGTTTCCCCTTAAACCACTTCAGTGTTGCTTTAGCAGTATGCTTCGGGTCATTATCCTGCTAGAAGGTGAACCTCCGTCCCAGTCTCAAATCACAGGCAGACTGACCTGGGTTTTGCTCAAGAAAATCTCTGTATTTAGCACCATCAATCTTTCCCCTGACCCAGACCAGGTTCCCAGTGCCTGCTGCTGAAAAACGTCCCCACAGCATCATGTGCCACCACCATGTTTCACTGTGGGGATGATGTTCTTGTGGTGATGAGACATGATGGGTTTGCGTTAGACATAGCTTTTTCTTTGATTGCCGAAAAGTCTCTGCTGTGGAACTTTGCAACTACTTCAGGGTTACGTTTGGTAATTGTGCTGCCTCCCTTTAGTTAAAAGGTTTTCTATCAGCAGATTGCATCAAGTCAGTGACTTGCAGGATTCACTACTCCTGGATGAGCTTGTAGCGACAGTGGACAGTCGCTTGCACTGTGTCATACTGAGCATGCATGTAGCAAACGTGGAAAGGAAAACACCCCTTTAACAGGAAGGAACCTCCAGCAGAACCAGACCTGGCTCTGTGTGAGCAGCCATCTGCTGAAGCGAAGATAGGAGAGATATGATCTCTTCTTTTAGTTTTCATCAGAACTCTTGCTGCAGTGTTTTGGATCAGCTGAAGGCTTGTAACTGCATTTTGTGTCACGAACTGAAAAGGGGACCTGAAATTTCAGCCGGACACAACAGAAGAAAGTTTAAAGGTTTGAGATCTGTAGAGGTAGATCGGCAGGAAGCCACCAACGGCAAGACCAGGAACCTCTGAGGGCAGACAGGTAGGTTAGTGGCTGAGCAGAGAACTATGGGCAAGCTGAAGCTCAAAGACAAAGCTACTAACTTTTTCAGAATCCATGAAAGAGTAAGGATGCTGAGGCTCCTCAGGGCTGTAGGCTGGTGACAGCGGGATGATGTCACAGAGGATCTGAGAGACTGGGAATGAGACTCCTTCCCAGGAGGCAGAAACGAGATCGAGATCAGGCAGCCAGGCAGGGAGGTACGCTGGACATTTACTCACACATGGCTTTCGATAATCTGGCGCTGTTTGTCAGCCAGCGCAAAGCATGTAAAGCCAGGACAACAGGTGCAGTGAGGGAGGCATGATTAGGGTGCTTGCAGGGGAGAAGCAGGTGAAAATAATGTTCTAGATTGCTTCTGCACACAGAGGATCAGAGGCAGACAGGGGCGGTGCAAACAAACAGACTCTAATCATAAAATTTTTTGGGACATCCTGATAGTAAAGAATTACAATAGTTCAGCATTGAAGTAACAAATGCATTGACTAGTTTTTCAGGGTCACTCCTGGACAGGATATTTCTAATTTTGGCAATATTCCAGACTTGAAAGAAGGAAATCCTAGAAACTTATTTATTATGGGATTTAAATGAAATGTCTTAGTCAAAAATGACACCAAGGTTTTTTAACTTTATTACTGGAGGTCAATTTAATGCCGTTAAAATCATTTGATTGACTAAGCAGTTTATTTTTCAAAGACTCTGGTCCAAAGAGGACAACTTCTGTCTTGTTTGAATTTAGAAGCGGAGCATTTAAAGTCATCCAGGTTTTTAGCTCTTCAAGACATGCCTGTAGTCTATCTAACTGGTTGGGCTCATCAGGATTCATGGATAAATATAGCTGGTTTCATCAGTGTAACAAATTGTCCCATGCGCTGCCTGATCATTTTAGCATTTGGAAGCATGTATAGTATATAGTAAAAAGAATTGGCCTAAGGACTGAACCCATTGGTACTCTACAAGTAACCCTGGAGTTTGAAGATTTATTATTTACATGAACACACTGGAATCTGTCAGACAAATTGTATCTAAACCAGCTTAATGCTGTTCCACTTATTCCTATAACACGTTCCAACCTTTCTAAGAGAATATTGTGATTGACTGCATCAAATGCAGCACTGAGATCTAACAGAACAAGTACAAACACAAGATCATTATCTGAGACCAATAGAATATCATTAGTGATTTTCATCAGTGCTGTGATGAGCTCTAAAACTATTCGAACAGGTCATCACTGTGTAAATGTTCACACACTTGATTAGAAACTATTTTCTCAAGAATACTAGATATGAACTGAATATAGGTTCGTAATTTAATAAGTCATCGTGATCAAGAGAAGGTTTCTGAAGTAAAGGTTTAATTACAGCTACCTAAAAAACCTGTGATACAGTTTTGTTTGCTAATAATAGATTAATCATTTCTAAAATGGGGGTGGTAATCAAAAGGAACATTTCCTTAATCCCAAATATTTGGTTGGGATTGGGTCTAACATACAGTGCTCAACAAGAGGAAAAAGGGTCTTCCCCTTTTCCTAAAATTGTCTGTGCTTATCACCAACCTTTCTCTTCACTGCAATCTTTGAAAAAGACACGATTAGCGATGTGTGACAAGATATATATGTTCATTTCACTTGGTGGCGCTCTCGAAATAAAGTTTGAAGTGTTTAGCCAAACAGTGAGGCACAGAGGACGTCATTTAGCAATGTGCGTCAATTCCGCTCCTTCTTTCTGTAACAACAGTATGGCCGAAAAAGAACAGTGCAGCATCAGTCCTCCCCTTTTTTGCACTTGGTGTTCTTGTCTTTGATGACAACATGGACATCATGGCATAGACATAGCTAGCACAAAAAAGGTGACTGCTACCGGGCTGTTCATTATCAGCCGTGTTGTTGTAAACATAACAATAGAAACAAGTGAAACAAATTCTATACAAATGTCTCTGGAATGTTTATTCTGTGAGGTATTTACTATGGAGTAACATGTTTTAATGAGCATATCTTTTTCCGCAAATGATTCAGTACATTCCATTCACATAAAATTTTTTGAATAATTTGTCCATTAACGTCATTTAATTGCAGAGCAAGCGTGGAGTGAATGAAGCCGGGACAGTGGGACACAATTATTTATTTATCATATACAAAGCATGGGATGTAGCCATGGAAGCGTTTTTTTACTGGCTTTAATTTTCTATAATAATTCCATGGATACAACAGGCGCTGCTAAGCTAGCGGGACTGTGCGTCCCAGCCAACACGATAATCCGTTGACTATATAACGCGGCGGGTAGGGCTGGCTGAATTGCTCCTTAGGAGGTACACTCCCCTCATTGACATCATCAACGGAACATTGGAATTGTGAAATGTTTATTCGCTTGCTTTAAGCCCAATCGATGGCCCGTCCCTGGAGCCATATACCCTACTGTGATTAGTAGGTTCGTTCAGCTCTAGCTTGTGCAATAAACAAACATTGGGTTCTACAGTGCTGTCTCACCTACTGAGGATGAAGTAATCATGTTCGGGAGTACGACAATGATTTTATTTTAAACAGAATACATTTTATTTATAAAGAATCCCATAAAGTCATTGCTGCTGAGAGCTAAGGGGATGGATGGCTCAACAGAGCTATGATTCTGTGTAAGTTTGGCAACTGTACTAAAAAGAAACCTAGGATTATTCTTATTCTCTTCTAGTAATAATGGGAAATAAGCTGTTTTAGCTTGGCGAAGTGTCTTTTTATACAACAGTAGATTATTTTTCCAAATTAAGTAGGGGGTCCTCTAGATGTGTTGAGTGCCATTTTCTCTCATACCTTTTAACATTATGCTTTAAAATAGACAGCTCTGAATTAAACCAGTGAGCCAACCTTTTATAAATAATTACGGTCTTTTTCAAGTGGGCTCCATTGCCTAATGCACCATGCGAAGAGGAAGTATGTCAGAGAAAAGACTAATGCATGGATACTGAGGTTGGTGTTGGTGTGTAGCGTACTGGGTAACCCCAGCTGCGGCAAAAGTTAGCGGTGGGTAGATGGAAGCACGCAATAGTAACACCCAAACCGCTAAACGCGATCTCGGGTAGGAGAACAGTGTTATAAAAGGTCCTGGATATTAACGGGGAAGACAGAGAAACAGAACAAGGGGGACCCATGGTTCTGGAGATGAGGCTTGGCTGACACATAGGAAGGATCAGAGCTTGTGACAAATAGGAACGATGTCTAAGCGATGAACAGGTAAGAGGGACTTCTTTTTACAGCCGATTTCCGTGGTCACCTGACCACTTGTCTGATAGGACCCCCCTCTCCAAGACTGATAGTCCTGGGTGAAAGTCCCCGATCAGGGAATGATCCAGGATGAAATGGGATGGAATCCATGAACGGTCCTCGGGGCCGTAGCCAGCCCAGTCTACCAAGTACTGATGTCCCCGACCCCTTCGATGTGAATCCAGAATCTGTCGAACAATATAGGTAGGACCTCTGTCAATTGTCCTGGGTGGAGAGGGTGTGGAAAATGGCGGAGCCAACAGGGATGTAACATGAGGTCTGAGCTGAGAGACATCAAAGAACAGGTAAACTCTAATGGAGCATGGAAGGCGCAAATGATAGGTAACTGGATTGATCCTGGCAACAACCTCGTAAGGACCTATAAACCTTGGAGTGAGTTTCCTGGATTCCGTATGTAGCTTGAGGTGAGACGTGGAGAGCCAGATTCGGTTCTCGGGCTGAAACAAGGGTCCAGGGTAGTGTCGACGACGATATTGCGTAACATACTTGGAGTTTGATTGAGAAATGGTGGCCCGTGCCTTGATCCAGGCCAACCAATATTGATGGATAAGTCGTTGAGCCCCCCGCACCTCAACCTCAGTCTTCTGATTGTTGAAGATATGAGGGTGGAAACCATGGCAAACCTCGAAAGGGAGAGTCCCATGGATGAAGAAACATGGAGGTTATGAGACAGGTCCGCCCAAAGTAGGTAGCGAGGCCACTGGGACGGTTGAGTAGAAGCAAAACATCAAATCAAAGACTCCTGTCGACACTAGGAGGGAACATAAAGATGACCAGCAGGAGTCTCAAGGGGTGCAGGTTTGGTTGACAGGACAGCACGGATGGAATCCTTCAATCGCCAGTGAAGGCTCACCACAAATTGATGGGAGGGCAGGATGGGTTCCGGATCTAAGGTGGAAGTGGAATAGGAAAACTGTCTGGAAAGAGCGTCCGCCTTAGCATTCTTAGAACCAGGGTGACAGATGAGACGGAAATTGTAGGACTCGAAGATAAGGGCCCAAGGAGCCTGTCTGGGATTGAGTTGTTTGGTGGTCTGGATGTGTATGAGATTCTGGTGATTGGTCCAGATAAGAAATGGTTCCTTTTACCCAAGCAGCCAGTGCTGCTATTCTTCCAGGGCCCACTTGATGGCCATTAATGCTGAGTGAGAGAGAACTTCCTTGAGAAGTAGCAGCATAGGTGAAGCCTCCCTTCTGAACCACACTGTGAAAGGACAGCACCAACGCCCACATCGGAGGCATCAACCTCCACCACGAAAGGTTTAGTGGAGTCGGGAGTAAGATGGTAGCTGTAGTGAACAAATGAACAAGATGTTGAAAAGCCTGAACAGCTTCTGCAGAAAGACAAAATGGTCTAGGCTGGTTAGCAGGTTGGGTGAGAGACATTAAAGGAGCAACAAGCCAAAGTCCTGGATGAAGCACCTATAGAAGTTGGCAAATCCCAAAAAGCTCTGCAGTTGTTTAAGGCTGTTGTGTTGAGGCCAATGAGTGATGGCTTCAACCTTCTCCAGATCCATGGCAAAGCCATCTGAAGAGATGATGAAGCCGAGGAAGGTGGTGGAGTGCTGGTGGAAGGCAGATTTCTCCAGTTTACAAAACAACTGGTGCTGGAGCAGTCTATTAAGCACTTCTCTGACGTGGCACACATGATCAACTTCCGATCGGGAGTAGATTAAAATGTCATCCAAGTAGACGAAGACCCACCGGCCCAGCATATCTCAGAGAATGTCATTGATAAGGTGCTGCACTGTTGCACAGGCCAAAATGCATCACCAAATATTCCCAATGACCATTTGGAGTGATAAGAGCCATCTTTCACTCATCCCCCTCCCTGATGTGCACCAAATTGTAGGCAGAGTGCAGGTCCAGTTTGGAGAAAACTTTGAACTGGGAAAGAGAGTCGAGTGTGGTAGAAAGCAAAGGAAGGAGGTGGCGGTTCTTAATGGTGATCTTGTTTAGACCCCTATAAACAATGTCGGGGTGAAGCCCCTTATCCTTCTTTTACACAAAGAAAAAGCCCTGCTAAAAACCCTGCTAAAAGGCCTCTGTGATGTACTCCTCCATGGCCTTGGTCTTCTCGGAGGACAGGGAAAACAGACGGCCATGGGGTGGTACAGCTCCAGGAAGGAGTTCGATGGCCATGTCATGGGGCGGTGTGGGCGAAGGGTAGAAGCCAGCTTTTTACTGAAAACCTCGGAAAGATCAAGGTAGACAGGAAGGATCTTTTCCATGTCGACGGGTTCCAGGAGCTGGGTCTCCATGGAGCACGATCTGTTCTTGGGAATGAAACAATGAAATGGGCAGTTAGGACCCCAGTCGAGAATCTGACAGGAAGACAAGGAGATGTGGGGATCCTGTGTAGAGAACCAAGGATAGCCCAAGATGAGAGGGGAGAAAATGGCAGAGAAAACAAGAAACTGGATCTCCTACACATGGTCTCGTATGAACATTTGTATGGGCTGAGTCTGGTGTTGGATGGAGTAGGGTTGAAGAGGATGCCCGTTGACAGAACTAAGAGGGATGAGGCGATCTACCGAGGTCAAAGGGACACCGAGTTAAGAGATTAGAGTCTGTTCTATTAAGTTTTCAGCCACACCAGTATCCAAAACGCCTCAACAAAAAATTATTTATGTCCCAGCTGAAAACTACCAGAAGCAAAAAGTGGGAGGAATTGGTAGGAAGAGTGGACCAGGTAGGACTCCCCATGGTCAACCTGGCTTCGCCGGTTCCCAGTAGCAGGGGACACTGTGGGCGACATTATTTGGCTGACCCACAGTAGGCACACAGGCCTTCAAGCCAGCACTGTTTTTGCTCCTCTTTGGACAATCTTCCTAGTTACATTGGTTCCTCTGTTGTCTGAGTGCTAAAGTTAGCAGATGCTCCTCCAGGAGTTCATGATAATAGCATATGGTGATCTATTTTGAGAGCAAGGTCAATTGTCTCATCCAGAGTCTTGGGTGCTTTGCAGCACTCTGTCATTTTGTTGCTTATATAATCTGCCAGGCCTTCTATAAAGATGGAACAGAGAGCTGCATCTCCCCAGTTTAGCTTGGCTGAAAATCGAAAGCAAAATGGCAGACTGGTCAATCTCCCTGACATAAGCAAATGAGTCTCTACCTTCACTTCGCTACTAGGAGGAATGAAGTTTTTTTTCAATTCCTCCACAAAGCTAGTATAATCATTGCAGGCAGGTGATTTGGAATTATAGAGGGCTGCTGCCCACTCCTGGGCATGGCCTGTTAAGAGGGAGGTCTAAATTGCTACCTTAGCTCAGTAAGTGGAATACTTGGCACTCAAACATTATATCCAAAGTAGCAGCAAGCCATCTGGCTAACCATAGATTCCATTCCACTTATCTGGGAATCTGATGATAACATGATGACAGATGCAGAAATCTGAATGAACGTCTCAGTGAGGGCTTCCAGCTTGGTATTTTGGGGATCAACAACACCATGGAGATACAAAACCTCTGCCTTCAAACTCCGCGGGATCTATTTTTGGGCTCAGACATCCTGTCAGAGAAAAAAATGCATGGATGCTGAGATTGGTGTTGGTGTGTAGGATGCTGGGGAACCCCAGCTGTGGCAGAAGTTAGCGAAGGGTAGATGGAAGCACGCAGTTCTACAGAGTAACACCCAAAGCGCTAAACGTGATCTCGGGTAGGAGAACAGTGTTACAAAAGGTCCTGGATATCAATGGGGAAGACAGAGAAACAGAACGAGTGGGTTTTGGAGATGAGGCTTGGCTGACACAGAGGAAGGATCAGAGCTTGTGACATGTGGGAACTATGTCTGAGCAATGAACAGGTAAGAGGTACATCCCTTTTAAAGTCAATATCCGTGGCCACCTGACCACCTGTCTGTCAATAATATGAATAGGAACATCAATTTTTGAAAGGGGGGCTGCACAGTGGCACAGTTGGTAGCACTGTTGCCTTGCAGCAAGAAGGTCCTGGGTTCGATTCCCGGCTGGGGGGTCTTTCTGCATGGAATTTGCATGTTCTCCCCGTGCATGCGTGGGTTCTCACCAGGTACTCCGGCTTCCTCCCACAGTCCAAAGACATGCCTGTTAGGTTAATTGGTCACTCTAAAATTGTCCTTAGGTTTATGAATGAGTGGTTGTTTGTGTGTTGTGTGTGTGTTGCCCTGCGATGGACTGGCGACCTGTCCAGGGTGTACCCCGCCTCTCGCCCATAGACTGCTGGAGATAGGCACCAGCTCCCCCGCGACCCACTATGGAATAAGCGGTAGAAAATGACTGACTGAATTTGTGAAAGGGAAAAAAGAAACCTGTTTCTTTTCTGCGATTACTAGGAAATTGAAAATGGAACAGATTTTGTCAAAGGTTGTTAGAGCATTGCCTGATAATGCTCTACTATAATAAAAGTTTATTTCAGGTGTGGAGTACTCGGCTAAATTAAACTCAAAGGTTATTAAAAATGATCAGACAGTACAGGGTTATGAGGAAATATTGTTATTTCTTTACACTGCCAGATGTCAGTACAAGGTCCAGAGTATAAAGGCAAAAGTGGGCAGGTCTGCAGATGTTTTGAGTAAAGCCAATTGAGTCTAAGATATTATTAAAGGCAATACTTAGACTATTACTTTTAGTGTGAACATGAATGTTAAAATCCCTCTATAATAATGACCTTATCTGTATTTAACACTAAATTAGATAAAACGTCTGAGAACTTATCTAAAAATTTAGGTTTTAGTGCTTTACAATTTGGATGAGAAAAACTAAGGGTTAAATATTCCAAAGATTTGTTTCTATTAATTGGTCTGGTACTTATCAATAAACTGGACTGAAAGATGGTTGCTACTCTTCCTTCCTCCCAGTATTTCGAGGACTGTGAAAAGTTATTAGAAAATGAATTAGAAAGAGTTAATTAATTAATACTAACGTAATCCTCTTGCTGCAGCCAGATTTCTGTCAGACAAAATAAATAAATTTCAGATCAGGGAGGGGACCAGAGAAAGTTATGGAGTTCGACATTGTTTTGGCAAATATACACAATGAAGTAACACAAATTTTGGTGACCTCCGATTGGCATAACCGGGTGTCATTACCTTCAGCGTGAATAACAATCTAACTGTATTTACGTTTATCCTTAGCCAGCAGTTTCAGGTAGGATTTGATGTCGCCTGTTCTGGCCCCTGGCAGACATTTGACTGTGGTTGCTGGGGTCTCTAACGCCACATTTCTGACTATGGAGCGGACACGTTTTTGAGTTGTCTTCTCAGTGGGAGGTCTGCTGAGCAGGGAAAATCTATTAGAAACGCGGATGTGTTGGTGGTGGCCTGTAGGCTGGGATTTTGGACTATGCTTTCTACGTACCATCACCCA
Organism: Crenichthys baileyi; assembly: GCA_036173005.1. Taxonomy (NCBI): domain Eukaryota; kingdom Metazoa; phylum Chordata; class Actinopteri; order Cyprinodontiformes; family Goodeidae; genus Crenichthys; species Crenichthys baileyi. Next base: position 759,721 of record JAHHUM010000873.1, read on the forward strand.
GCTGGCCTGGTGTCCCGGCTACATGGGTTCTGATTGTATGTTGGACTGCTACAGGGAGCTATCCTCGGTGGCTCCATGCTGGCTAAGGGGCCTTGGCTATCTGCTAGTTTTTCAACAGCATGAAGCCGGGCCTCCAATTCCGACACCCTCGCTTCCAAAGCAACAAAAATGCTGCATTTATTACACGTACTATTATCACTAAAGGAGGCAGAGGCGTAACTGAACATCTGACACAGGAGATAGAAGGAGACTCAGAGAAAGATGGAGAAAAAATAGGAGAGACAGAACGGGTAGCCATAGTAGTACTAAAACGCTATGCTAGTGACCCCTAAGCTACGAGAAAATCTTGTGAAATACGAAGGGTTCCCAAATGTAAAGTGCAGTGACAGAAAATATGTGTTTTAAAGTGCTCATGTGTTAGAATAAGTCAGAGATGTCACAAGAGAATTCAGATCAAATCTAGAGAGCCTTGACACACCAAACAATCCACCAAGTGCAGGAAGTAACGCAATACACTTTACCCAATCAGGTCTGCATGAATGCTGCAGCAGCCTGTTTCGAAGAAAGCCTCAATACTGTCATGATCATAGAGACTGTTGTGAGGAATGGATCTTTCTCTTCACCATGTTTTTCCCCAGTCTATTTGTCGACTATGAGCTGATCTAATGGGCGTGTTTCCACTGGCAGGTCATTAGTGCTTTCTGCTTTGTGACAGAGCGGATAGTGGGGGCAAACACTGAGGTAGTATTGTGTGTAGCATAAATAATGCACAAGGGATTTTGTGTAGATTTTTCACAAGTTGACCCTTGTAAGATCTACAACGTTCAGCCTTTACAGTTTAACCATGTTCGTTTTTGCAGCTGTTTTTGATTATTATGAAGATGGTTTAAGTGTTAATGAAATTAAATGTTTCCTTACATGAACAACCTTCTGTTTACAAGCTTATTGTGTGCTCTGTTCTGCTAAAAATCAAAAGAAAGCACTATCTGCTGGGCATTCGGACTTAGCTTCATTTTGTAGAGTACTGCAACATGGTTTCTAATCTCTCCATTTCAACCAACTTGAGTGCATTCAGCAAATGTTCTACTTTGGTTTATTCCATAGTGTGGGCTTACTATAACAAGCCCTGCAGCTGAAAGCAGCAGTCAGACAAGAGTTAAGAGGTTTTGGAGATGTGCTTTCAAGGCTTTTGTTCTGGTTTGGTTTCAGCATGACCTTAACCTTGCTGCCTTATAGCTAGTGCTTACGGGCTTTGACCACATCCAGGATGTTGTGTTTGTTATGATTACCATGTCAGTTGCTGTCCCATTTCTCTTTTTTTCCTACAACCCCCCCTCCCCACCCAGCAGTACCAAACATATTGTCTGTACCAATTTAGAGCTGTGGAGTGCTCCCAGCAAGACATAAATGAAAATAATTGTCCGTAATTGCTCAAAATCCCCAGGGTTTCCCAGAGGTGGAAATTAATGGAAAAAGGAAATTGCAAGCTTTTTACAAATAAAAAAGTAAATGCAGTTTGATTTAAAACCCTAAATTCTCAAAACTTTTTTTGGTTGTAATTTCCACCCCCTGTGTGACTAAAAAATGCAAAACCCCCGGATTAATAGCAAAAATTTTGGGTTAAACATAGGGCCTTCAATATGCAACCTTCCAGACTGTTCGGGCCCAGCATCAAAAAAATTTTTAAGAAATGATTTTAACTGAATCCTCGGCATTTTTTGGAATGTTGATTTCAGCCCTTAAAAACCCTTTAGACCCAGGGGCCAATTGTAACAAAAAAACTTCCCTTTCTGTTTTCATTTAAAGGGTTTTAAAACCGGGCCCTGTCTGGGGGACCCGTAGAGAGAGCTCTTTTGTTTCCCCCTTGTAAACCCTTGAAAATTTGCTGGATTTTTGGTTTCCCAGGAAAACAAAAGCTGTCCCAAAACAGGGCAATGCCCAAGGAAGGGGAGAAGTAGGGAACCGGGAAAACCCTTTAGTTCCCCCGACTGCATGTTGCGATGAGGGAAACCCAGTTTTCAAAAGAGCAATTTCTGTATAATGTTGACTTGGCAGAGCAACATATTTCTGGGCAGGACCCAAAGAGGGATAAATTTTATTTATGGAACAGCGGTATTCCCAAATGTAAAAATTTTAAAAAAATTTGCTTTTGATTGTTATGGTTAAAATTGTTGGTTTTTTTCCTTTTTTTGAAAAAAAATACTAAAAAAACATCCCCCCCATAAATACAGTATGTCAAAATTTATCAACAACCTTTAATGAGTAAACAGAAAAGGAAAAAGTTCCCTTCCTGTTTTCCTTTTAATCTGTTTTTTTAAAATGGATTGTCCGGGGTCTGCCTTTATCCCAAATCTAATCCATTCGGGTTTTTGTTGTTTTAAAATTAGGGCCCAAGAAAAAACACCTTTTTTTTGGGAAAGCCAAAAGGGAAAAAAGAAATAGGGAATCAAAACATAGAAGTGAGGGCATTAGTGCTATGTTGTTGACTTGGATTTTTCCCTAACAAAATTTAAGGAAAACCCAAAAGCTTAGCTTAGTTATTTTTTCAAACACAAAAACAAAATTTTAAGGGTTTTTAGATTTTTGGTAAGTTTAATAAAACCGGAAATTACAAAAAACCCTTTCAAGAAAATTTTTTTAGGGGGTTTCACCCAGGGGCCTTTCCCCGTAAAACCCCTAACACTTACCGAATTCCCCATTCCCCATAAAAAAAAATTTTTAGTTTCCGGTTTTTTTTTATTGGATTTTCCCCCAAAACCAATTTGTTGAAAAAAGGGTTTTTTAAAACAAATTTTCCCATATGTTTCTGTCCACATTTCCCAATTTTTCCCCATTTTTTAAAGCCCGGAACATTTGATTTTTTGGGAAAAATTGGGTCCATTAGGGTTTGTAAAAATAAGCATGGTTTGGCATGAATTCCCCCCCTTTGGGGCCCACATTTTGATAGGGGGTTTGGTAACAAAAAAAAAAAAAAACCCAAATGCTGACATGATTACCAAAATTTAAAAAACAAAAACAACCTTCTTAAAACCCGAGACATAACAAAGCCCCCACTTTGCGGTTTTGGGGTTTATACACGACAAGGAAGGGTGATTTTTTTTGCAGATATCTCTAAACATTTTAAACTTTTTCCCCCATTTTTTTTCCAAAGGAAATCTAAACAGGTTATTTCCTAAAAAAAGGGGTTTTAAGATCAAAAAAAAGAATTGTATTTTCTTTTTCCCTTGAGAATTGATGAATGAAAGTGCTTTTTTTAAAGTTACTTTTAATTTTTTAACCTAGTGCAAAAAAAAAAGGCCAGGGGGAACTGAATAACTTTTTCCCCAGAAAAGGAAAAATTTTTTTGGGACTGCCCGTTCAAAACATGAAGATGGGTTTTTAAGTGTCATACTAATTATTACCCAGCCCATTAAAGCCCCGGTTGGTGTTGAGTTCTTAGGGGGTTTAAGTCCAAGCTTTTTTTTGTTGCAGAAAAGACCCCAAAACAAATAAAAAAGGGAAAAACCCCTTTTCAGGTTGCCGTTANAAAATCACCAATCCATCGCAGGGCAACACAGGGACATACAGGACAAACAACCATGCACACACTCATTCACACCTAAGGGAATTTAGAGAGACCAGTTTACCTAACAGTCATGTTTTTGGACTATGGAATAAGCTGGAGTACCCGGTGAAAAAGGAGAACATGCAAACTCCATGCAGAAAGACCCCGGCTGGAGTCGAACCCAGGACCATATATATATATATATATATATATATATATATATAATATATATATATATATATATATATATATATATATATATATATAATATATATATATATATATATAATATGGTGTGTGTGTGTATAGATCCTAGATCTGAATGAATGAAATATTCTCATTGAATACTTTGTTCTGTACAAACTTGAATGTGCTGACAACAAAATCACACAAAAATCATCAATGGAAATCAAATTTATTAACCAATGAAGGCCTGGATTTGGAGTCACACACAAAATTAAAGTAGAAAAACACACTACAGGCTGATCCAACTTTGATGTAATGTCCTTAAAACAAGTCAAAATGAGGCTCAGTATTGTGTATGGCCTCCACGTGCCTGTATGACCTCCCTACAACGCCTGGGCATGCTCCTGATGAGACGGCGGATGGTCTCCTGAGGGATCTCCTCCCAGACCTGGACTAAAGCATCCGCCAACTCATGGACAGTCTGTGGTGCAATGTGACGTTGGTGGATGGAGCGAGACATGATGTCCCAGATGTGCTCAATCGGATTCAGGTCTGGGGAACGGGCGGGCCAGTCCATAGCTTCATTGTCTTCATCTTGCAGGAACTGCTGACACACTCCAGCCACATGAGGTCTAGCATTGTCCGTGGGGCCCTCCAAAGAAATGCCACCCCACACCATTACTGACCCACTGCCAAACCGGTCATGCTGAAGGATGTTGCAGGCAGCAGATCACTCAACATGGTGTCTCCAGACTCTGTCACGTCTGTCACATGTGCTCAGTGTGAACCTGCTTTCATCTGTGAAGAGCACAGGGCGCCAGTGGTCGAATTTGCCAATCCTGGTGTTCTCTGGCAAATGCCAAGCGTCCTGCACGGTGTTGGGCTGTGAGCACAACCCTCATTTGTGGATGTCGGCCCCTCATACCGTCCTCATGGAGTCGTTTCTAACCGTTTGTGCAGACACATGAACATTTTTGGCCTGCTTGAGGTTATTTTGCAGGGCTCTCACAGTGCTCCTCCTGTTCCTCCTTGCACAAAGGTGGAGGTAGTGGTCCTGCTGCTGGGTTGTTGCCCTCCTATGGCCTCCTCCACGTCTCCTGGTGTACTGGCCTGTCTCCTGGTAGCGCCTCCAGGCTCTGGACACTACGCTGACAGACACAGCAAACCTTCTTGCCACAGCTCGCATTGATGTGCCGTCCTGGATGAGCTGCACTACCTGAGCCACTTGTGTGGGTTGTAGAGTCCGTCTCATGCTACCATAAGTTTGAAAGCACCACCAACATTCAAAAGTGACCAAAACATCAGCCAGAAAGGATAGGTACTGAGAAGTGGTCTGTGGTCCCCACCTGCAGAACCACTCCATTATTGAGTGTGTCTTGCTAATCGCCAAAGATTTCCCCCTGTTGTCTATTCCATTTGCACAACAGCATGTGAAATTGATTGTCAATCAGTGTTGCTTCCTAAGTGGACAGTTTGATTTCACAGAAGTTTGATTTATTTAGAGTTATATTGTGTTGTTTAAGTGTTCCCTTTATTTTTTTGAGCAGTGTATATTCTTTCGGGTCCCCACTGGCGAAGCACTGTTTCCCTCTCCTGAGGCGCCGATTGGTTTGCCAAAATAGCTTCGATGCCGACCGGTAGTCCTTCTCGATGGCCGCAGGACACTTGGCCTCACGGAACCCATCGGCCGTCTCAGGAGTCCCACAAGCCAACCACAGCTGATAGGACTCCTTCAGCTTAACGGTATCCCTTACTGCCGGTGTCCACCACCGGGTTTGGGAATTGCTGGTGTGACAGGCACCGCAGACCTTATGGCCGCAGCTAAGGGCGGCTGCATTGACAATAGAGGAGAATAACATAGCCCACTCGGACTCTCTGTCTCCATAGGACTAGTCGCTCGCCGACTAGTCCCGACCCCAGGCCTGGCTTCAGGGTGGGACCTTGGCTCAGCCATACCGGGCAATGTCACGTGCCTCGTTGTAACAGTGCTCATCAAGGTGTCTTGATGAGGACTATTACACCACTCTTGTACCACTCTTTGTCTGACCTGTCACCCAGAGACTGTTTGCCATGGAAGACCTTACCAAGCGGATTTAAGCCCTGGACAACAAAGCCTTTAGGATAATTCGAGCACTCAAACCCCTCCACCACGTTAAGTTGGCGGTTCAAGGAGGGGTATATAGCTCAGAGTAGAGCCGCTGTTCCTCCACATCGAGAAGGGTCAGTTGAGGTGGCTCGGGCATCTGGATCAGATGCCTCTTGGACGCCTCACCTGGGAGGTGTTACAGGCACATCCCACCGGGAGGAGGCTTAGGCCACGGCCCAGGACACGCTGAAGGGACTATATTCGTGACTATTTACATTGAACGTAGATTCTCACTGAAGGCATCAAAACTGTGAATGAATACATATGTAATTATGTAACAAATTAAAAATTACTAAAGAACTTTAAACATGTTTTATATTTTAGATTCCTTAAAGTAGCCGCTCATTGCTGTGATGACCTTTGGCCGTCTCTCAATAAACCTCTGGGAAGTTCTTTCAAGACTCCATTTCAGGTGACCACCTCATGAAGCCCATGGAGGGAATGCCAAAGATCAAAGCAGTAATCAAAACAAAGGGTAGTTATTTTGAAGAATCTAAAACATAAAAATGTTTGGAGGCCTTTTACACTCTTTGTTTACTACATAATTCCATGTGTGTTCATTGACAGTTTTGTTGCCTTTGGTGAGAATCTACAATGTAAATAAAGGAACCTATTAGGTGAGAAAATGTTTGACCAGTAGTGTAAATATATAAACCTTTATGGTATTTGAATCATCAACTATTAACTGGTTCATGAGTCACAACGGTCCTTTTATTTATTTGATATTTCCTTCAACTTTTCTGACAGATATTGAAGTGCTTCTGAAGTACTCATGTAATTTTTTTTAATATAACAGCTTTACGCATATTCTGATTTAAGCTCTTACATGACAGACATCTACATCATTGGCTTTAACACAAAAGGGAAAGAAGGGTTTTTTTCTTTTTTTGGGAGAAAAAGCTAAATTGACTGGATTCATACTTCACCTGCATGTTGAGATTGTTCATGCTGGACAAAAGAAAATGTCACACAAATGTGGGCTGAAAAGTTTTGAAGTGTTCAAGACTATAGAACGTATAATTAGGATTTATTGATCCTTTCTCAACAGCAGGCTTTTCAGACAACGTTTCAGTAAATTTTCAGTGTCAGTGAGACTGAATGCTGTAATTTCCCTCGCTCAGTAACCTGGGCCACCTTTTTGAGCACTTAGAAGCTTATCAGACTGACTTTTAAAGACAATTATATACCATATATAAAGACATACTTTGATATATTCTGACCAGATCGTTTAGAAGCTTTGAAAACGCAAAGACATGCATTAACTGGGTCAGCAATCACACCTTGAGTTATGCTTAATTGTCAGGTAATTTATACAAAAAGAATAAAAATACTTTTTCTCACCAACATGACTTTAATTGCCAATAAAACAGATGTATTACATTAAAGGTAGCTAACTATTATACCAGAGATGTGACAAAGTATTTCTCCCTTACAGATTTCTTAAATTTTCATTTTCTTTCCACATTTAAATGTTTAAGGTAATCAAACTTTAATATCAGACAAAGATAACCCAAGTAAATGCAACAGGCACTTTTCAAATTATGTTTTTCTTCATTAGGGAAACAAGCTAAACCAAACCAACCTGGCACTATATGAAAACGTAATTGTCCCATAAACCTAATAACTGATTGTGTGACCTTTGGCAGGAACAAGTTCCATCAAGCATTTCTGATAACAAGCGATAAGCCTTTTACATCTCTGTGGATGAATTTGGGCCTACTCTTTGCAGAATTGTTTCAGTTTAAGTTTTTTTTAATCATTTTTTAGAAACTGAACAGCCTGGTTAAGTTCAACAACATCTCAGTCCTACTTAAGTCTTTAAGTCTAGGGCACTTCAAAACCATTTTGTTCTTTTGAGCCTTTCAGAGATGGACTTGCTAATGCCATTCAGATCATTGTCCTGCTGCATAACCCCAGTGCCCTCAGGCTTAAGGTTACAAACTGAAGGCCGGACATTCTCCCTCCAGATTATTTGGTAGTGAGTAGGGATGATGGTTTCATCAATTACAACAAGTCATGTAGGTCCTTAAGAAGCAAAGCAGCCCCAGACCATCACACTACCACCACCATGTTTGATGTTCTTTTACTGAAACAAGTTAGTTTTACGCCAGATGTAATGGGAAGAATGCCTTCCACCTTACTTTCATCACCTTTTTTTTTACAAACTTGTTGATGGTGACAGAAAGCATGTGATGGAGGTCCAGCTTGCTAAAAGATATTTAAAGAACTATTTATAGAGGTGTAACTTTATATTTTCATCTGTATGTTGACCCTCTGTGGATTAAAAAGAAATTACAATAAATTCAAACATTTACTATTAAATCTGGTATTCAAAACTAATTAAAATTGCTTGTTGAATAACCAGACCATCCCCAAACTGTATTTGGGGATGGGTCAACTGCTTCATTAAAGCCCGCAATTAATCATACAACCATAAATATAATGAATGCATGTAAAGTACTGCTAGAAATGTAATCCCATACAGTGCATTCATATGTATTTGAAATATAGATTAATAATGTTGCTGTTGAAGAAGATATTCAATCTTTTCTTTTTGCAGTACATTATAAAGAATGGATTGGATACTTTCAATTTAAGGCCATGGTCTTACATCGCCATGCATGTAACAGAACCTGCATCAAATCATGTGGCTTTTTGAGTTCTTGTTTAATGTGGTTTGGCTTTTAATACCAACAATATCATACCATTAATAACATCTTGACTCAACAATAACCTTAAAGAGGTCCAGGACACAGATGGTCTCCGCTCTGAAGCAACTAATCCTCTGATTGCTTTTCACTCAGGCAGATTAGTGGCGACCAGGGCAATGCCATAGTTAATCATAGAGTGAAGTGTCCAACTCAGGCAGCTTCCTTTTTCTCAGCTTCTCGTTGTTTACTGAGCAGAAGTCTGTGTCTCTCATGTCAAACACATCATCTGACTGTAACCACACACCTGCTTACCACAGTCACAAGAAATTAGGACACCCAATGAAATATTCAGGCCTAAAAAAAGCACATGTAGAGTGATTTGCCTGAACATAAACAACAATAAATAATCTTGTTTTAGTCATTAGCAAAAGATATCAAGAGAAAGGCTGTTCTAATTAGGGAAAAGGTTAGCACACCCTACAACCTAAGGACCAGGGTTACACTTTATGGCTGAAATTATGCCACTTATAGCTATCTACCAGTTTCTTACATTAGTCTGAGCCATGTTGGCCCCACTGAGGGGTGTTTTTCATGTACAGCCCCTTTTAAAGTCACCCTGCAGAATCTAAATGAGATCAAGATCTGGACTTTATCATGTTACATGGTCCAGTTCTGCTTCAGCTTTATTTTCTTTACAGATGGTCTCAAATTTTCCTCAAGCACCGTCTGATACGCAGTAGAAATCATGGTGGATTGTACAATGGTGAGCTGGTCAGGTCTCCAAACCATGACACATCCACTTCCAAGCTTTACAGGTGGCATTTTCTTGGAATGTCGTATTTTTGTATTTAAAGATCTCTTCAAATCCTTTGCCAGAGAGATAAGCAGCTACAGCTTTTTCGATATTACTATTATTTTCACTCTCACTTCAACAGCCAGGAGGAAGCCTGGAGAACCATTTTTACAGAAGGTTTGAAATTGTCTTTTCCTCAGTTTAGTTGTCTGGTTATATCATTTGATGCATTCAGTATTGCTAAAATTTATGTTAAACATCAATTTATCTAAATATGTTTAGAAATCACAGAGGCTGTGATAGGGAGTCCTACTTTTTCTACATGACTGTGTGTATTTCCGTGTCTTTCCCTCTCATCTGTATGCAACATTTGCACAGTGTTTCCACATCTGTTCCTTGAAAGAAAAAAGTCACTGAGACTGGAAAAGTAAATTTCCTCATTGAAACAGATTATTGTGTTTCTGATTATCGGCTCCACAGATACAGAAGCAAATCTTTAAGGATATCTCTGATTCCACTGCTTTTTATAATGTGGAGGGTAGGGGAAAGAAGAGACTGCATACCATTAAATAGTTTTAAATCTGTCAAAGCCTCCTTTGTCACTTCATAACACCTCATCATGATTCAGGTGTTCCCTCCTCTTCAGTACGTCTGACCTTGACTGCTCACTGAATGGGGTTCGAATTAATGACGTCAGCTTGCCCATTGTTGGAAGGCCTTGCAGTAAGGAATATGCAACTTTGCTGCTGCGAGACTGCGTCAAACAGAGAAAAAAAACGATGGCCACAGACAGGCTAGCAAGTTACCTGACTGGAGAACAGCTGTGAAGCATCTAAGGAGGAATGCAGAGGCTTTACTGAAGGATTTTCACAAGACAGGACAATAAATTGGGGCAAAATACGGTCTCAGGGTTTACAAATAAAATATTTCTTATTTCAAAGGTAAAAAAAGTCCCAGAATTCTCCAGAAAGTCGTAACTCTTAATACTCTTTTGGTTTCAGCAATCTGTGGATCCATTTTCCTAAGTATTATGCAACATCTCTTAAAGCTTACTGCAATGACATCTATTGGAACCTCATGGTCTGCCTAGTTTTGCTTTAAGCCTGATGCTTTCATCAGTGTATTGCACTGTACATTTCTGAGTTCTTGTTTTAGATGAAGGTAAGATGAACAAAAAATGTTGAATTGCGAATGGTGAAAAGGAAAAAAAGGAGATGTCACTAAATGCACACAGTGTATTCAAACCCCTTGGACTTTTTCGCATTTTGTCATGTTACAATCACAAACCTCAATGAATCTTAGTAGGTTTATATGTGATTGACCAACACAAAGCACTACATAATTGTAAAGTGAAAGGAAAATGATAAATAGTTTTCAAAATGCTTTTTTAAGGCTTTTTTTGGCAAGCATTTGTAGTCAATCGCCCCTTTTGTCAGATCTTTGTAGAAGCACCTCTCGCTGCAAAGACGTCTGGTTTTTAGTCTTTTCGGGCTCCTACAGCTTTGCACATTTAGTGTTGGAAACTTTTTCCCATTCTTCTTTGCAAAGTAGCTTTAGCTTAATCAGACTGGATGCAGATGGTCTGCCAACATCAGTTTAAATCTTCCCAAAGATTCTTAATTGGATTTATGTCTAGACTTTGACAGGGCTGTTCATGGTGCTTTTGTAGCTCTGGCTGTATGTTTAGGCTCGTCCTGCTGGAAGGTGAACCTCCACCCCATGCGTAAGTCTGTTGCAGCCTCTGACAGGTTCTCTTCCAGTATTTCCCTGTATTTAGCTCCACCAACTCTTGCTGAAGAAAAGCATCACCACCAACATTCTAGACCATAGGTATGGCAGGCTCAGTTATGTCAGGTGTTAAATTTCTCCGACACAAGTAGCGTTTTGTATGCCAAAATGTTCAATTTTGGTCTCATTTTACCAGCACACCTTCTTAAAAGTGTTCTCTTACATAGCCTGATGCAGTTTGCAAAAATGTCTTCTTATGGTTTTTTTTCCCAACAATGGCTTTTGTTTTGCCATGCCTCCACAAAGGACAGATTCTTTTGGGTGCACAGCTAAAAGTTGACAGATTATCTTACATGAGCATGGATCTCTGCAGCTCCTCCAGAGATACAATGGGACTCTTGGCTGCTTATCTGATAAATCCTCTACTTAACCAGCCTGTCAGTTTAGGTAGATGGTCATGTCTTGGTGGTTTTGCAGCTGTGTCATTATTTTTTTTAAGTTTTAGTTTCAGACTGTAGAATAAACTTTGCTTCATGAATGTTCAAAGCTTGGAATATTGTTGAATAACCCAACTTTGCTTTACATTTCTTCACAGCTTTCCCCCTGACCTGTCTTCTGTGCTCCTAGGTCTTCTGCTGTTTGTTCACTAATGTTTTCTAACAAACCTCTGAGACTTTCACAGAGCAGTTGGATTTTACTGACATCAAATTGTACTCAGATGGACTCTATTCACCGATCAGGTAACTTCTTGAAGAAATCGGTCATACTTTGTTTCATTTAGAGGGTTCCAGGGTAAAGAAGGCCAAATCCAAAAGATTTCTATTTAAAAAAAACTAAAAACAATTATCATTGTCCTTCTCCTTGAACCACCACTTTAATGTGGAAGAGGGCTTTGAGTGCTCAAATGTTCCTAGAGGCTATGTTGTCTGGGGCTTAAATGCCCCTGGTAGGGTCAGACAAAGAGCGGTTCAAGACACACTTATGAGGAACACACAATCGAGGCATGTGACGTCGCCCGATACGGCAGAGCCGGAGAGACTTGGCAGGCCCAAGCGCATAGTGAGGGTCTGCTGGGAACATCTGGCGGAGAAGTCCTATCGGCTGTGGTTGGTTTGTGGGACTCCTGAAGTGGCTGACGGGTACCGTGAGGCCGAGCTGTGGCAGAGGCAAAAACTCAGGCCTGGGAGTTTGGTGAGGCAATGGAGGAGGACTAACAGTTGGCCTCGAAGTGATTCTGGCAAACCGTCTGGCGCCTCAGGACGGGGAAGCAGTACTTTGCCAACACTGTTTACAGTGGGGGTGGGGAGCTGCTGACCTCGACTGGGGACATTATCGGGCTGTGGAAGGAGTACTTTGAGGATCTCCCCAATCCTGCCGTCACGCATTCTCTAAGGGAAGCAGAGGTTGGGGACTCGGGGTTAGACTCTTTCATCACCCAGGCTGAAGTCACCGAGGTGGTTAAAAAGCTCCACGGTGGCTGGGCTTCAGGGGTGGATAAGATCCACCCTGAGTACCTCAAGTCTCTGGATGTTGTGGGGCTGTCACAGTTGACACGCCTCTTCAACATTGCGTGGCAGTCGGGGAGAGTGCCTCTGGACTGGCAGACCAGGGTGGTGTTCCCCCTTCATAAGAAGGGTGACCGGAGGGTGTGTTCCAGCTATAGGGGGATCACACTCCTCAGCCTGCCTGGTAAGGCTACGCCAGGGTATTGGAGAGGAGAATCCGGCCGATAGTCGAACCTCAGCTTTAAGATGAGCAGTGTGGTTTTTGTCCCGGCCGTGGAACACTGGACCAGCTCTACACCCTCTACAGGGTACTCGAGGGTTCATGGTAGTTTGCCCAACTGGTCCACATGTGTTTTGTGGACCTGGAGAAGGCATTCGACTGTGTCCCTCATGTTGCCCTGAGGGGGGTCCTCCAGGAGTACGGAGTCAGGGGCCCTTTATTAGGGGCCATCCGGACTCTGTACAAGTGGAGCAGGAGTTTGGTCTGCATTGCCGGCACTAAGTCGGACCTGTTCCTGGTGCATGTTAGACTCCAGACAGGGCTCCCCTTTGTCACTGGTCCTGTTCATAATTTAAACTCAGCGGCCACTTTATTAGGTACACCTTGCTAATACCGGGTTGGACCCCCTTTTGCCTTCAGAACTGCCTTAATCCTTCGTGGCATAGATTCAGCAAGGTACTGGAAACATTCCTCAGAGAGTTTGGTCCATATTGACATGAAAGCATCACACAGATGCTGCAGATTTGTCGGCTGCGCATCCATGATATGAATCTCCCGTTCCAACACATCCCAAAGGTGCTCTATTGGATTGAGATCTGGTGACTGTGGAGGCCATTTGAGTACAGTGGACTCATTGTCATGTTCAAGAAACCTGTCTGAGATGATTCGTGCTTTACGACATGACGCGTTATCCTGCTGGAAGTAACCATCAGAGGATGGGTACACTGTGGTCATAAAGGGATGGACATGGTCAGCAACAATACTCGGGTAGGCTGTGGCGTTGACACAATGCACAATTGGTACTAAGGGGCCCAAAGTGTGCCAAGAAAATTTCCCCCACACCATTACATCAACACCACCAGCCTGAACTGTTGATGCAAGGCAGGATGGATCCATGCTTTCATGTTGTTGATGCCAAATTCTGACTCTACCATCCGAATGTCGCAGCAGAAATCGAGACTCATCAGATCAGGCAACGTTTTTCCAATCTTCTATTGTCCAATTTTGGTGAGCCTGTGCGAATTGTAGTCTCAGTTTCCTGTTCTTAGCTGACAAGAGTGGCACCCGGTGTGGTCTTCTGCTGCTGTAGCCCATCCGCTTCAAGGTTCAATGTGTTGTGTGTTCAGAGATGCTCTTCTGCATGCCTTGGTTGCAACGAGTGGTTATTTGAGTTACTGTTGCCTTTCTATCAGCTCGAACCAGTCTGGCCATTCTCCTCTGACCTCTGGCATCAACAAGGCATTTTCGCCCACAGAACTGCCGCTAACTGGATATTTTCTCTTTTTCGGACCATTCTCTGTAAACCCTAGAGATGGTAGTGCGTGAAAATCCCAGTAGATCAGCAGTTTCTGAAATACTCAGACCAGCCTGTCTGGCACCAACAACCATGCCACGTTCAAAGTTGTCTTGACCATGTCTACATGCCTAAATGCATTGAGTTGCTGCCATGTGATTGGCTGATTAGAAATTTGTGTTAACAAGCAGTTGGACAGGTGTACCTAATAAAGTGGCCGGTGAGTGTGCATCCAAGTTTTGTGCTTATGACATGGCAAAATGTGAAAAGATATAAATGGTATGAACGCTTTTGTAAGGCACTATATTTTATGTACCAATAACAAAACTATTGCTCTTGCTGAAGCATTTCTTGTGAGGTTGCTGTATTAAAAATATATAAATTGTGTTGTGATTTTTTTTTTTGGGGGGGGGGGATTTATGGGCTACACTTATCAGAAACACTCCAGGTTTACACTGACTTTGGTTTCCCTGTTTTGAATGTGATTTCACTCCTTGTTTGTAGCTTCAGCTTAATGATTTGGATGCATCTTCATAATTACCCTTGATGCCCACAGTGAGGGATCTGAGCTGCTAACAGCTTGAAGGTCAGCTCCTCCTGTTGAATCAGCTTCTCTATGTGCCCCATGGACTGCATGCTTCAGAGTGTGTTAGGGCAACAATTTGCAAAGCAATTATCTCCAATAAGTAATCCCCATATTCATTTTAAGCAGGTAATGCTTTACGAGACATTTCCATCTGATTAGCATGATATTTACTCTGCTCATCCTCATGTCTAGGAGGTTATTTGAGTGACCGATGGTGTAAAGCTAGTTTTATGTCAAGCAACTTTCCTTTTGCCACAAGCAGGTAATAATTTTAAAGTGCAATTGTCTTCATTTTCCAAGTAAAAATAAATTAAGTTTATTGTAGAATGTGTGGGAAATCTGCTTTACATGTTTTACCACAATACAAATAAAACCACAATTGGATATAATATTGGATATTAGACAGACTCCTGTCATCTGCAGAAATATTCAGATGATTATGCAGTTGTGGGGTGGATCAGAGATGGACAAGAAGATGAGTACAGGAAGGTGATGGACCGCTTTGTGTGCATGGTGTGGAAACAATCATCTCATCTTGAACGTGAATAAAACAAAGGAGATTATTGTAGATTTTAAGAGAAACAGGAATAAGTCAAAAACTATTTCCATCATGGGAGAAGAGGTGGAGGTGGTGGAGGAGTATAAATACCTCGATGTTCACCTGGACAACAGACTGGAGTGGAGATGCAACTGTGAAGCCATCTACAAGAAGGAACAGAGCAGACTGTACTTCTTGAGGAAGCTTAGGTCCTTTGGTGTTTGCAGTAAGTCTATAAGTCTATAAGTCTGTTGTGGAGAGTATGATCTCTTCTCCCATCATCTGCTGGGGAAGCAGCATCAGATCCAGGGACTTAAAAAAGCTCAACAAGCTGATAAAGAAAGCTGACTCTGTTCTGGGGACTCCTCTGGAACCTCTGGAGATCATTGTGCAAAGACGGATTCTTCATAAAATGAAGAACATTATGGAGAATCCTGAGCATCCTCTTCATCAGACTGTCGTAGAACAATAGTGTCTTCAATCAGAGGCTTCTTCAGATCTGCTGTAAGACAGACTGCTACAGGAGATCCTTCCTGCCCACAGCCATCAGCATCAACAACGGCTCTTTGAAGAAACCTACATAATGAGCTACAACAATATTTAAT
Organism: Crenichthys baileyi; assembly: GCA_036173005.1. NCBI lineage: Eukaryota > Metazoa > Chordata > Actinopteri > Cyprinodontiformes > Goodeidae > Crenichthys > Crenichthys baileyi. Next base: position 775,517 of record JAHHUM010000873.1, read on the forward strand.
TTCCCTTTGGGATTAATAAAGTATTTTTTAATTGAATTTGAATTGAAATATAAAAATAAAATCTAAATTTCTGTCAAGTTGTTGTCAGCAGCCTGCAGTTACATCCAACCTATGGACTGAAAACAAAAACCTATTTAAACCCTATTAAAAAGCCTTCACCGTCCAGCCAATGATTTATCTGAAAGCTTTTTCCCATCCAAGCATTTCTGTTAGCAGTTCATCTTGTTCAGGCTCTCAAAGGGCTGGAGGCTTATCCAGAAAGAGCAACGCCTTGGGCAGGCTGGCAGTCACAGCAGCAAAGCCTTAATGTATTTGGGCAAAAAAGCATCAATTCCTAAATTTTAAATGACCATCCTTATAAAATAAATTGTGACAAGAGGAAAGAAAGGCAGAAAACTTCACAAAATTTGTAAGTAACTCTGATTTCAGGGATTTGTGAAACAGCTGAATAATTTTAATTGTCAGTAAGGTTGTCAAGGCTGGTCATTAAATAAGCAGTCAGTGCTGAAGCAGTTTGGGATCATCACAGTGAGTAAAGGGTATTTTTAGAAACCACAGATGAATATGTGTGACCTTTGAGCTCTTGCATGATAACACATTACCGCATTTATGAAATTGATGGATTGCTGGTATGAAACATTCTGTGGCAGAAAGCCTGAACCTATAAAAGTAATGACCAAAAAGGAGGAACAAACCGACCAGCAACCGTTAAGGCCAAGAAACTCAATGTTTCTCAAGGATTTGTCCTGTAAAGACACTAGAGCATTTCCTTTATTCATGTATCTATTAAAAAGCCAACACGGATGAACAATTTACTTCCTGTCCAGAAGTGCAGTCTGCCAGCTAAGCTTTAATGTCAAGATTTGAACCAGCAGGTTCTGGTTCTGGTCCTTACTGATTACCAGTGTAGCTCCAAAATATTGCTGTCAAATCAAACCTTCCAAAGGCTCTGGACTATTGTAATTCTTTACTACCAGGAAGTCTGAAAAAATCAGGAAAAAGTCTTCAGCTGGTCCAAAACTCTGGAGTGAGAGTTCTGATTAAAATAAAAAGAGAGACCATATTTCTCCATACTTTAGCTTCTCCTTATTGGCCCCCTCTTAAATCCAGAATAAAATGTAAAACTCTCCTTTTAATATATAAAGCTATTAATAATCAAGCTCCATCCTACATCAGAGATCTGATTGCTCCAGACGTTCCTAACAGACCACTTCATTCTCAGACTACAGGTTTATTGGTGTTTCTTAGAGTTTCTAAAAAACAGGAGGCAGATCTTTGGGTTATCAGGCTTCTCTTCTGTGGAACCTCAGTTTTAGTTTGTGTGGCAGAAACCCTGTTTGGACCAGGCTTAAAACCTTTCTTTTTGATAAAGCTTATAGTTAGAGTGGTTTAGGTTATCATGAGCTATCTCTGTAGTTATGCTACTATCGGTTTAGGCTACTGGAGGACATAATGACCACTTTTCCTCAGTATGAAACATTCTCCTACTACTCTCCAGTTATGGATTATCTGCAGTCATTTTTAACATTTATTTAATGTTCTCTCTTTGTTTTTTATTTCTTTTCATAGAAGTTACACCTCACCTGATACTTCTGTTAAACAATGACACCCTCTTGGAGGAGGCCAAGTTCTCTTTCCAGTTGTCTCTCAATCTAAAACCCTGCCTCTCTTAGACAACATTTGTGCTGAATCAGTGCTATATAAATAAATTAAACTAAACTGAATTAAATAAAATAAAAATTGGAGTGGAGCTGTCAGCTAAAATATAGAAATCTAGGCGTTATTTTTTTTTGCGGTTAGACATAAAACACAAAAACTGGGATCCACTGATTAAATCCTTGAAATTGTTGTATTAGCTTTTATTGTAATCGAATTATTTAATAGTATTTATAACTCAAAATAGGTACTGACAAATTTACTTAAATTGAACATATTGATGTACCGTATTTATTTAATACACAAGTGTTGCTTTATACTCCGTATGATGACGGCATTTTTGACGTTATTTTGCATTTAAGTTTTTTCTAACGCATCTTTGTTTTTCTATGGTCTTTGGTTTACTGTTGAGCGAAGGTATTGCCTCGGCGGGAGGAGGAGGAGTAGGAGGAACCGGAGGTGTGGGTGGAGGAAGAAGAGGACTTCAGGCGCGGAGCAGATCTCCACCAGGAGCGCAGGGCGCACCGAGTCAGCACAGCGACCCATTCCAATCTGCCTCGGATTAACGCTGATTTTTAAAGACCTCTTTTGCATTAGTTTTCAAAGTTTTAATATTTAATGTTCTGGCTGATTTGGAGGACTATGTATATGCGGTTCTCCAGGTGTATTTGTCTCTTTTTGTCCTGCGTGCTGCTGGAACCTGTGAGTATATTTAAGCTCTCCGAGTTTTCTCATGACTTGAACTTTTCGCTCGTTTCACAAGTGCGCTTTGGTTGGTTGACTAAATTGGGCCAATGTCAGACTGACCTTGTAAACCGCTCTAGTTGTAAATCTTGTAAATATGAGCCAACTGTGTACAGATACTCTCCAAACTGTGGTTGGATGCAGCGCGCACCAAACTGCTTCGTGGATCGGCTGAATTCACTCACTGATCCACGCGTGGATGAAATGATGTGACTTTCATCTTGTCATAGGGAAATTAGGTTAATGTCTTCTCTCCATACTGCTGTTTTTGCTTAGTTCTCAATTTTCAGTTCATTTTGGCACCAAACAAAACCATAGTTTTGGTTAGAGAACCAGAGAAAGTCTCCCAGCAGGACACCATGGCAATGGCCCTCTTTTTCTCTCTACTGTCTGGTCTCCACTTCCCTCATCCACTGAGCTGTTTTTATGACACATGCTGGAATTCAGTTGGAAGTCAGATCTCGTTGAGCTGCAGTTCTGTAGGTGGAAAGTGTGTTTCGGCTACTAGGATAGAAATCAATTCAATCAGGGTATTTTTTAAACGTGATATCATCATCATCCTCCTCCTCACTACTTGCACAACTTAAAGGGAACTCTGATCCATCACTGTCAGCATGCTCTATTGCCAAATCATCACTGTGGGAAGTAGCAGGAGAAAAACTCCGTTGTCTGAGGAGCAAAATAAATGTGTAAATGTCATATAAGCGAGGGCGCCATCTTGTGTGTGGACAGACCTGATTTCAAATGTGCTGCTTTTGTGGCCAACTATATGTACCACCATTCTGATTAATGCGCACAAAGAAACGACTCATCCAGCAAAGTAGGAGCCATATATCCTTAGTGTCATGCAAAAGACATATATGATGCATCTTGTAAAAGTATTAATACCTCTTGAATCTTTTACTAATAATAACTTGTGGCATGCATTTGAATGCAACCCCCTTTACTCTGAAACCCCTAAATAGAAACCAGCACCTTGAGAAATCACATAGTTTGTGCCTTGCAAGAGTATGTACAGCCCTTAAATCCTTTACAAATAAAAATCTGAAAAGTGTGGCACGTACTTGTATGCAGCCTCCTTTACTCTGGTACCCCAAAATAAATCCCAACCAATTGTCTTCAGAAGTCATCTAATCAAAGTATTCATGCCCTGTGACTCTTTCACAAAAACATGACAGAAATCTTTATTCAGCACCCTTTGGTACCCATAAATTCGGGTTTCACAAAAATTAAAAGCCAATAATCATTTTCCTGTTATTTAATGTGTCAAAATGTGGAAAAGTGGTATGGAAAACTTAAAGTGAATATCTTATTTTGTACTCAATGCTAAAATATACTAATACAATGTAGGGAGGATTTGAGGTCACCCAATAAAACACCACTTTTTCTTTTCGGAAATATTTATCATACTGTGAATGCACATTAACCAGGTCAGCTTACCAACTGGGTCAATTTTTGTCAGCTTTATATAACAAACCCACAGCGTTTACAGGTATATTCAAATGTTTTTCTTAGTGAAGTCAATAAAAAAGCCACTAGGCCTACCTTATCTATGGTAATGATTTTATGGAAATCTTGCCATTATTTCCTGCTATCCTGTGGTAAAACATGCAAATTTAACCAAATAGAATCCTACATTCGTCACAGGTAATAATCTAGACTATTGTTCTCTAACTTGAAAAGTTTGAAAAATTTGTCAGCTTCAGAGGTTGTATCTAATCATCATACTTACAAAGAGCAGCCCACACTCTTGTGCAAAATAATCATACCCCTTGAATTATTTTTACATTTTGTCACAACCAAAAAGTTTAATGTAATTTACTGGGATTTCATTAGATGAAACAATGTAAAGTAGTTCAAAATATATATTTTTTTTTTTCGATAAAAACCTGAAGATTGTGGCATACATTTACCACCCCCTCATTTGTATCTGCGAAATCCTGTGCAAAAGAAAGCTGGTGTTGAAAGAAAGCCATAAGAAGTCATTTAAAGTTTGCTATAAATCATGGAGGGAACACAGCAAACACGTGGATAAAGGAGATCTCATCTCGTAACTTTTGAAAGGCAACCTGAGCACACCATCCCCATGGTGAAACATAGTGGTTGCTGTATTATGCTGCTGGGGAGCTAATTATCTGAAAATCCAGGAGGAAACTTGTTACATTGCAAAAGAGATGGAGGTTCACCTTCCAGCGGGACAACAACCCTAAACATACAGCCAGAGCTATAATGCAATGTTCACAGATACTCTCCATCCATTCTGTCAGAGCTCAACCTAATGAGTAAAGAACAGACTCTAAATTAAAGTTTCTGGATGTGCAAGTTGGCAGATATACCATAAAAGATTCGCAGCTTTAATTGCTGTGATAGTCATTGGTTTTCCAACATATTGACTCCAGGAGGGTGAAGATAAATGCATGTCCCACCTTTCAAATGTTTTTTGAAAAATATTTTAAAAAACACCTTTATGCACTACTTTGTGTTGGTCTATCACATAAAAGAATGACAAAATACGTCAATTCTTTGTTTTTAATGTGACCATATATAAAACAAATTCAAGGTGTATGAAAGACTTTCACTTTGCAAAGCTCTCTGCTCCTCGTATTGTATAGCACTGCACAGAACACTCAAAGAAGATAAATACGAAATGTTGTTTCCGCAGGTGTATTCAGCGCAGAGCTCGATGTGTGACCTCATTCTGGAAATAGACAAGGAGAGAGCCATGTGCTACACTCAGATTGACAACAATACAACAGGTATGTGGCCTTTGTATGTAATTTTGTGTGCTGGCTTAGTTTTACTTTATTTTGGCGGCTGCCATTATTTTGTCACATAATCCTTTGTGCATCACAGAACTAGGCTATGATTGACCCAAAAGGCGCTAACGACAACAGAAGCTGTGGAAACGCTCCACTGGCTTTACATTATAACCTGCATGGCTGAACGTAGTTTTTCCACCTTTTTCCAAGCGGTTATCATGTACAGTCAGTACTAGTTTTGACTCTACATGTTGTCACTTTAAAACTACAAATTTCAATGCATTTTGTAATGAGTACTTACCCCTGGTTATATCAAACCATATCCATGTGTTAAAATGGCCCAGTCAAAGTCAAGACCTAAATCTGTAGCAGGATTGCTGTTTACAGATGCTCTACATACAATCATGAATCAGTCTGAGCTGTTTTGCAAACAAGAATGGGCAGTCTCTACATGTACAAGCTGGAAGAGACATACCCCAGAGACCTGCCGCTCGAACTGCATTAAAAACTGGTTCTGCAAAGTATTGACTAAAGTCGTCTGAATATAAATACGCACTACACTTTTCAGACCTTTATTTGTAAAACAAAGAAAAATCAAAACCATGCATCCTTGTCTATTCACCTTATGTATATACACTATTTTGTGTTGTGTTGTCCTATCACATAAAATTCTAGTAAAACACATCAAAGTTTGTGCTTGTAGAGTGACAAAATGTGGAAAAAGAAAGTAGTATGAAGTTTAATTAGAAATAGAAGCCTGTGTCTGAACCTCAATATGCAGTACAATTACCTCTCACTGTAAGCAAGACAAGCCCTCCCTGGGATGCAAAAGCAAAACAAATCCATCACAGCATGCACATTCATTTACATAAATTACATTTTATAAAAGAACAAATCAAGCAATGAATATGCAATAATGAACCTCACTGTGGAGATATATTTTATTACTCTTGATAGGTTTTGAACGACATCAGACAGTGAGGCGCTCTGTACTGGCAGCACACGTCATTTTATTCTACTTGGTTATGATTTCGCTTGACCAAGAAACTGTTGTCTCTGTGTGACTGAAATATTGCCAACTTGCCAAGTTGGGAGACTGTTCATTTTCACACTACACAAAAGTCATTAAACTCTCATTACCGTTTTAATTTAGTCATCATATGTAGTGTAAAAACTCCATTAGGTCTGAATATTGCTGGTTTCTCTTGGCGGTGCTGTGAGTTTTTATTATGATAAATTTTTGAGCAGGTGTGGATTTGGATGGCGTGGTGACCTGAATCTGCATCCACAGTGTGGAAAGTTACAGCGATCTGTTGAATTCAAACAGCAGCGAGTGATGACAAAAGGGAAGCTGTTTTAATAGTCATGGTGGCTGTTTGCTACCTTGAGTTATCCGCTGTTATGAACCCAGGCTCGTTGTGACTGCTGACACAAGCTTACATGCTTCGACTGCCATGGAAACTCCATCTTCAACTTAATTAGGCTGATGTTCGTCACCAAGGAGGGATATTACAAGCTGAGAAAGGTTCTGCCTCATCCTGACCGTGGGCCGTTTGGTTTTACAGTTTCCTCTTTTGATTATGCACCACTTTTTTCATTTTGTTTTCCTCATAGGCTGCAATATCACATGGGACAAGATCACCTGCTGGCCCCCTGCTGACATCGGAGAGGTGGTTACCATCCCATGCCCCAAGTATCTCTTCTACTTCACCAGCAATGCTCCTCCTCGTAAGAATGTATTCTGTACAGTTTGCTAGCATCTTTATGATTTCTGTAAAAGTCTTTTTTTTAAATCTTATTTCTTAATTATTTAGAATTCAACTTATTTCTGCAAATCAAAACATTTTCAAAGTAAATGACTGCAGACTAAACACAGTGTCTGAGTTCAGAGATATTGTGTTCATATTTATTCTGAGAACATGCCTTCTTTCTTTATCTCTTCTTTAGTGACTGGCTTTAAAAAAACCTTTCTGTTTGTGAGTTTTCATGTAGCAGAGGTGTGTTGGTGCTGAGCTCTGTAGCGCTACAAATACCCCTATTCCACTGAAGTGGTTCGGAGCCCGTTGCCTAACATAATTTTGAACTGGTGATGAAACTGGCGTTTTCCACTGACGAAAAGAGGTTCCAGGGCCGAACTCTCGTTCACCTCAGGTACCTCATAATACTTGGCTTTTCTGTGCATACTGCAATGTCACCTCAGAAAACAAATTAACCAATGGACAAGATGTCTTCCACCTCGAGATCTAGAGGTCATGGAAAACAAAGGACTTCGAAAGAAACAGACGATAAATAACCAAACACGGACAGTGCTAGCTTACATGCTACTAGCCACAAGCACCAGGCACCAGTGAGGCCAAGATCTCTCTGATAGAGGAAATGAGAAAACTTCACAAAGAAAAAATCCAGGGATATAAACAAACAACACAGACACTTGAGTGCTAGGAAGAAGCTTTGACTGATATTAAAGGACAGCTTGGTGACCATCAGCAAAGCATTTTTGAGCTGGAGGGGAGAGTGAGCGATGTGGAGGATGAGAAAGTAAGATAGCATCGCATGCTACGGTGCCTGCTTCAATTATGAAAACAACTTACTGCTGTTTCTGACGATCCACAAAATGGGCTGAGACGAAACAATCTGCCTCCTTAGGACATTAAAATCGAAAGAGAGCACCGTTCATTCCAATCCAGACTGGTAGATCCAGCTGCTCCCCCAGATCAATCAATTAATTAGCCTTTTATTGAATGACATAAGTATTTGATCACCTAACAACCCTTCAGAATCCCGGCTCTCACAGGCCTGTTAGTTCTTCTTTAAGAAGCCCTCTTGTTCTCCACTCATTACCTGTATTAACTGCACCTGTTTGAACTCGTTATCTGTATAAAAGACACCTTTCAACACACTCAATCAAACAAACTCCAACCTCTCCACAATGGCCAAGACCAGAGGGCTGTGAAAGGACATCAGGGATAAAATAGTAGACCTGCACAAGGCTGGGATGGGCTATAGGAAAACAGCCAAGCAGCTCGGTGAGAAGGCAACACCTATAAGTGCAATTATAAGAAAATGGAAAAAGTTCTAGATGATGGTCAATCTCCCTCGGTCTGGGGCTCCATGCTAGATCTCACGTCGTGGGGCATCATCAGTGATCATGTGGAAGGTGAGGGATCAGCCCAGAACTACACAGCAGGACCTAGTCAATGACCTGAAGAGAGCTGGGAGCACAGTCTCAAAGAAGACCATTAGTAACACACTACGCCACCATGGATTAAAATCCTGCAGCGTACGCAAGGTCCCACTGCTAAAGCCAGCGCAAGTCCAGGCCCGTCTGAAGTTTGCCAATGACCATCTGGATTATTCAGAGGAGGAATAGGAGAAGGTCATGTGGTCTGATGAGACAAATATAGAGCTTTTTGGTCTAAACTCCACTCGCTGTGTTTGGAGGAAGAAGAAGGATGAGTACAACCCCAAGAACACCATCGCTACTGTGAAGCATGGAGGTGGAAACATCATTCTTTGGGGATGCTTTTCTGCAAAGGGGACGGGAGGACTGCACCGTATTGAGGGGAGGATGGATGGAGCCATGTATCAGGAGATCTTAGCCAACAACCTCCTTCACTCAGTAAGGGCATTGAAGATGGATCATAGCTGGGTCTTCCAGCATGACAACGACCCGAAGCACGCAGCCAGGGCAACTAAGAAGTAGCTCCGAAAGAAGCATTTCAAGATCCTAGAGTGGCCTAGCCAGTCTTCAGACCTGAACCCAATCAAAAATCTTTGGTTGGAGCTGAAAGTCTGTATTGCCCAGCGACAGCCCCAAAACCTGAAGGATGTGGAGAAGATCTGTATGGAGGAGTGGTCCAAAATCCCTGCTGCAGTTTGTGTAAACCTTATCAAGAACTACAGGAAGCGTCTGATATCTGGAATTGCAAACAAGGGTTTCGTACCAAACATTAACTTTTGTTTTTCGTCTGTATCAAATACTTTTGTCATGCAATGAAATGCAAATTAATTACTTATAAATCACACAATGTTATTTTCTGGATTTTTGTTTTAGATTCCGTCACTCACAGTTGAAGAGTACCTATGATAAAAATTAAATATTTCTAGATGCTTTGCAAGTGCGAAAACCTGCAAAATTGGCAGTTTACCAAATACTCCGCACTGTATATTACAATACCTCAATATGACTTTAGGCAGGGTCTTCTAAGTCAAATATATTGAAGTGGACAAGGATATGTTACATAAAACAATATAAATACAGTGATGACATTACTTAACCTATACCCCTTTTTCACTGTCTCGATTTGGCCCTACTCAATTCCACTCGGCTAGCTTTGCAATCGTTTCCATTGCAATTTTTATGTAGCAGTACCTAGCTTTTTGGCCCGTGCTCCTGAGCAAGTACGACCGGGGCTGAGCAGGGACTACATGGGATGCTATGAGAAGGTTTTCGAAGAGGTAGTTCAGGGAAAAGTTAATAAAACTCAAGAGTGACTACATTAATCTTGAGAATCTGAATCAGCTTTATTTACAGACAAACAAGGAATTTGACTCTGGTATACTTTGCTCTCAATAGTAAAGAATATCTTTTTAAATGTAAATATATACACAATTGACTTTACAATGGATTATAATGTGAAATCAGTCAAAGTTTGCATGGTGTTGTTCTGGAACTCTGACGACCAAAGTGGCCGAAATGGGTCAATTAGAAATATAATTTTATTATTTACAAATCATTAAGCATGCCTGAAGGCTGAAAGAAAAGAAAAAGGACACCATGTCAGCTTTCTGAATTACACGCAGGCAGGACGCTGAATTTAATAACATCCTAAACCCACTGATCACACATAAAATCAGCTGTTCAGACGCACAAACATCTCCCCCAAAACACACAAAACAATACCAATATGAAACAATGTGTTTGGTTCGGAAATTTGCAGGAGGGAGGGAGCAGGCAGAGAGCAGCTGCCAACAATCAGATTACCTATGTCGGACCAAATGGGAGGAAGTCCCCAGTGAACAGAAAGAAACAGAAAGAAAAGCCATTAGAATGGACAAGTTAATGACTTGAATTGACTTGAACACTTGAATTATAAATCTACGGAAAGAACCAAGGCTCCCAGCACAATTTGAGTTCTGAAGAAAGTTTTGTGAAAGAATGGGTCAAAATGTCAACTGAGCAATTTGGAAGAATTTAAAATGTAAAAATGTTATTTCACACTTTCACACAGTTTACTATAAAACTTCACGTGTGTTCATAAACAGTTTTGTTGCCTTTGGTGAGAATCTAAAATGTAAATAGTCATGAAAATAAGAACTATTAAGTGAGAAAGTGTATCTAAAGTTTTTGACTAGTACTGTTGCTAAGGCTGCATCTAAAAATGAAACTAGCAGTACAGACATAAAATTAGATCATGTTGTACATTTTTGTTTTAAACTTTTTTTTTTTTACATCAGGCCAACACCCCTGGAAACCCTTATTACCAGCCCGTGCCTAGCTGTGACCTTTCACATTGTAATTCCATGTGGGAGAATATATGTGCACAGCTCTTCACCAGGATGCATTATATTACAAATTAAACACAAGATTTGGTGGCAACTTATCCAGTGTCTTTTTTTAAAGGCTAGAAATGCTAAAATAGAGAGAATTATAGTCAATGGCAAAATTCACAGTGGTGAAAGAGAAATAAAAATTTAAATGCATCCTTAAACATTTTAAGTCTTGTCATCCAGCTTAGTAGGAATGCAGCTGTTTAGAGAAATCTCTTATATTAGTCCACACTAAAATACAATGTAGTAAAAACAAACAAATAAATCAACTCAATGTTTGGCCTGTGTTCTTTCACTCCATCTTTACTGCATCCTTGCTAATAACTGCCTCACTGACTTTCGTTGTTGCTCATTTTAGGTTCATGTTTCACTACAAGTCATTTATGTTGTGAAAATTCATCTGCATGAAAGATTTGGTTGCCTGATGAAATTTCTCTTATCTTACTATTGTGAGTCAGCGTCCTTAACTATTTAAAAAGAGACTGACAGACCAAGCTTTTTACAGTTTACCTTTGCTATACATTATATAGGTTTGCTTGATCTGACAGTACCCTGTTTCAAATATTGGTAGATACATTATTATCTAGAACTGATTCAGTTAAAACTGAATAAATTCATGCTCATAGTTGAGCACCAAAACATTTTGAACTAAACTCACAGTTCTAAAATGAACCAGTTCCTGTTTAAATAAAGCTTAAGTCATAACATCATGGCATAAGTAGCATATTGATTATTTTAGCATTTGCAGCATTGGCTTTGTCAGTGGATTTACATATTTTTAATTATCTCCTGTTCTCACAACACAAACCATATTTTAATATAAACAGATTCTCAGTAAAGCAGCTCTCATGTACATATTTCCCTGCTCCTAATATCAGAAAGCCATTTGAACTGTTATTTCAGCTAAACTTACCTGTGTGATAATAGAAGAGAAAAGATAAAAGTTATAGAATGCACTAAGGTGGGGCTTGATTTCTTTGGTCATTTCTGTTATGCCTGCAACCCACAGTCACAATTGCTGCCTGCAGCAGGCTCGCATATGGTGCCAACAAAACATTGGTGTAGAAAAAAACTCAGCATAATGTATCAATTTAAATGGCTAGGGCCTTTAATGTCTATAGTTAAGCTTAAAGCAATTGGAGAGGCAAAGATTTTCAGCAACAGGTCAACACAATGGCAGATAAATGATATATTTGTGTTACAGCCTGAACTGCATCTATTCACACCTACACAAATGTAGACAATCCAGTCACCAAGCCTGTGTCTTCATGGGGAAGTGTCACTTCTTTTTTCTGCATTAAGAAAGCAAAACTTGCCCTAAACAAAAATACTTCTGTTCACTTGTAAATAAAGTGCTGACAATAAAGATTGTCATATCCAAAGAAACGTTGTTAAGTTCAAAATTCTCCAAAAAACAAGCTTATTGCAGCTCATAAATGCACCTATATGAATGCGTTTATGCACAACTCTGGCTTAAAGACAACCTTTCCTGATAATGTCTTTGTTATTCTGCATAGCACGCCAAGCTTGCCCCCCTCCCACTTCACACATGCATGTCAATTCTTCTCCATTTGTGGCTCAGTGGCATATCAGCAGAAAATCTCTAATTTAAGCCCTATATGTCCCCTCTTTTACACATGATGCCGACATGCAACTGTCATTGTCTACTGTACCTGGAGTTTTTTTTTATCATTCGTATTTTGTTGTTATTTTTCAGTGCTTCATGTTGTGTTTTCTTACTTCTGTATTTATTATTCATTATCCCTCAGCCTCTCGCTTCACAACTTTCCTGTTTTCAGTTATTAGACTCGCCTATTATTATTTTAGTAATCACCCTCCCCAGCATAAAAACTTCCTGGCTCATTCAGTCACATGCCAGATCCTGTGCTGTTGTCACAAGCTTATTGTTTCCTGCCTGCTGTTCAATGGTCAGAATTTTTTTCAGAAACTTAAATGTTGCTCATCTTCCATACCTCCATGGTGAAGTCCAAATACTCCTAGCTCTTCAGTTGCTGCCAGGATCATCACATGTCATATCTGAGAAAACAAAGTGAAAGCATGGGATGCGCAGGGCATCCCACTGGGTCAGACATATAATGTAATTCTGCTCCATTATCACACACCTTCTCCATACATTATACATCTGAGTGACACAAGATAAATAACTTTTTCTTGCAGGACTATCAAAAAGACATGCTGTTTATCTCTCTTTCTTTAATCTGTGAAAGCCTTGCAGGGACGCAACGCTAATTATGTAGGAACTAAACGACTGAATGAGGGATTTACTGGCTGATTTGCACAATGTTTGGGCTGTACTTCCTAAAATGATTCCCGTGTGGGGTCCCTGCATCTCTCACTTTGTGACTAATTATCGTCTTTTTAGTGTAATTATGCTGTAAGGTTTGCAGGAGTTGTTTATTTGTATTCAGTAGGCAGTAAAACCTCAACGTTATGTTGGAGCACCGAGCCTTTTTAAAGGTGTTAAAGTATACTGTTTAAAACCATTATAGAGAATGCACCCATCCATTTTATATATAGAAAATTGTTTGATGTTCCTTGTAGAAAACTGCTTAACAGTAGACTGGAAACATTCTTAGACAAACCTAAATTAATCACTTAAAATCAATATGGTTTCAGATCAAAACGATTAACAACACTAGCCAAACTGGAAATGAAAAAGCTAAAATGGTTTGATAGAAACAAACTGTCTTTTAATGTAAGCAAAACTAATAATGTTGTTAAACAAACTAAAATAATGTTGTCTGGGAACTGTTAAACTGACAAGGAACTGAAAATACAGATAAATGAAGTGAATGGTAAAATAGTACACAAACTCAAATTTCTTGTTGTTATTGTTGACGATAAACTTAACTGGAAACCTCACATTAGATACATTCAAAATAAAATATCCAAAAGTATTTCTGAATGTGTTAGATGAAAAAGCACTCTGCACTCTACACTGTTCCTCAGTTTTACTCTATTTCAGTTACTGTGCAGAGATTTGGGGACACAACTGCAAACGAACACTACAGTCATTAATTCAAGTGAGAAGGGGTGGGTTAATATAAGTTTATACTCCTGTCCACTCCTTTGATTGTGTTAATGTTGTATATTAGTAAATATTATTTTTACTTTCTGCTGTTATGTTCAATACAATTTTGAAATGAAGAAAACAAAATCCTCTGAGCATTGGAATGCTAACAGGCTTTCAGTTGAGGGCCCAGTTTTAGCTAATTCTCAGATATTTCTTAGCTTTTTTCCTTCAGTCTGCCGGGATAATTTTTACAAACAACTACTAAAATTTGTTCATTTATTTCAGTAACTCAATTCACTAAGTGAAACACATTATATAGATGTATTACATATGTTTTTAAGCCTTTATGTCTGGTAATTATAATGTTTTTTTTCCACTTGCAGCTAATGAAAACACAACATTTAAAATTAGGATACCAGTAAAAAACATTTTTAATACAAAAGTGTTGGCTTAATAAAAAACAGTATGTTCAATACCTGCTTGAAGACTGTTATTTATTTAAACTTAAGATTGATAAACGAGCCTTATTCTCATTTACCGAACATGACTGTATTTTCTTGGTAATTTTCCTTCATCCGTTACAAGCAGAAAAAAGTAACAAGTTGACATGACAGGATTTATTAATGTTTACAAAAAAAAGGCAGTGACAACAGATGACATATTGACTTCTTGTAGAAATGGAATATTTCATACTGACTTGTGAACTGCCGGAGCTGTGGGGGCTGGGTCAAAGTTGAACTTTGTGGAAGACAGGTAATGAATACCCGTGCAGCCATTGGCTACAACAACTACAGAAGCTTCCTGCTGATTTAAAAGTAGAACTAGAGTCAATCTCTTTGTAAACAGAGCTAATTTACCAGCATGAATTCCCCACACAGCTCTGTGGCCCAAATGCTCTGATGTTCCCACCATCTGCCTGGCTTTTCCTTCTTCCTCCTCTTCACTTTCCAGTCAGTCAGTTCTTCCATAGTGGGTTGCAGGGAAGCTGGTGACTGCAACCCACTATCTCCAACAGTCTATGGGCGGGGGGGGGGTACACCCTAGACAGGTCGCCAGTCCATCGCAGGACAACTGACAAACAACCAAGCACACACTCATTCATGGGCAATTTAGAGAGACCAATTAACCTAACCGACATGTCTTTGGACTGTGGGAGGAAGCCAGAGTACCCGGAGAGAACCCACGCATGCATGGGGAGAACATGCAAACTCCATGCAGAAAGAACCAAGGACTTTTTGCTGCAATGCGATAGTGCTACCAACTGCGCCACCATGCAGGCCACCATTCACTGCAATTATATCTTTTAGTCTTTTGTCAATCAACTCTTTATTACAAAGCAAGTCAAGACTTTCCACTTTATCATTCTCTGCAATTTTTACAACAGAACCTTGCGTATGAAAAACATTTTAGGTCCTCATACAAGAATTGACATTATTACCTTTATACATAAAATTCCTTTCAAAGCTACCAATAATCCTTAAACTTTTTCACATTTTTTGACTTTATAAACAGAAACTTCAATGTACTTTTAAGGTATCAACACAAAGTAGCTCATAATTGTGAAGTGCAAGGAAAATAATACATTGCTTCCAAAATTTCTGGAGAGGGTAGTGTCTAACTTTAATACTTGGTCAATCCTTAGTAGATCCACCATTCAATTATATCTTTAAGTCTTTTGTAAATCAACTCTTGATTACAAAGCAAGTCAAGACTGATAACCTTTAGCAGAAACTGGTTGCACTGGATTTTATTTAGGGGTAGTTATGAGTAAAGGGTTCTGCATACATATTCATGCTACACTTCTTAGTTTTTTAATTGGAAAACCATATTTAAAACAACTACTTACATTTTACAGTGCTGCACTACTTTATATCTATCTATCAAATTAAAATCCAGTAAAATAGTTGACTAATGTGACAAAATGTGTAAAACTGTGCACAGATTTGCAGTTATGTGTCTATTGCCTAGCATTGTGTATCTCATCTTGGTTGCAAATGTCTGCTTTAAACGATTGAAAGTCTGATTGATATATTTAACCTGGAACCAAAGGGACGATCTGCCTGTTGGTTTGAGATAGTATTTTGTTTGTCAGTTTTTGGGGAATGAGATCGGGTTAGATCTAAGATTTACAATGAGCCTATTAAGACTTCAGTTCAGAGAAGAAGGCTTCTGTGGGAAGCTTTCTTCGAACGAGATGGGAGCTGGTGTGACCTAGGCCAAGACAGCACTCCAGGGAAAAGACGGAAGGAAAGATTACGATGCACCAGCTCCATGAGGCTGTGGAAATAAAATATATGTTTACTTGAAATGTCAAAGATTCAAAAGATCAACTAGGCCCCGATGGTGCCGGACAGGATGAAGATCAGGGGTCTCAACAGAAAGAGAAGTTAGTATAGTTGACATTTGTTGGACATGATGTCTGTAAATCAACTAATTAGTGCAAGCCTCTGTTGGTTAAACATGCTCGGCTCCCAGGTCATATAAGGAGGATGTAAGTAGGGCATGATGAACAGTCTGGGATTCTGTGCATTGTGAATTACCTTTGGAGCTTCAAATGTCAGTATTGCAGGAGGCAAGAAATATCATATTTTTATTATTCAACTATTATACATAGGTCCTCATTCACCTTGGGAGTGGGCAAAAACATAATAGTTACCTGTGTGCGAGTTTTTTCTTTATTTCTTTAATATTAAATGAAAATGTGTAAAAGTCAGGTCAGTTTTACTGTTGGGAAGAGTTGTGAAAGACCAAAGCTATTGACACATACTGAACCCTTCTTTTTATAAGGCTCACGCAGTAAAAACAAGCATTACGAAACACGGCGCCACAGAGATTGAGGGGCCAAGTCATAAATTAACCTAAGAAAGTTTGCCATTCTCATGAACTCTTTACCTAGTAGGTTGAACGCAAATACACAGCCATTCATCTTTTTTAATGACATGACAGTCTCACCTTCTGTCCAAGGCTCACAGTGACAAAGTGCCTGGATGTCAATTATTTTACCTGCATGCCACAAAACTCCAGAAGCTGATATAAGTCCCCAAACATACATCTTTCACCCTGAGGTAACTGGAGATAATTTATTCGGGTAAGTAATACTAACAGAAAAAATTTAGATTTAAAGAGGCTAAAAATAAAACAATTATTTTGAGAGGAACTAATTTAGGCTCCACTTGTCAAACATGTCACTGAAAATCCTCGTGTTTTGTAGAATGATGAAAGCATTCTTCTGGCAATCCTTCAAACGCCAAATCCATTGGTAGCATTGGCTGAAACAGCAGGGGCTTATCTTCGTCTTTGTGTCTTGTCATATTGTTTGAAGAAGCTAAGCCTCGTTCTTCTCTGCAGTATGCTGCTTAGGTATTTGTGGGCTGACCAAATTTTTAATGCCGAAAACATTCTTAGACTCTTGACTGTTTGTCATTTCCCAACTTTGCTTTAATTTGATAGAGGCAGAGTAAAGTGATATGGTTGGGAAATGTTAGGAATGTCCAACATTTGGATATGTACAGCAGCCTGAAGCAATCTGATTAAATTGTCACCATTGCACACAGCGTTCTTTCCCTATTGTCCCAAAATGAGATGAGGAAATTTTACAGATACAATTTACTCAGTCAGAAACTAAACAATCCTTTCTTTTACTGCAGGATTAAATGCACTATGAGACAGAATGAGGTAGGTGTTGATGCTACAGAACAGATGTGCATAAATGCAATCAGACACACTTCTGTTTAATGGTTACCAGGAAGAACTATCATCATCATTCAACTGGTTAGGTGGTGCACGAGCAAAGAAAAAAAGACAAGAAAAAAAATGCCATATTGTGTATGAAATTATATTCTAAAATCATTTTGTGTTAAAATAGGAACCTAACTGCAAAAACTAAGAATCTCTGGGGTGTTTTTGTATTCACGAATAGAGTAAAGGTTTCCCAGATCGCACACTGTTTTTAAAGAATGTGTAGTCAGTGCATGCCGGTGGATGCATTTAATTGTAAGTATGATGCAAATTTGTGACATTAGGCATGAGAGTAATTGAGGAAATTTTCCAGTCTCAGGTATGGACAATATTTTATTGATGCTGCTATTACTAAAGAGGGCTTTGAACTGAACCACAAAATACGTTTTTTTTTTTTTTACAATTTATTGTGATTCATCATCAGAAGCCTCTTTGAAAAAACATTTCCATCATAAACCCACAAAGACAAGCCGCCTCTAAACTCCCTCTGGCTACTCATGAGTCACAAGTAGAGGCATAGAACAGAAATTAAGACAGCAAGGGGCCCAAAAACTTTTTTTGTTCAGCCCTTTTAAGGTTTTAAAAATTTTAATTAAACCCATTTTTACAATTAATTTCAATATAAAACCCTTCTAAAGTCACTATACAGGCCAAGGATGTGCAGAGGGTTTTTTGCCCCATCTAATATTGTTACCGTACACGGCAAATACTGAAAATTTACTCTTTATTTTCAGAGGTTCTGGATAGATAGGTTCGGGTGCCAGATATGTGAAGGTTATCAAAGGTTGAACGTAATTTTTTCCCCTTTCCCCCTTAAAGGGTTTTTTGTTGGGCACAAATATATCACCATGGAGAAAAATTAGCTACAGGGTTTTTATCCCTTTAGTATTGCAAAGAAATTTTAGTCAACCGGGCTGCTAAGTCTTAATTTTCGGGAGTTTTGAATGTGGGGTGGAAAGGGTTTTTTCTCCTGAGGTGGGGTGGGTGGTTGGCCCTTGGGGGGGTTGGGGACGTTTGGATTGAGTGGCTTGGTTCGGATTTGGTTCCAGCTTGGGTTTTCCAGTTTTGGGGTCCTCGCCCTTTTTGTTGGGGGAAAAGGGTGGGAGGGGTCTGCGGGTTTTTTGGGGGGGTGGGGGGGGGATTTGTCTGGGGGGGGAGTGGGGGTGGTTTTGGCTTTCAGTGGGTTTTTTTTGCTTTGGGTCCCCTTTTGGGCTTTGGTTGGGGTTTCTCGGGGGGCTACTTCTGGTGGGATGGGTCGGGATGGTTTTTAAAGCTGAATGTGGGGGTCTTCTTTGGGGAATCGTTTACGGGGGGGGGCAATTTTTTTTGGGACGCTAGTGGGGGCGCATTTGTGTAGTGTGGTCTTTGTGCTTGGCTTTTGATGCTTGTTTTTCCCTTTGCTGTCGGATGCGTGGTGGGGGTTTTTGCTTTGGTTTCCCCGTGGGTTTTTTTGGGCTTGGGGTTGCTGTTTTTTCAGTGTTCCCTATGGAATATGGGGGGTGTTTTGGTTGTCCCCCCGTGGTGTGGTGGGGGGGGGGGGGGGGGGGGGGGGGGAATGTGCTATGCTGCCGGGGGTTTGTTTTTGGGGGGGTGACCCTCCCTTTTTGGGTCGGGTATGGCTTATTGACCACCTTGGTGTTGGTGTGGGGCGCGTTTTGTTGCTCTGCTTGCCTGGTTGTGGCAGCGATCCGGTGCCGGGCTGGGGGGGGATCGCGACTGGCACTTTTTGCTTCCCCTCGAGGTTCAGGGGGGGTTCTGGCCAACGGGGGGGGGCGGGTGCGGGGGAGCGCGGGGGTCCCTGGAGGGGGGCCCGTTTTTGGGAGCAGCACGTGTGGAGCCCCTGTATGGAGGGGCCCCCATGGCTTTGGGGTTTTTGGGTGCTCTTCTCGGGGGGATCAGCTTGGGGCCTCATAAATGTGGGGTATTTCCCACAAACACTCCCTGCGGGGCTGGGGTCTTCCCCGGGTTTGAGGGGTATAATCCCTTGTCTTTTTGGGCTTCGCTGGGGGGTGAGGCCCTGGGTCTGGGTTTTGGGGCCCATGGCGGATTGCCCGTCTAGACGTAGACCAGCCTGTTTAAGTTCGAAGTAGGAATTCTAAGTGAGAAATTCGGATGTTTCTCACCAATGCTGACCTCAAAGTCCAATATAGGTGTCACATGATTAAAATATTGTGACAACTGCAGTAATAAACTTTTATTTGCAGTTCATGTTTATGCTTCATTAAATCATTTATGCACATATTACATCTTTTTACTGAATATTTTCCTTTAATGTTTACAAAATCCAAATAAATGCGCTATAGTTTGCTTGTGATGCTAATAGCTGTTACTTTGTCCCTAAGCACAGCTTATGCAAATCCCACTGGTTTTCCAACTTGCAACAGAAAAGGTTTAGCTCTGACTGAAAGCCCAGCAGCACATCCCTTCTTTACCCCACGGCTAAATATTTGTCAACAGTGTGTTGTCAGCCCTATGATCAATCTTTATCAATCGATTTCACTGGGCATTCCAGTTTTACTCAAAAGCCTAAATTTCCAAGTTGTAAAAAATGATGCAGAATATTCACCGATACCAACAGTGAATAGTTCTCAATAGATTTTGCAGGGCCTGTGGCACATCATTGATGAGAGCTGGTGAGAAAAACAGCCTGATCCCGTTAAGCTTCCCATCCAGATGGACTGTATGAATTCTAGCTCCACAACAAGCCCAAAACAAAGAAAACTGGGCAGTAAGGAGCACAAAGACCACCTTGTTTACTATTTCATCACCAGATCACCGGGTTCCGGTAACCACTTCAGGACTACACAACGTCTTTCTGGAGTGATCCTTGGAGGGTTTATCTCGTCTGAAGTTGCTGATGTGCCTGTCTTGTATTTTTAATCGGTCTCTAATTTTAGCACATACAGTCTTCTGCTTTAATTCCACTACTTTACCATTCCCAAAGAAAATTAGCTTTATCTGCCTAAAGTATTAAAGGGTTATTGTACTTACTCTACTTTGGATGAAGGGCTTTGAAATGATAGTTGCAACCTGCTATGAGGAACCCAGCGCAGATATGACAGACCTCTGAATGCTTTCTCTTAATAAACTTCATACATTTTTAGATTTGTGTTACTGGCAGGTGCATCTCAATACATTTGAATTTCATTGAAAAGTTAATTTATTTTGGTAATTAATAATAATAATAATGAAATTTAAATACCACATAAGACCGATAGGAAAGATATTTAAAATCCAGAAATGTCAACCTACTGAAAAATATGTTACTCAATGCTTAGTCATGACTCCTTTTGCATGAATTACTGCATTGTTGCAGCAAGGCATAGATTCTCTATGGTGTTTAAGGTGAGGCCAGATTGTTGGCTGGTCAAGCAGGGTGTTACCATGATCATTAAAGCAGTTATCTGTATTTTTGGTCGTATGGGCAGGTGCCAAATCCTGCTGGAAAATTAACTCAGCATCTGCTTAAAGCTCAACAGCAGAAGGAGGTTTTCTCAAATTTCCATTTGTCGACTGGGCTGACACAGGAAATTACATGAACCCCCCCCCCCCCCCCCCCCCAATCAACTTTGATTCTGTGCTTCTCTAAATGAAGAGCAAAATTTACTTTCGTCTGAAACTAGGACTTTGAAGCACTGAGCAACAGTCTAGTCCATTTTCTCTTCAGTTCTGGTAGGATGCTTCTGATGTCTCTGATTTAGGAGTGGTTTAACAAAATTAATGTGACAGTTGTAGCACATGTTCTGGACAGACCTGTGTGTGCTGGCTCTTAAAGCTCTGACTCCAGTCATAAGTAATCTTATGTCATTTTCATGTTTGTAATAACTGTATATGAGTTTAACATTTTTAGCTGAATTAAAGAAATAAAATAACTTTTCTACGATATTTCTTACATCTCGTGCTCATTGTCTTCCGCTTATCCGGGACCGGGTCGCGGGGGCAGCAGACTTAGTAGAGATGGCCAGACTTTCCTCTCCCCAGACACCTCCTGCAGCTCCTCTGGGGGAAGCCCGAGGTGTTCCCAGGCCAGCCGAGAGACATAGTCCCTCCAGCGTGTCCTGGGCCGTCCCCTGGGCCTCCTCCTGGTGGGACGTGCCTTGAACACCTCACGGGGTAAGCATCCAGGCACGATATTTCTCACACCTGTATGTGAGTATTAAAATGCTGTAGGGGCCCATACTGGTTTGGAGGCCCTAAGCAGTGGTTGGGAAGGAATCTTCTCTTACTGTTGCATGGCCTCCCAGAACAACACTAATATGAACATATGGCCAGATGATGCCACAGTCTTGGTGATCTCTGAAGGGAGGCAGAAAAACTACAAAACAGCAAAAAGAATGGAGAAGAAGAAAGGGGATTTAACTGCAGCATGAAAGTTAAAGAAGATATAAAGATGATACACATTTTCTTATCTTTTTATGTAACTTTAGACTTCATATTTATTTTTTACATTTATTTAGCTTTTTCTGTTCAACAACTGTTTTTTAACAGTTTTTTTGAGTTTCTTTTGTTTCCCCTCTGTGTTTTTTAATCCCATTGCTTGACTTTTCCAGTGTGCACCATTTTTATTTGCTCCACTGAGCTTAAATCTCCTTTCCTGTGCTCTAATTTGCTGTCCTTAATATTTTCCCTGTCTGTAGAACTCTTCATTGCTTCTCCTATCTCCTCTCTCTTCTCCTAAGCTCATTTTCTACTCGTCTCCTTCTCTTCTCCATTGCACTGTAGTCTGACCACAGATATGAACTATGGTGGTATAATCTCTCCATTAAGGGGCAGATTTCTTCCCTTAAGGTACTTGTCTTCACATCTTTCACCTCTGTCCCACAGATGAAAACATCTTTGTGTGGGTGGGTGCAGCCTGAGAAACTGATCTTCAGTTATTGCGTCCTTTTCCTTTCAGTGTTTGGCAGTATTCCATAGAGACATACATATCTCAGAGTGACATAATTAGGAGTGAGTAAATGTAAGTGTTGTTGATTCCCCTTCAGCAGTCCTATTCATTGCTCTACTTTTAAATGAAACATGCAAGAACCATCATCACGTTATAATGCCATGATAATGCTTAGTTCTTCCTCTGTGTCTCGGTTCCTTAGGTAATCTGTCAAAGATCTGCACTGAGCACGGCTGGCCCCCAAGCAGCCTCGACTCTTATATAATGGAGTGCGGCTACAATCCCAACAACACGGTGGAAGAAAACACGGTCAGTTTGTTAACTTGCTGCTGATGTGAGCTTATGTGATGTGCTTATGTTTCAAGAGATATCTAAATGACTTGCCTGAGTCTGGTATCATGGATAATGTTGTTACAGGGAGAATTTTACAGCACCATCAAAGTTGGCTACACAGTCGGTCACAGTGTTTCCCTTATTTCTCTGATGGTTGCCATCATCACACTGTGTCTCTTTCGGTAAGGATTATTCTTGGAAAATACATACACAATTTTTTCATCATTCAGAGCAGAGGTTTTCAAACTTTTCAAAACAAGTACCACATCATGTGCTGCGTTTTCAAACTTACCATCATTCCTCTGGTGGCCCATGGACACCTAATTTAGTTCTTGACTTTATTTGGACCACAATATTATATAGAAAATGTGTCCTTTTTTTAGCCCGTAGGTCCCATCCAAATTTAGCCTAAAGAAAGCTGATTAAAGTGAGACTTCATTAACCTCAACTACCTTTAGACTATAGATATATTTTCCCCTTTCAGTTATCAACCACAATTTCATGCTTAGATAGAAGACTGTATTAGATTTTGTATGTTTGTTCAGAAAAAATTTAATTAACAGGTATTTTAGCAAAGCAATGCAACTGGGCTTGGACTTGTTCATTTTGTTGTTATGTCATAAAAACGCAAAACAAAGAAGATAAAAACTTTTACTTATTGGAAATGCATGATTGGTGAAGGCTGAGATTTAACAATGCATTCAACGTTTTACTTAGATTTTTCAAAGATTTCCAAGTTATAATTTTTTGTAGTTGCAAACAGAGCAAAGATCAATATCTTTTTGAGTGTTGGTGTTTAGTTGCTCATTTGTTTTTAGCTTCAACTGATACAGCTAAAGACAGCCCAAGACTCGCCTGTTTGAGAACCATTGAGATAGACCAAAAAAACCTATTTCAATAATCCTTTCCTATAATGTCTAGACGTTTTTTGCACAGTAATTTAACTGAATTTTAAAAACTTGTCATTTATCATATGAACACTGCAACGCTATTAACCAAAAGTGACTATAAACGCAAGCTACAGCTTGAAGTCAAACAAATTAGAGGGGTGGGTGATGTTTACACCATGCTTCATTTCAACCTTCTGTGTTGACTTGCACTTAAACAATAATGTGACATTGATAAGTTTAACTGGTGTGTGCTCGGCTTTTAGGTAGCATCCGATTCCTCTCAGTTTGCATTTTTGCTGTTTGCACATGATGGGCTAAACAACAAGGCCTATGTTTACTCCACTGGGTTATGAAATGCAATTGGCTTGCACTCTGGAGCAGAAACACAGGATGTCAGGAGCATTTGCTGTTTATGTTCAGCTTTAGATGCAGTGCTCAGGCAGCTGGTTGATGCTGTGCGACATCTCGTCTGACCTGCTCAGATGATCCGCCTGGTGGTTTTGCACAATTCAACCAAAGTCATCTGCCTAACGAGAAGGCATTTGTGTGGAAACCAGAGTACAGAATTTAACATTAGTGTCATCGCATCTGCAGAAATTCTTTGGATTGTTCATATTTAAATCATTGCTGAATGTCAAGTCAGATATTTTCACATCTGTTTCAGCTGATAAAGATATCACTTCTTGACATTTTCAGGGTTTATATGTAGGCATTTAGAAACAGTGACGACACTTTACATTGCAATAGTCAAGAGTATCAAGCGCATATAACCACTGATCCATTTCTGCTTTGCTTAAGTAAACAACAATTAAATATAGTGTCCTTTTCAGTTTAAACATTGTTTTCTACAGGAAGCTTCACTGCACAAGAAACTACATCCACATGCATCTGTTTGTGTCTCTCATCCTCAAAGCCGTCACTGTTTTTATAAAAGACGTGGTTCTGTATGAGGTCGGTGAGACGGAAAACTGCCAGCCAACAGTGAGTACTCTGTCCAATCATCTATCTGTGCTGGTAAACGCTGTGCTTACATTACTTTACGTTGTGTACATTTTAAGACCCCCTCAGGTCTCAGGAAAGCATAGTCAGAAATCAGATCTTAGATGTTAGACCATAGACAAAAAGGCGTCAGTTCTAAGGAAACTAACCGTAATACCTCAGACCAAACGGAATCAGAGTAAATGCCATCTGACCAAACACATGGAGATGACCAATGATGTTTTCCCAGACATGACTATGCCCTCAAAGTACACAGTGCTGCCAGCATGTCAGTGAAACTGCACGGTTAGCCTATTTTCCTCCCAAATCATTGATTTTTGCCTTAACTTGATGCAGTTGCTCTTTCAGACCATACTGCCCTAAATGTAGTGTCTCAGAGTTTACCCAACGTTTTGGGTGTAACTGTGTTTGCAGAGTTCCTTACACAACTGAGCCAAAGTTTTCCTATTCACCTGTAATGCAGGATGTTGTGAGGGTTCCTGTTTGTTTAACATTGAACTGGACTGCAGACAGCAATGCCTGTACATTGCATTCACAGCTGTGAAATCTACTTTGAATTAATCTTGACAACACTATTAGCCTAAGTGCTAAGAAAACAGCAGAAACAGGCTCAGTGTGAGCGGCCATCTGCCACGACCGACTGGGGGTTAGAGAGAACAGAGCAGAGACACAAAGAGAACAAAGAAGCACTGATCCAGGAGTACTTTCTATGGGAAGGAAAAGTAAATGTTAATGGATGTAGCTCCTTTAGTCGTTTCAACTAGAAAGAAAGAACAGATAAACTCTGAGCCAGTTTTCAAGGTTAGAGTCTGAAAGAGAGCACATATAATTACTTACAGTAAAAGCTCAGTCAATCGCCATGTCTAGGAGAGAGAAAGGGTTAAACACTGAAAGACAGGGCCATGTGGATCATCGGTAGAGGGTGAGCATTAAGTTATTGCCAGCAGAATCTCGGACGATGCCCCTCTCCAGAAAGGTGTTACAGGTAGACACAGAGTCAGGTGAGGTGTAGCTTCTAGGAAGAGAAAAGAGAGAGCAAAGTTAAAAGCTGAAATAACAGCAAATAATACAAAATTGGAGAGTAGTGTGAGAATGTAGCGAAGAGGGTGAAAGTGGTCATTATGTCCTCCAGCAGCCTAAGCCTATAGCAGCATAACTACACAGAAAGTTTAAGTTCAGATTATTTAGTTAAACAGCGCTTATTTTCAACAATGTCATTTCAAGGCTCCCACAAAGGGTCCCACAGTAAAGCTTTTCTAACCTGATTTATAGTCAGAGTAAAAAAGATGACTGCTCTTTTGACTAGTATTACATCCTGTTATTTTTGCTTGATGATTGAAGAAAATGTTCTTCATTTCAATCCCAAGGTATGTTTTCTAAATATAAAAAGCAACAGCATTTTATTTGTAGATGTTTATCTATATCAGGCCCATGTCGCAATAAGAGCCGATGAGTTTTACCTTCTGCGTGAATACTGCTCTCTTTTTTAAAGCTACCAATGCACCAATTTTTCCTTATTCCCTATTTCTTCTCCTGCACCACATTTACCACCAGCATTCACACAGCTGTAAATATTTCAGACTAACTATTGCCACATTTAGGCAAAATGCATCAGAGCAGACGTCAGTGCAGAGCTATGATTAAATGAAGCAAATTGTTCTGATGTGATTTGATGAATCATCTTTTAAAATACTTTAAAAAAAAGCAAGGTAGATTCTACGGAGGGCAACCTCATGGCTTGTAATCAACATACAAATGTAGATTTCACAATATAATTCCCAATTTACTGTGCCTGCGTGTACAAAGTTACAAGAAACACCGACAGTTCTTTTCTTTGAAGGTACATTTTATAAACTTCAATCTTAATATAGTTGCATTTCTAAATGATTTAAAATTATGTACAATAAAGCTGGTGAAAATAAGAAAAATGATTTAGGGTTGGAAGGATAAAGTGTACACATATGGAAATAAATTGATCCCAATGAAAAGGCTTTCAGATTGAAGCTAATTAAGCATATTAGGCATACAATAATGATGAATTCTACATGAAAGGGTCTCAACTCCAATCTGTAGGGAGTATTATTCAGGCATTCAGGAAGCTAACATGAGACGTTCAGTTGTGGTGGGCTGTTATTTTTTTTCCTACTTTGAAAGGCTAAATCATTAGACTGTAAAGCTGATATTTGAGGGAGTCTACCTTCTCAAGTACTGACATGTTGTCATAATGTTTGTTTTACTGACTGAGTATGGCAACAATTATGGAGGCAAAACAGCAGTTTTAACAGTTTACTTGTAACACAATCAGAATAAGACTGAACACGGACTGGATCTGCCTGAGGGATCCGGACTGGCACTGAGGAGGAGAGGAGATGTTATTGTTGTTCGGAGGAAGTCATAAGGAGTAGTGCAGGATAGGTTTGGGGTAAGATTACTGTTGGTGGTGGATGATGTGTTGTTAGAGGTAGCAAGTCTTTCCCACAGAGGCTGAGTTTGGCAGGAGGAGTAGCACAGAGATTCACAGTGCTGATGATCTTTCTTTGTGATCCTTAAGCGGCAGTTGGGGGGTGGACAGGCAGGTGAGCAATAGTTTGGTGTTTCCACAAGGTGATCTCAAAACTGCAGAGCTGGAGGTAAGAAAGGAAGGGAGACTCGTGGCTGGAGTGGCAGAGTTGTTTCCAAAACTCGCCGGAGCATGAATACAGAGAACAGGAGCTTGGAATCAAAGACAAGAATAATCAGATCTTCAAAGCAGAACAAGAAACTTGATTAGAGCAGGCTTTAGGAAATTCTCAGCTCTGCAGAAACTGGTCAGGTTACCACGCTGGCAGAGACAACAAGCTGATGCCTCCCTCCAGGTTCCAGCTCCTCATGAAGCCTCGATGATTGGACTCAAATGAGAAACACCTGTTGCAGCTGCCCCTGTCAGTCACACCCTGCAGGACAGAGAAAACACAGCACAAACTGCACACAGCCACTGTGGGTATGACATATGTCATCAAAATCAATAACCCAAGGAGAAGAATGAGCAGAGAGTATAAAATTCGATCAAACAATGCACAGCCTTTTCTTTTTGAACTACACTTTGTTATTATGAAACCATTTTAAACTAAGCTAAAACTAGATTATTCAGAATTTGTAATACATTAGGATAGGAACCATGAATAACATTTATTTGGCAAATCATTGTTAAATAAAAGGAGAAAAAGATTTTGGACATTTCTTGCCACACAAATATTTGAGTTATTGGATTTAGAGTTAATCAAACCAAATTTCTGTCTTGAAACACGTTTATATTGTATTCATGGTGAATACAGTAAGCCACAGACAGATGCATGTGTTGCAGGTGGGCTGCAAGGCAGTAGTGGTCTTCTTCCAGTATGGAGTCATGGCAAGTTACTTCTGGCTGCTGGTAGAGGGCCTCTACCTTCACGCCCTGTTGGCAGTCTCCTTCTTCTCTGAGAGGAAGTACTTTTGGTGGTACATTTTGATTGGCTGGGGTAAGTGCTCACATAGCAGTCTCATTCCTGGGGGTCTGAGTATAATCCGTACCCCTTGTCCATCCTTTCTTAATGTGATACCTTTCTTAAAGTAATTTACATGTTGATTTTAAACATGCAGCTAGTTCTGTAAAGTGCTGACTGGCTTGTCTCCATATGAAGGAGTCATGTTTAGATCAGAAGCAGCGTCTGTGCTTTTGAACTGTAAGCATTCCCCATTTGACAGAAATTCAGCTTCAGCATACATGGACTGAACTAATTCATCAAAAACATTAATATGATTTTTACCTAAAGACTGAAACGTTCCTCTTTGCAGCAACTATTCATTAAAATACAAACATTCACACAGAGCAGCTGCCAGAATCGGACCGCTTTCATGCTACTTTCTTTAATGACTCTTTTTGTCCTTTAATTTCCTTTGAAATGATCAGTAACCATGTTTTATTTCCCCCACCACACCAATAAAATTACTATAAATAGGGGTAAAATGCTGTCTGTCAGCAGGAAAATGGAGTCTGTGTCTTTCCTGTAGGGTCCCTAGATGAACCCATATTGGCACTGAGCTCATAAGAATCCTTTAAAAACTTATAAGCATACCCCCAAAATGCGTAATTGCTTCAGCTATAGTAAATCAGGCAGGGCTCAGCCACTTATTTGGCCATCTTGGCTGTGTACTTGGGTTGTTTGGATCACTGTTGACATAACTGATAACTCCTTTTTGGGACAGTGAATATTTTAACATTGATTACAGCTAATTCTGTCTGCTGTTTGTTTACAGGGGCTCCAACTATCTTCATCTCTGCATGGGTGGTTACAAAAGCTTATTTAAATCATCCAGGGTGAGTTAAATGTATTTTTTTATAAAACAAAAAAGGAACATATTTCTTACACAACTTTGCTGCGAATGTGGCTGCTTTTGGTGAGCAAGTGCATACACTATTGGAAAGCCAAGACTCCTTGTGATTTAACGATGATTTAACTCAAGACTCATTCACTATGACTAGTACAAATAATTTGCAAACAACAATTAGACTAAACAATAAAGGGCCAGATCGTGGCAAATATTCTTAACATTTGTGACTGGAAAAAATACAGCACTTCACTCAGGAGAAGAGAGCGCTCCATGTCCAAGCTGAAAGGACCTGCAGGTCCTTAGACTCATGAGGAGAGACACTTTATCTAGCCTCTCATTTCAATTTTTCTTGTTTATGTCTTTTTTCTTTAATATTAATCATAATACCTTATAAAAGCACTCTAAACTGAGGAGGGAATAGCAGTATATTAATTAAGAACCCTATAACAAATGTTGAAGAGTCCTTTAACAGCACAACCTCTAAATCTAGAATGTGCCACACACAGTGCCTTATAAAACCTTACAACCGTAAATTATATTATTCACATTTTTTTGGCAGTTTAGATTTTATTGGGATTGTAAGCAATAGACCAACACAAAGTAACATACTTTTGAAGTAGAAGACTAAAAACGATCATTTTTGAAACCAGGTTTCAGAGTGGAAAGATTTTAAATGCTATGTCCATGTGAATGTGCACAACGCATCTTTTCTGAAATGATTAGGTCGTAGGTCCACCTCTCTCCATAACCCGCATGTGCCTCTTTGCTGCCATGTTGCTGTGTTAACCTCGCATGAGTTGTCTGCGCATGCCTGTTTTTTTTGTCCACTAGTTTTGGTGTGTTTCTGTGGCAGTGTCACAGCGCCACCAATGGGCCTGGCATTCAAACTGCAGCGTTTTCAGTGGCTGCATGCAATTGTGTGGACGCACATTTTTTCTAAATCATTTTTGAGATGATACCGTTTTTGTCTCCGTGTGGACAGGGCCTTAGAAACTTTAAAAAAAACATTGTTTCTTGCAGAACAGCAACACCATTTCATTGTAGCCCTCTCTGTATGTTTATAAATGTTGTTCTACTCATGTTCAGATTTGCAATGTTAGTTTTCTGCCACGCATAGAATTGGGAATGTTAGTCAAAGGATTTAAATTTCTTCTGACCAGAGCACCGTCTTCCACCAACCAAAGCCAGAGCTAAAGTGGCAGAGGTTGTCTTTTACCTTAAAAACTGGCATCTGCAGTTCTAGCAAAATGTGGCTTTGAAAAGTATTGACTCAGGTGTGCTGCATACAAGCTAATACAAAGCAGGGGATATTGTTGAACACTTCTCCAAAACTTTCTCCCTGACCTGCCTGTTGTGTTCCTTGGTCTCCATGATGCTGTTTATTCTATAACATCTTATGCAATTTAGGTTACTTCTGAAGGCAGTCCAGGATTTTATTTAGGGGTTTCAGACTGAAAAAGGCTGATGACAAATGCACAGCAAACCGTTCCAGATATGTATTTGTGAAAATAAATGAGAAAACAGTGTATCAGGCTCCTTCCACTTCACAATGAACTATTTTGTGTTGGTCTATCGCGAGTTTTTGATTGTAATGTTCAGAAGTTCAAGCATTATGAATCCTTTTGCGAGACACTGTAATTGTGTCTATACATTAAAATCACTTTGGTGAAGTTTAGTGAAAAGAACTATCTATTTTTAACCATTGCAATACTTCTGACTGTTAAGATGAACAATTTAAAAAATATATTTCTTTTGTTGATGTGTATTTACTTTATGTAATGTTGAGTCCTACATTTATTGATCTATATTCTCCATTTGTTGCTCCTCTGTGTCAGATGCTGGGAAACAATTGATGACGCCCCATGGTGGATCATCAAAACACCCATTTTAGTCGCCATACTTGTGAGTTACATCACCTGTATGCACTTAACATTTCACCTAAAGCTCTGCATAATACGCCATTAACCAGTGTCCCGCTTCTGTGGCAGATGAACTTTTTCCTCTTCATCTGCATAATCCGGATCCTGCGGCAAAAAATGAATTGTCCTGACATCGGAAGGAAGGAATCCAACCAGTACTCGTAGGTTTTTATTGCCAAATGTCAGCAAGTCTGTTGAAGCAAAGGTTGCAGCCAGGTCTGACATTGTAGAATGCAGCTTTCTGTGTTAGGATTTGGTGTTAAGCAATTGCTCTTTATTAACAAAGTTACACAATGTCTTTTAAATGTATTCATACACCTTGAGCCTTTTCCCGTTTTGTTGTGTTATAAACACAAACATTTTATTAGTTTTAAGTAACTAGAACAACACGAAGTATCATATTTCTATTTTATTCTATTGTTACTACTTGTGTTTGCACATTTACTTTGTTCTTCTTTGACTGCACATTTTTCATAACTATCTGCACACTACTTGTGTGTTACTTAAGAGCTGCTGTAACAAGTTAATTTCTTCATTGTGAGATCAATAAAGTCTATCTTATCTTATAACTGGAATTAAGCAAAAACTTTCCTCAAAAATGTAAGAAGTGTGTTGGGCATTTGTATTATAACCCATTTTAATATGATACCCCTAAATACAATCCATGGCAACTATCTGCCTTTGGAATTCAGTTAATTAGCAAACAGAGTCCACCTGTGTGTAATTTAATCCATTTGTTCTCTGAAGGCCTCAAGGGTTTGTTGGAGACCAAACAGCAACTTGAAGGTCAAGGAACACAGCACACAGGTCAGGATGAATTTGTGGAGAGGTTCAAATAGGTTTTAGGTTATAAAACAATATCCCATGTTCTGAACCTCTCACAGAGCACTGTTTAATTCATCATCTGAAAATCAAAAGAGCATGTACAATGTAATAGCTTCAGCTATTTAAAAAAATAATGATCCAAATTTTAAATGTGCATAGCTGACAGAGACATACCCCAAAAGACAAAAGAAAGAATGCAAATGCACACCATACTTTTCAGACTTTTTGTCAAAAGACATATATATATATTGTCTCCTTTTATCTGCCTTTTCTGTTGATTTTAGGAGACTGGCTAAATCTACCCTGTTGTTGATACCTCTTTTTGGGATAAACTACATAATATTTGCCTTTATCCCCGACCACATCCACTCACGGCTCAGGATGGTGTTTGATCTTGTTCTGGGATCCTTTCAGGTAATACACCTAATCACTTTGTGCATATAAAAAGCCTGGATCTTGTATTTTCCAGAGGTCAACCAGAAATTCTTTATTTAAATGGCCATTTAATAAGTTCTGAGGAAATAGTGGAATATGTTTGGAATATGTTTACTGATCACAGTATTGCAATGCACATAGATGTTAAGAGCAAAGTGCAAAAATAGAAACTTTGTGGTGGAAAGTCCTCTCAATTTATAACCATTTTGGCTCAGAATGATATCTCCTGGGAACATGTCCCAGACATCTACATGATTAACCTCCTGTCTGAGCCTGAAGTTGGTTTTAATCTTACCATCATTATTCATGCTAAAATATTTGGAGCACTTCCCCAGCTGGGTTCAGCTTCCTTTTCAACAGCAACTCCTCTTATTGCTCTGTGTCTCTTCACAACAGGGCTTCGTTGTTGCAGTCCTGTACTGCTTCCTGAATGGAGAGGTGAGTAAATTCAAACAAAGCACAGGTCTTGAAGGTGTTTACTCTCCTTTTTTAAAATGTCACCAAGTCTGTTACTTTTTAACCAAGCCTCGGTGTGTGTCCAGCCCTCCTTTAACACCACTCCTCCATGCTGTTTGTCCACCCCTGGGACTCCCCTGCAGGTGCAGTCCGAAGTTAAGCGTAAATGGCGCAGGTGGATGCTGCAGAGGTTCCTTGGCGCCGACAAGTACCAGCAGCCCTCCATTGGGAGCAACGGCAACAATTTTAGCACCCAGATCACCTTGTTGACCAAATGCAGCCCCACCACACGACGGGTTTCAACCTGCCAGGAGCACCTTTCTGCAATCTGAAACCCACGGAACGCTGACTCCCTTCTGTTTTTATTATCATTTAATGACTATGTGACTCACATGTACTGTTACCATACACTGGGTGTACTAAGTCCATGATAATCCTAAAGTGGATTTTTTTTGTTGTAATCTTATATGCTAGCTGTAAAAAGAAACAGGTGCTCAGTTTTTTCTCTACAGAGCACAGAGTCATCTGACACCTTCGACAACACTTTCTTATTAATGAAATGTTTGCAAAGAAGGAAAGCTTCTATTTTTACAGCTTTGATCAGGGAGATATTTCACTGTACTGCAGCATGATAAATTATGTCCACTGGGTTGCCAGCTTTTCAGTGGATCATGAAGTGAGACTTTTAAAGGAAAGAAGTGGGATGTTCCTTTCTTATTTCAAAATAAGAGTCTCAAACATTTAAAAAGCACACAAAAAATAGTGAATGTCCAAGTCCCACAATGTCACAGTAGGTTTGGGGACAGACAGTTCATAGTGAGAATAATTGTAAACAAGGAGAGCTGAAACAAAAACTAAGTGATTTGTTGCCTTTGGTAAACACTGTTCTGGACAAGCAATTTTGGACAGATTCTGCTGTTGAGTTTGAATCATTTTCATCTAATCAGAAGTAATTCTTCATGGAGAAATACAACTCAGACAAAGGAAGCACTCCAACCATGTTTAAGCCACAATATGACTGCTAACCCACAAGCTATGATGGATGCTAGCAGTGGATGCAGGGGCTGAAACAAGTGGTGACAGGAATAATGGTCAGCTTCACAACTTAAACTGGTATGAATCTACATTCCTTTTTGATGTTTTACATTTGATTGATTGGTGTGCATTTTCAGAACTCTTAATTCGCCGTTTTGGCTGCCATCGCCCGAGTTATGTGACACACCACCACAGCTGACATACAGATGACATACAAATCCACTGCTATGTACTTTAAACACTCTACAAAGTCCATAAACAGAGGTGAGAACCTATTTTTATGACTTGTGGATAACTGCCTTTTAATCATACTAGTGGTTACTAGTATGAATGAATCTTGTCTGTAGTACACTCTAAACTGCCTGCCAAAACGGTGAAATATCAAAATTTCTACTGTGTTTAGAATAATCTGTGACAAACAGCAGAGTGGGATTTCTATGAGTCGTGTGAGAAATAGTTTCCAGAAGAGTGAGAGTTGTCAAAAAGGCCAAGCAAACAAGAAGTTAATCTGGACTCACTGTTGACAAGAGCAACACTGGCTACAGTATGCTAACATGCTAACACAGGCAGGATGGCCTTTCTAGCTGCTCTGTACTTAAGAGGAACTTGGTTGTCACTTGTCACATAACGCTAAACAACTGATTGCTAAATACAGAAACAAGCTACATCCAAAGAGAAGCGAGAGGTTTGTTTGGCAACCACTTAACCTAATGGCTTGTGTTGCAAAGGGGACAAAATGTATGGATTTTGTTGATAGAAGTCCGTAGCACAACCAGTGCACTGGAAGTGCCTATCCTGTCTGTGACAGTTTTATACTGGCCATACACTCAGCTGAATTACTGCTGGATAACATTCCAGAGAAGAAATGGAAGGCTCTGGCTTGTGAAACTTTGCTCAGATAACAGAAGCTTTTAGTTTTCACTAAGTGCACATTCTGGAGCAGATAGAGCAGATGTATTACATCAGTTCTCAATACAGTGAATACACCATATGTGGAAGCTATCTTCTGTTG
Source organism: Crenichthys baileyi (assembly GCA_036173005.1). Lineage (NCBI taxonomy): Eukaryota > Metazoa > Chordata > Actinopteri > Cyprinodontiformes > Goodeidae > Crenichthys > Crenichthys baileyi. The sequence continues at coordinate 810,140 of JAHHUM010000873.1, forward strand.
TGTAGACTGCATGGATAAATGACTTGATTGTGCTTTTTGCTAATATTCTATACTGTTACCATAAGCAGGTAAATGTTTTCACTAATAGCTGTGTATGTTAGCAATGAGAAGATAAATTGTCATATTCTCATCAGTTCATGGTTTCCTGAGGGTAAGTCCTTTTACAATAATGTAAATGCTTTTTTTCAGTTTCATTATGATTAGTTTTATTATGATGTTTTAATATTTTACTATTTCAGGTCAAGTTTCTAAACAACTCCCCTTATAAGAGTGTTAGTACCCTCTGAGTATTTCCACATTTTGACACATTACAACCACAAACATCAATGTAATTCACTGGCATTGCATTTTATAGACCAAAACAAAGCAGTGATTGTGCAAAGGACGGAAAATACAAATAAAAACCGGAAAATTGTGAAAAAAATTTGCATTCAGCCCCCCCTGAGCCAATGCTTGAACCTCCTTACACTGTGAATACAGCTTCAGGTCTTTGTGGCTGTGTCTTTACCAATTTAGCAGATATAGAAGCAGTTTTTTTTTACCCATTCTATTCTATGTTTTAAATGCATCAACAGAGACACTGCGTAAAAATGGGGGCTGTGCATTCCAAAGTCAGGTTGCAACTTCTTGGAATGACCAATCTCCTCAGGATTAAGAATTTGAGAGGGGTACCACTAGCAACATCTAACCCGATGATCTTACTTATGGGATGGTGTGTGGAGCAGGATCAGATCAGAAATGTGAGGGGAAGCTCATCTGTGCAAAGCTGTAAAAGTTAAAATCTGGATTTTAAAGTGAATTCTAAAGTGAACTGGGAGCCAATTAACAACCTAGCGGCCAAGTTTTTAACAATCTGAAGACGGTCAAGCTCCTTCTTGTTTAAACATATAAATAAGCTGTTACAGCGGTTCCAACTAGACAAAATAAAAGAATGAATAGTCATCTGAAGTTCAGCTTCAGTCAAGAAAGTCCTCAGTTTTGAGGTATTCCAGAGATGAAAATAACTCTTTGGTCAGCTGCTTTATGTGTTGCTCTAAAGGCATTACAGTATCAAAAATAACATCCAGGTTTCTAAGGCTGAACTGCACAGAAGAGCCTAAAACACCAAGGATCTGTTGAATTTGCAAAATAACTTACTTATTTTCAGGAGCAATAATCATAGTTTCGGTCTTATCTGAGTGAAGCTGCAAATAGTGGTCACTGACCACTGTAGTATTAGCCAAGCAATCAATCAATCAATAATTTTTTTTCAATTAATTTTTTTCATGAACAGTACAGCTAAATGTCATCAGCATAAAGTTAAAAATTCATGTTTTACCTGTCCAAGGGGTAGAACATATTGGATAAATACAATCGGTACCAAAACAAAAGTACACCACAAAACAACTTGGAAGTGTCTGACATGATCCCATTTACAGAAACACTAAAACGTCAGTCAGAAAGGTATGATGAAAACCATTTAAGGACGGATCCAGACAACCCAATCTGATTTTGAAGTCTATCAATCAAAATCTTGTGATCAACATGGTTAAGAGTGGAGGAAAGATCCAATAAAACCAAAACTGTTTAATTTCCTGAATCAGCTGACATCATGACATCACTGGAAACTTTTAGTAAGGCAGTTTCTGGGGAATGTATCTTGCATAAACCTGATCTGAATTTGCAGAAGATGAGTTGTTTTTCTAAATAATTTATCTTTCTAAATATTGCTCTGCAACAACTTTTCTCAAGTAATTTTGCTTAAACAGTAGTTTGGAAATTGGCCTGAAGTCAATTTGGGGATCGGGGCAGCGAGTTGGAGGGTGGCGTAGAGGGGTTGCAGTGTGTAGGTGTTTGCCGGGTGAGTTTGTCCCATCGAGGTGTGGGGTCAGGGGGTCTATTGTGAGTACATCAGGGGCAACGGAGCAGACACCACAGAACTGAACCCTAGCCACAGAGCTGAACCCCAGCCCCAGCCCTGTGGGCCTGTGGGCTGGGGCTGGGGTGGCCTTGCATGGGGCCCTTGCCTTGCCATCACAGTGCGCTGTGTGGTGAAGAGCAGGATGTGACAGGGGTGCTTGGAGTAGGGCCATGTGTGGAGCTTGCGCTGTGTGGATGTGTCTTAATCGGCCTTTTAAGGATGGAGCTCATCTGTGGGGGTGTGCCCCTGTGGGGAGGGGATTCATGGCGTTTGGGTTTGGGGGCGTGTGGTTGAGATTGGAATTCATTGGGAGGTTGGGACTGTTTCATCCTGGGCCAGCTCTGGTTGGCAGGCTCGTTTGGTCCAGGTAGACCCCTCTTTTGTTCGTGGCCCCCTCTCCGGATGGGAACAGGGGTCATTGGAGGCTGGGGTCAAAGTGGGGGGGTCGGGGTCTGGGCTGGGGTCATTCAGGTTCGGGCGGTGCCAGCACTAGTCTGCGCTGGTCCTGGGCCGGTCTGCCTGTCTCCACTCCAGAAGGAAGGGGACCGACCACCTCCTGGGTCTGGGGGCTGGTTGCCCCTCTGGGGTATCGGTACCTGGACCTGGGAGTATAGAGTATGTATGTGGAGTGTGAGTGAGTGTATGCCCCCTGGCTATGTTCGGCCTCTGCTTGGAAGGTGATGGGCCCCGGGATCTTGGGTCTCTGGGTCCATGGCTGGATCTGCTGCGGCATAGACGGCTGCTGGTGGGGCCTGTGGGCTTGTCGCTGCAACTCCCTGGGGCTTCTGCACTGTGGCTCCTGGATGGTTCCCCTGGGGCTCTCCTCTGTTCTTCTTTGGGGGGGTTGCGGTTGTCCTGGCGGTGGTCCTCAACCTGCTCTGGGGGGCCTTTGGATGTCTGTGGCTCAGATCTCCTCCATGTCTGTCTCAGGTCCAGGGGGGCGATCTGTGGCTCCTCACACTCGCTACTGCATATCGTTTTGGAGAAACCTTATATACACAAGCGACTGGATTCAGGTGTTAACAGATACACAGATGTTCTATACTGAGACGCAGTTAGCACCAAGTACATTTTGCATGAATTAGTACTATTCACTTTTTAGTAACATTGCTGTTGTTATATATGTTTCTGCAGGTGTAGAAGCAGGTTATATATATATATATCAAGCGGAGCATTATAGCGGCAGCCGTAATGCTCCACTTGTGAAAGTAAAGTAAATCCCTCACATTACTGGCCTGATTAACAAAAAATTTAAGAACATTTCACTGTCTCTTTTAGGCTTGGGGAACTGAAGGAGCAACAATAGACGGATGGTCTATTACAAAATTCCTATAAAATACATTGCCGTTTGTGGTTATGACATGACAACACATGAAAAAAATTCAAGGGATATGAATATTTTTGCAAAGCATTGTACTTCAGCCTTTCACATTTCTCTTTGAGTATCATAAAACAACTTCATCATTAGCATTAGCATGCTAGTGCTGGTGTTAGGAGTATGTTATAACACAGGTCGCTGTAGACTGTTCTTGTGTAAACGTAATCCACTTGCAAAATCTCAACATTTTCTGAAACCATGTCCTAAATCTATAAATGTTATATAAGTAGGCATGTGACTCTTATTGTTCCTGTCGTACTAATGTGTGTCAAACTAAAAATGAAGCTAAATATGTACCTTGAACTTAGTGTCACACCAAGCTCTTGTTGTAAATAATGGTACTCTGTAAATATGCATAAAGAATTGTTTTACAGTGCATTTTATGATGATATGCTTAGTACTCAGGTGTCAACTAGAACTCGATGTTTACATTTAAAACTCTGTTTCCCACTAGTGCTATTTGCATAATGTCAGTGTAAAGATGACAAAGTGTCTCTAACTTGTTACTGTGTACTTTTGAAAGGAAGGCTTGTTTTACTCCTCAGCATGTGGTGTAGAATTTAAGGTTGTTACTGAACAAATGAAGATGAATATAAATATTTGCACTCTGATTTGGCGTCAGAATTATTTTTCTGTTTCGACCAGTAAGTCTCATACAAGTATTCCACAACCTTATTTTTATTTGAATGCAGCATTATATGTAGTATACAAACTTAATGAAACAGTACACCAAAAGGAAAGATGTACAGATTAAGAGTTCACATATTCATCTTATTAATTTGGTGAGATATTTGTCCTTCTCCTTTAGCTTTTATCAGTTGGCACGAGTCTGTCTCCCCCTGCTGTAAAGCATGTGATAAAACAATTTAACTCTGATCTCATAACTTATTGTTGCTCTGAATCATTCTGTACCCCAAGCTAATTTGGGCCAGTGTTTATATAGAGGAATTATATTTGCTTCAGCATACCGCATGAAACCCATGGGAGCAGCAGTTCAGTTTGATCATAACTTGGTGAGGCGGAGAGTGTTGAGACGCACTGGGAGAATGGAGGATCCCTCTGCATAGTAAAGCTCTCGCAAAATCCCACTCCAGCACTTCTCTGATTCATCGTACCTGCAGTAAAGACACACATCTTAATGTCGGTTGTCCTCATGGCATCGTAAAATGGTGTAAAGTAGCAACATTATCCCAGTATATCAGATGCAGCCATTTACAAAATGATTTATTCATTAAATGAAACAGAAAATGACTTTTTTTGATCCAGGGTTTTATATATTTTGAAATAAGTTAAAAGGCTGTGCGTGAAAGACTACATTCCGCCCAATATTGCATCCTATTCCATCCTAAAAAGACAGAGTTTTGGCAAGTTGCTGACCAGGAGCATTCAGGCATGTTTTAACACAATAACAAAGAAGAAAAGCATCAGCTGTGACCTTATAGAAGCAACTGTGGCTGTCCGTCAATATGGGAAGGGCTACTAGGCCAATTCCAAACAACATGAAGTCAACCATTGTGAGAAAGATTAGGTGTAAAACATTTAAGCTAATTGCCAATCTTCCCAGAAGAAGATATCCAAGCAAACTTACCCAGACGTCAGACACTGCAATGCTCAGATAAATTGAAGAAGTCCACAGTCCAAGTATTCCATTTGAGACACTACAGGCGCTAGTTTGCATGGTATATGTACCAATAGCAGTCAGAAAAAGACTGAACAAGCATTTTCCTTGGAGAACATAAAGAAAGCTGTGCAGAAACTTTCTTGTAAAGAAAAATACTCCTGATGATGAACATACTCCTGCTAAAGCTTACAAGCCTTTGAACCATGAGGTATAGTTAGATTTTCCCACACATAGCCTTTTTATTCCCTTTTTTACCATCTTTATTTAATGAATAATGATAGCGGTTAGGACTCAAGTGTGTGTCTCTGTACAATTACATTTAAATAACTTTAGAACCTTGTACATGTTCAAATTTATAAAGGGGTCGGTTTACAAACTAGGTCACAGTAAAAATTTAATTGCTCAACAGGAACTGTACCTTGGATTTCCACATGTAAACTTAATATTTTCCAATTTAGGCAAAAAAAATTTTATTTTAGCGAATCTGTGCCTGACCTGATTTTGAATGGTAGCACCTGGACCCTGGAAGGGCTTGCAATGGCTTTGCCAAGTGTGTCTGACTGTAATGGTCTAAAACATATTATTGGTTTGATGTTGTTTTGTATTTTGCTTCTGACAAACCTTTTTTAAAGATAGATTTTCTAGGTACATCTTAAAAAATTAAATATTGTGGAAAAAGTTTAATACTTTTTGTCACTCATTTCAGGAAGTCAAAATCAATTAAGCCAAAATTCAATGTTTTGAGATGTACCTGCATATCTTTATCTTGTTTGCTGCACACAATATGAGGCCAGACAATGTTTACTTCAGATACTCGAGATACTAGCACAATTTAGAAATCATTGTTTAACAAGTAATGTATAAGAGCCAAAGAAACTATCAAACTTTGACCATTAGACCACAAGGCTGAAATATTTTAAGTGGCTCCTAATGGTGTTTACTGATGATAAGAAAGGCCTTCATTCATAATGTTTTTTTTAATATGAATAACAAAACGTCAACAATTCATCTTTAATTCTTGTAATTGTGAAACATTACAGGCATCATGTAAAGCAGTGTCTCACCTCCAGATATCAGTCATCTCAGTTGGTACTGGGTCTTCACTGGGGTCACTAGGCATCATGGCATAACCTCCAATAGCATACAGGTGACCTCCTGTTGAGATGAGATTAAGAGAACTGCGCTCCTGAGGGAACTCTGTAAACTCAGACCACCTAGAATGTGACAGAAACACATCCAACAGGGATATAACATGATTAAATAAGCTGATATGACTCTGTAACAGTAAAAAGAACATTTAGAGGGCATTACATATGCACCATTACAAATATTTATATTTTAATCAAGTATATTAGTTGGTACAAGTTTAGTGGTTCCAGTTTAACAACAATTGTTTTTTGTTTCTCTATTACTAATATTACCTAAACATGTTGATTAGAAATTAACTGAAGATGGTTTAAATCAATAGTTGTTCTTATTTCTCATACTGGTGTCCAACACAAAACTGGAAGCATATTTATGTGTTGAATTATGCATGCCTATGAACATAACACTTGGGGTTGGCCGTGCTGGAGCAAGATATGAAGTTTTATCAATCTCTGGCTAGTTTAGCAACGGTGCTAAAGCTAAAGTCAAACTTGCAAGCTAGCTGAGCTCCTTAACCTTGAAGCAGTTGCTAATGAACGGCACATCTAGCTGTGGTTGCCAGGGAAAATATTTACATGCCAACTTGTTAGAATAGTTTTAAAACATGCAATTCTTTTCAGTAAGATTTAATTTTTTTTTACTAGAAATCAAGTTTTATCCAAGCTTTGGCTAGTTTAGCAGCAGCGCAAATGCTAAATTTAAATCTGCCGACAAGCTGAGCTTCATAACCCCAGGCATTGCCAATTAAAAGGCATATTTTAGCTGTGTTTGTCAGGGAAAATATTTACATGTCACTTTATTAAAATAGATTTATAAAGTCCATTATTTAAGTAATGTTTTGTGCCATTTTTTGTTTTTCCACATGAAATGAAAATAATAAAATAACGAATAGTGAAAATAATAGTGAAAGTGTTATAATTCAACGTTCAAAGAGGACCCAACAGAAGTGTTTGTTGTATAGACAGAATTTAGCTTATGACATTTTAAAAATTGGTTGGGATGTAACTAATTTATTTAGGTTATTTTAAGTTGTTAAACCTACATAATTTGTGCTCAGAAACATATCATAAAAACAACCCCAAAAGTTCATTGCTCCAATTCTACTGTAAATGTGTTGGTTAAAAACAGCTTATTTTATCAGTGTGCAGTGCCATAAACTCTGGTAAAATTTTTTATATTTTCTCACTTGTTGGCGGCAATGTCATAGACTTCCACAGAGCTGGTCAGGCCTGAGTCAGTCACTCCTGTGGCCACGTAGATCTGGTTATTATGGACGGCGATGCCGAAGAGAGACCTGGCTGTCGTCAGAGGAGCCAAGTCCTTCCACTCAAACTTAGTGGGGTTGTAGACACAGACTCTTCTCATGCATTTCCTGCATGAAATAATTTAATACACCATAGTAAATAAGTTGGGAACTCATTTTATACATGATGTATAGTAAATACAACAAAAGAAAATTTGAATGATTAATTATTTGTCGAAATCAGTCACACGAAGACACTAAATGTATAACATTCAAAAACAAAATGCATTTATCAAAAGTGTAGGATGTGCAGAAAACCAATTATTCGGAATTTTCTATATTACTGCCGGTAAGACCTAAAAGGTCGACAGATTTGAAAACGTGTCAGAAAAATAGATAACTGTTTATCAATTTTATCTTAAAAAGAAAAGTAATACAATATTGAATATCTCCTGTAGTGATTACCTGTCACCTGTTACCTGTTTAGAAACCTGTTTAGAAACAGTGAGGCATTTACTGGGATGACAATCAGGATCTATTAAAGTATGAGCCTTATGATATGTCAATGGAAATGTATCATGACACCTCATAAAACCACTACTAAAGACTTTGGAATCACATGTTCTATCATCAGACAATAAAAGATTAAACCAAGCAGTTATAAAGAAAATCAGCTGTTCAGGAAAGTTTTTTTTTATATTGCAAACAAACCAGGTGGTAGCAAGAAAATTGTGGAAAGATACGGTCCAATTTGAAGTGTTTTGTGTTGCACATGAAAATACTTTATACCATAATAAGGACCTTTATCCCATCTGTATGAATCCTAGCAAATAGTTCAAGAATGATGTATTCTAAACCTTGATGAAGCAATGTGCCAGGGCACTTGTCTGTGAGCTTTCACTGAGTAGAAAGCTCTTAAGACAGTGAAGTACATTTGAAGAATGAGTATAAAATGAATACATTACTTTTAGATGGCATAGTAAGTCTTAGATCAAAACACTGATCCTAAGTTACCTGTAAAACTCAGTTGCATATCTGTATATCTTGATTGTTTTCAAGCTTAAAACTGTTTCTCAAGTCTGGGGCTGTGCAGTGCTGAGCCCAGAAGGCAGGGTTGCATCATAAGACATATATTATTTTTTAACCATTAAGACAATGATTCAAACTCTTTGTTTGTTTTCTGCTTTGGAATACCACATATCTAAAATAAAACAAAAAAACATTATGAAAGTTTTAGTAGAACTACACTGCGCTCATTTTCCTCTCTTCAGTTATTGCCTCAGTTTTGTGTTGAGAGATGACAATGACTGTAAAAGGTGACATTTGAAGTGACGCACCATGGCACTCAGACTGGAATAACGTCACACCCAACCAAATTTTACTTGAATTGCAATCTGGCAAGGCAGGGAGGTGTATGCAGTGACCAAGGTAATTACTATTAGGAATACTAATCTCTGTCAGGTCTGTCTCTCAGCATTTTGTACATTAAAACACTCAAGCAGTACATTCAGTAGAACTGAGGTTCCACGGTTACCTACTAGGGTTGGTGACTGATTTAATAGAAATACAAAGCAAGAGTAAACATTATATTACAGCAGCTACAGCAGCCATAATGAAATATAAATATGCGGCAGCCATATTAGATTTCCAGGCTAGCTTGGTGCGAAATGTTTGAGGTTTTTCACTGACTTGAGAGGGACTTCCTGTTTATTTATGCAATTTTGACGATGAAAATGCAGACTTCTGACTGCATATGAAATGTACAATTAAACTGCATTCTTTAACCAAACCAGACTGATACAGTTTTCCTTTTGTTCTTCCAAAATCTGCTGTTTGAAGATGTGTGTCACTGTGGTATGCCTGCCTTCTCTAACCCTAACCCACTAGGGAGACTTAATATTTACTGACTTACATAATACATAATAATAAACAAAAGTGTCTGATTTGTCTTGATACTTCTAATGAATGTTTTTATGAAAACACTTATAAACTGTTTGTGTTTTATGCCATATCTGTGCAGCAATAAAGCAAACTTTACAAACTTTGAATGGAACAGCTACGATGAATGGTAAATTTTTGCAGTTTGGGATACTGCCATTGATATGTGTCAGCTGGGTGCACTGTTTTAGTTCAGTGCTATGATGGCACAACCCATTTTTGTGAAATACATGAATAAATAGGAAAAAATCAACTAATTTCTTGGCATATTAAAATGAAAAAATAAAGACTGAATGAGGGAAGTCACAAAATTAACAATAAACTCTTTCATAATTAAAGTGTGTGACGTTGAGTGTTGCACATGCTACTTACTTGCTTTCAGACTTTCCTCCAATAACATAGACAAGACCCTTGTGTGCTACAGTCCCATGACCATACACTTCATAAGACAGCGGGTCTGACTCTCCCCATTTGAATGACCTGTATGCCAAAAAGACAATGAGTCTCTATGATCAGATTAATGTTAAATGTGAATGTGAAGAAGCACAGAGCTGTAATTTGGAAGTTGCATGATAGGAAAGTTCAGAAAGATAAGCACATTTTTCTACATCTGGTTATTCTGAATTTCTTCAAATGATTACAAACCTATAGTAAATCACACGTACTGTCAATAAAATAATGAACAAAACAAATGACTACAAGGTCCTCAAATCAAGATCAACTTACTGTCTGTCATAGATCATGACTGAACTCAGAGCATGTTCTCCCTCCTTTAGTTGTTTTCCACCAACAACAAAGATAGAGTTTTCAACTTCAGCAAGGCCAAACAGACACCGAGGATTGGGCTGTGAAGGCATTCCCAACCATTCCGAACTTACTGGATCAAACTGTGGATGAGAGCATCAATGTGGGGAGAGATTTTTAAACTAAGATTTTTAAAGGGCAAATATGATCAAATTTTAGAGCCAGAAACACAAGATTTTGAAAGCATAAAACAGCAGACATTTTCATTATTTTAGAAAGCAAAAAAGCTATTTTAAAATGAACATTTCGGCCACAAAAAGAGCTTTTTGGAACAAAGAGGCACTACCATATATCGATAATGTCATCTGGAAACGTAGAGCATGATTGCCTAGGCTTGTAAATAGAACATAGTTTTCTTTTCTTGAGGAAAAAAAAGTAAAATGTATGTGTAGCCACTCTTATTTTCCCTAGAGAGGTGGGTGAGCCTTGTGAAGGTAAATAGAAGAAGAGGATCGACTTTTCCTCACCTAACGAAAACTCTCTCTCAGTACAAAACCCTTTTTGCGCTAGGGCTATGAAACACTTAAACTGTCGGCTTTAGGTGAAGGAACAAGAGGACATAAAAGAGTTCATGCTACATTGAAAACAAACAGCTCTGGGTGAAATGGCAGTCAGAGCATTACAGAGAATGATTATTAATAAGTATACAGCTTCTTAAGTAAAAATGTATTGTTTTAACACAATTTGTACTTTTTCTTTTCTCCTTTTTAACCAAAATTCTGCTAGCATCCATGTATTGAATTGTTTTAATTACATCAATGAGCACTGTCCTAAAGTTCCCCTGGCATGTTTTCTCAGTGAAAATTACCTGCAGTAGCAATTCCTGTTTACTCAGTGCCTGAGCCAAGTTAATGAGAAATTCTAAATCAACATTTTAACATCCCTCACAACAATATATATGTAGCATTAGCTTGAAGATACTTTTTAGGGTCAAACAACATGAGAGAAAACTAACTCTAGATGGATCAGTTCATTTTGAGCAGCATGTTTTAGAAGCCTGTAGAATAATGTTCAGAGAGCTACATTACTGTAAAGCAGATAAACCTTCAGAAGTAAAAGGCTGACTGGTGTTGAAAGTAAGATTTCTAGCTGCTTCCTTTCACTACTGGTACATTTAATACAGCCCATGCTCCTCCCAGGTAATATTTCTCTTGACTTTGTCCTCAGTGAAGAAATCACCCCAGGATATTAACCTTGTGAATCAAAACTTAATCTGGAGATTTTGGTATTACTACTTTCTAGTAATATCACTTGCTTTCTTTGTTTAATGTTTTTCAAATATTTCTCAACTTTGGACATGATAATAATTAGAACTATCCTGAATTACAGGCCTGACCACAAGTGAAAATTAAAAGTTTAGAAAATTATGATATGTGCTCTCCAGGTTTTGACAAAACACTAAACAAAACAAAATTGGTTTCTCAGCTTTGATGAGAAATAGATGCTGTTCATGAATGGCACACTACCTGTAGGAAGTAAGACATGAATGGCTCATCTTTGTCCTCCTCATTATAGAGAAGTCCTCCAACCACAAATATCTGGTTCTGCTTTGTCACCAGGCTAGAGTGGTTCTTGGGAATTTCTGTAGATTCTGACACCACAAAACACTCATTGCCCACCGGGTCATAGGCCACAGTCCCTGTGTTGTTGATCATAAGTATAAGGTCCATCTCAAACATTCCAAAGCGAGGGTTGTTGTTCAGTATTCCTGGCAGGTATCCCTCCTCAACGTCTTCCTCGTCACTCTCCTCTCCTCCCTTTGCATCATCACTGGCAATCCTCTTCGCCTTGGGGAGACGGCCTCTGTGAGCATCAATGACTAAATCCAGCTGTTTCTTGATCTCTTGGTTGAATCGGATATACTGGTGACACTCAACTTTTTCTTTGAAGTAATCTTTGGGGATGAGCCTGAATCGGACACAGTGTAACAGCTCAGGGAGCTCCTTTAACCGCGTTGTCTCATCGTGTTTGATCCAGTCCATCAGGGATTCAAAAACCTGCTCTTCTCGGTCAACGTTTAGGGCGTCTGAAGAGATGATGATGGCTAACTCCCTGGGGCTGAGCTGGAAAAAGTCCTGGTCCCTCACAACAACTTGGTACCGTTCACAGATGAATTCTCTAGCGCCAAGAGCGAGCCTCGGGCAATCCAGAAGAAGGCCGAGTTTGAGGATGGCAAGGCAGTTTCCCAGCACCATCTTCTCTTGAAGGTAAGACAAGCATACAGAGAAGATGGAGGGGATCTGGTACATGTTAGCGACCATGAAAATATCCTGGACATTCTGCTCTGTCAGATTAATGTCAGATGTGTATAAGTAGCGCAGAATCATCTCCATAACACTGGGGTCCACATCTTTAAGGACTATCTCCCGCTTCTTACTCTCCTCCAGTTCAGACAGGAACATGGCTTTGAAGAAGGGGCTGCTGGCAGCCAAAACCAGACGGTGGCAGGGGAACTCCTTGTCCTGGATTTTCAGGACACAGTCCACAAACTTGTCATTCTCCAAAAGATCACACAGTCCATCCTGGAGCAGGGACTGCTGGTACATCCGAGGCTGAAGCACCGGGTCTATCGTCAAAGCCGCCATTTTGTTGGTGTGGTGTTGGTTGGCTCCCTTCCTGCCACGAAAGAGCAGGACTGTCGGTGCTCACTGGCCTACTCAGATCGCTGAAATAGCCTCAAAGGGGTTGGTCGGCTGATGGTTGCAGCTGTCTATGACTGTCACTGAGAGTAGAAGTCCATAGTATTTATAGACTGCATCGCCACAAAGCAAAGATAAGGCCCTACTACTGCAGCATAAGCACAGGCCGCCCACAAAGAACAGCTGAATGCTGGTGATGGTTAAATCTAGCAAACAACTCATCAGGCAACTGTTCTGTACTATTTTTAATCTATTTAGATCATACTGTGGGCATTGTTTAGCACCAGGAATATAGAACTGTATATACTATGTAAAGGCAAAAAAACCCTGATAAACATTTTTTCCACATAAGTAATGTCACCTAACAGCAAAACTAACTATTAGAGAGCAAGCAAGTCAATACCTATTTATTCATACTATTATGAATGTTCTCCAGGTCACAAACAGAGGAAGTGACATACTTTTCTATGAATATGCATTTACCACATCCACTTACTCAGGTTCCTGTTTAGTAAAAAAACAACAGGAATAATCTACATTTGTTTTACATTTAACATTTAAACATTCAGAAATGAGAAAAAGAAAGAATAAAGGTTACAATGATTTGTTAATTATTTAAGCTAAATATGTGCTTCCAAAAAGTACAAAGATAATATTGTAACTAAGAACTTTCAGTTTTTTACTCTTTTCCTTTTTTTAAAAAAGGACAAGCTACATGATTTACATAGCCTAACAAAATCCTCCCTGGAAGTTTCTTACAGTTTGATTGATTTTTTTTTTTTTTTTTTTTTTTACAGTTTCAGAACTTAATCCAACTTTTAAGTAAACGTTTTTTTTAATGTTAATTGTTCGCTTCTGGTTGCTTCCTTTCAGCCACCAAAAAGTCCAATATTACTATTGGTGTACAACACTGACATCTAGTGGTTACAAATGACACTGAGGAATTTGATGTAAAATAAAAACAGCAGCTGTTTTTTAATCTTTTAAATATATACTACCAGCCAAACGTTTGGACACACCTTTGTCATTTAATTGCTTTTCTATATTTTTATTACTTTCTACGTTGTAGATACATACTGACGACATCAAAACTATGAAGCAAAAGTGTGAAGAATTATAAATGGCCCCCCTTTGCTTTGATTACTGCTTTGCACTCTTGGCATTCTCTCAGTGAGCTTCATGAGGTCTTGTCTTAGATCACCTGAAATAGTTTCCAACAGTTACCAGATTTACTAATAAAAATAAAGACAAATCGTTGAATGAGAAGGTGAGTCCAAACATTTGACTGGTAGTGTACATGTGATCATAGCCATGTGTTTTAGGTGATAAAAAAACCTTTTTATTGAGGCAAAATGAAAATGACAGGACATTACAGACTCAAGAGATTAATTCAACAAAAATATATATCTTTGAATAAATATGTTTATAATAAGGGTACAGTGTCATAGCTGACTGTTCACTATTCGTATTATTTAAATGCAACAAACACGTGTGTGTGTGTAATGTTTCATAATAAACAAAGTCAAATCCACAAATAAACTGATAGAATTTCAGCAATAATTTCTTTTCTTTTTTTTTATAGTTTCTGATCAATATTTCTATGTAGAAATCGTCTAAATTAGCACCAGGTAATATTTGTCAAATTATATGGAAGTGAATGGCAAAACATCTGCACAATCCAATATTAGCATGTATTGAATACATATTTATTACTTGGAAACTTTAATTGGTCAATACCAAATATACCTGATTAATATAGATCCAGTTTCGCATGTTTTATAGATGCACAGTTATTTATTTGCATGTTTTTCATCAGCAGAACTGTATATTAAAACACTGCATGGATTTCAGGAAAATAAGGGAAATAAGGGAACTTAAAGGCTTCAGATCCAATAATCAAAATCTGTCAAAATCTGTTTGCCAAAGTGTTTACTAATGTGAACTAATCAGCACGATTCTTCTGCCCTCTGTGATATCATCAACCCAAATACGCTCTTTAAAAGTTTTAATGGATAATATTTTAAACCCCATAAAACTCCTTTTTTAATTAAATGGCATATCTTTGAAGCAGCCTATTTATTCAAACAAACAGTATATCAGTTTTAGTTTTTACTGCATTGGGCAAAAATAATGAACTCATCTCAGGATGGGATGAAATACATCTTTATTTCAAGACAAACATTTAAATAAACACCCTTTTGCATGAAAACATCTGAATGATAAAACACATTACAATCTTTATAAAGTTTCCCTCATTTCCTTCCGCACCGAAGACATGCTGCAGGTTTTGTTGACAGGCACGAAAAGACTGACCCAAGTTTCCTGTTCGATCTATTGTCTATCATAGCAAAGTGAGGGCCAGAAGTGTCTAAGATGGGTGGAAGAAAAGTAAACAGATTTCCATCTGTAATTTCCTGTGAAATCTGTGAATTGGAACAAGGCAATCACCTTCTGAACATGGGCCAGGGACTTAGTTACATTCAGCATCCTAAGACATCCAACACATAGCCACTATTAAAACCAAAATACTATCTTCTTCTGTAACGTGTGCTTTCACTAAGAGACAGTGGAGCAAAGATACATTAAGATTACCTGAAAGCTTTGTGGAAGATCTCCACAGCACCCTTTGTTTGTTTTTCTTATAGCAAGTTTCTTTCAAGTTTCATTCCCTTTAGTGTGATTAAGGGTTGTGACAATAGGCTCTGAAGAAAAAAATATACTATTTGAATAAAATGAACTAAACTGCAGGTAATAAAAAGCAAGAATGTTCAAATCTGAGAATAATGTAAAGAAAGTGTCCAAACAGAGCAATGTAGCTGCTCATTTAAAATACTGAACATTATCTATCCTGTTGTTAATTGATTTTGTTTTTAAGGCTTGTAATGTACATTAAAACATTTGTTCAATTCATATACAAAACACGTCATTCTTGGGTTTCTGCCGAAGTATGCGGCGATTATCTACTGCAAGTGCACTTGAGGATACTTTATGTTCAAAATACCGACTCGCTTCTGACAAGCAAAAGCTTTGCACTGTGAACAATAAAGGTGCCAACTGGCTGTCACCGTTTGGTTGTGTTCCAGTTGGCGAGGCTAACAATGAAACCATGTGAGGGCCTGCCATACAAGTCAGAAAATACTGTGGTTTGATGTTTGATTATTCAGCTTTCTCTTTGCCACCATCCACTTGCTTTACTGGGTCCGGATCCTCCAACAGGGCCTGCTGTCGCTCCCTTTCCTTCACCAGCTGCACACCACAGTAGGTCACAAGCAGCACAGACAGGGTGCACAGCGGAAAACCTAAGGAATGGGAATGGACTTTCATTACCAAACCTTTTAGTTTGGCTGACAATAAAAAAACAAAGACACTGGAAAATCTCCTGCACCTTTGTCCCTTTGACACTTATAGGCACTCAGTAAAAATGAGTAAAAACCCATGAAATAAATGCATCTTTTAATTCATTAGAATAATCTCACAGTGACAATTTTAAAAGAATTTTAGAAAAATCTAACCTTTAAAGCTCAATATCCTGCAGGATGTAGATGCATCTCTGCTCCAACAGAACTGAATCAAATGAATGGCTCATTACCAGGACCCTGCAGAACCTCATGGCATGCTAAAGAGGTAATTCAGCCATTTGCTCAGTTGTGTTTAGGTGTGGTCTTTTTGTCCTACCATTGCAAATTTAAATGTGTGCTGTAAACACTCCTGGGACTCGAATTGTTTGCTTTTGCATCTTCTTTTCAAAAATAGGCAGACAGGGAGTGGGGTGGAGAGAGGGGGAAGACATGCAGCACAGCCCTCCAGGGTCAGGACTTGAGCCCGGGACAGCTGCGTCAAGGACTGAGCTCTCCACATATGAGTTGGGTGCTACGCTGCGTGGATGATTTTAAAGGCTATCTGGTTCTTGTATACCCAAAGCAAGAGCTGTGTCCATATTCTCAACGCAAAATTGAAATTGGCACTTGAGACTGTCACTGTCTCTGATCCTAACTGTGGTATTAATAAAAAAGGATCTCAAGGCATAGTTGTGGAGAGGAAAGTATATAGTTTGGGAACCCCTGTCTTGCTTTTGGTGGATGATGTGGTTCATTCTTTTGAACCATAAATTTCAGCATCCACTGTCAAAGTGTTTGCAATTTGTAGCTGAGTATGAAGTTGTCTTGATAAGAGTCAGCTCCTCTACGTCTGTGGTCATGGTTCCTAGATGGAAAAAGATGGATTGCAACCTCCAGGTGGGGGATCAGGCTCTGCCTCAGGCAGAGGAGCTTAAGTATATTGGGGTATTGTTTACAAGCGATGTCAGGATGAACCCTTTTCTGCAGTAATGCAGAATGTGCTTTGGTCTGTTGTGGAGCAGAAAAAGCTCTCGATTCAACCCTCACCTGTGGTCATTAGACAGGGATTATGATCAAAACGAAGAGATCCCGGATACAAGTTGCTATTGAGAGCTTCTTATGTAGAATGGCTGGGCTCAGCCTTAGAGACAGTGTAAGGAGCTTGCAGTAGAGCTGCTGCCGTAGGTGGTTCAAGCATCTTGTCAGGATGGCTTGCCTTCGAATGCCAGTCCTGCTAAGAGGAGACCCTGGGGTAGACCCAGAACACAAGTAATGTACTTGCCTTATAACCAAGAAACGCTAAGGGATCCTTCCTGAATGAGCTGGACAGTGTATCTGGCTTTTCCCTCCCTAGACCTGTTACTTCAAAGTGTGAGACAATGTTAAATGTTTTTATTTCTACATTTTCTCAGTGTGAGAAGTTTAAGGCTTTCATCCAAACCTTTACCAGGAGGATTATTCACATTTGAGGCGCTGGGTGTGATCTTGCACTCATTTTAACCCACCTTTGAAAATAATCCTTCTGCCCACCAATTTGGCAAACTCCAAACTGTTCAGGGAAAGAACATTGTAGAGGACAATAGCCCAGAAGTTGGCAGCATTAAAGACACCCCTGATCCTGCGAGACATGGCTTCACCCATAGCTTCCTAAATACCAAGAACAAACAGTAGTACACACATTAATTCTTCAACGACTTCCTCAAATCTCACTCAGACTTGGTCATATGGATAAAGACTTACCGCACTTGAACACATATTGCAAATGTCATAGTTATATTAATGTGCAAACCAGTGCTCAAATGAGAGTATTTTTTAACATCTCAAGATATAAAAAGAGGTTATTTTTATCGCTTCTCACCTCCATGATAGAAAATGGTGGAATGGAGAAGAACTTTGCCACCCACAGCTCAAAGTTGAGGCCAAAGCAGTTGAAAAAGGACCAGATGTAAACCACCTCACATGGGCCCAGCCATAAGGTGGTGACAGCAAAAGTACAGACTGTTGCAAGAAGTTCTTTAAAGATCTTGTCATGATTCTCACCGATATAGTCATAGACATACCTGCAAAATATCAACCCAGATTTTATATAATCTCAAATCAAAATCATGTTGCAGTCTGGAATTTATAGGCAAAAACTCACTTGCACAGCCAGTCGTTAATGCCTCTGTCAAAGTGCCTGCAAAGAAACAGGAAATTTGTTTTGTGCAACAACTGAAAAGCCACATGATTTAAAGATTTAACAGTAAGTAATTACAAGGGGATTTATTTATTTAGGAGGAAGTCACACGTACGTCTCAGCAAAGACGTAGAGCATGGTGATACACTTGGGAGGCTGAGGTGGGTCCAGGTGGTCCAGTGTTGCCACAGTGTTGATAACGCCAAACATCACGGCTGCTTTTATCCAGTCATACACCAGGTTGGAATAGGCCAGTCCGGCTACAATGAAAACAGTTCTTTGTACTTTGCAGTTTTTTAGGTATTCAACTCGACATTTGCCAAAGTACCTACAGTAGCCTGCAAAAGTGTTGATATGCCTTAAACGTTTTACAAAATGCCACATTACCACAAACTTCAATATATTTTATCCGAATTTTATGTGTCACAGCAACACAAAGTAGGGGATAATTGTAAAGTGGAAGGAAAAATATGTGGTTTCCAAATCTTTTTTTACAAATAAAAGTCTTCAGCTCCCTTTACTCTGATACCCCTAAATGAAACCCAGCGAAACCAGTTGCATTCAGAAATAGCAACTCCAGCATTGTGTAATTTAATCTCAGTACAAATATAGATGTTCAACAAACAACTTCCTGAAGACCAAGGAACACCGCAGACAGATCAGGGTGAAAGTTGGGAAGAGGCTTAAAGTGGCGTTGGTTTATAAAAACAATATCCCAACCTTTGGACAACTCAAAAAGCACTGTTGAATTCATCATGTTAAAGAGGAAGAGTATGGCACAACTGCAAACTTACCAAGACATGCCTGTCCACCTAAACTGAAAGACTGGGAGGGAGAGCCTTAACTAAAGAAGCACCCAAGAGGCCTGTAAGAGCCATATGAGTGAGACTTGCAAATTCATAATATGGCACAGGTGAATTCGCGCTATTGGCATTTGGGTGGGCAGTCCTCAATTCCACCAGTTTTGGCCTCAATAATGCCCATGGTGGTGGCAGCATCATGCTGTGGGATATGCTATTCTCCACCGAGGTCAGGGAAGCTGGTAAGTGGTAAAAAGACGATGGTTTAAGCTTAAGGTGGGGCAATCCTGGAAGAAAACCTAATAGAGGCTGTAAACGACTGCGGCCGGGGATGGAGGTTCACCTTCAAGCAGGTCTACAAGCCTTAATATGGAGATAGAATGGTTTAGATCTAACACAGTAATGTATTAGAATGGCACTGTTGAGATCCAACCCAATTACATGTCTGAATCTGGGGTAAGTCTTGAAGACTGATGCTCACAGATGTTCTGCATCCAATCTGACTGAACTTCAGATGTTATGCAAAGAAAATGGACAAAGGTTTTTTAGTGTCTAGATGTCCAAAGCTGGTAGAGACCCCAAAAGGCATACAGCTGTAATTGCAGTGAATTGTGGTTCTACAAGTATTGACTCAGGAGTGCTAAATACAAATGCACCCTACATTTTTCAGATTTTTATTTATAACAAGACGTTTAAAACCTTGTATGCTTCTTATCCCCCTTCACAATTATGAACTACTTTGTGTTGGCCTGTCACATGACACGCAAAAAAAAAATATTGAAATGACCTTCCGAGGCCTCAGAAATAACCCCAACATTTTTTAAATTGCTGTACCTGGTAATAACTCACCTGTTCAAGCAAGAAGGATTTACAGTGTAAGTAAAATGTTTGTGCGGTAATAATCTTTTAGTTGCTTACCGAGACACCAGTCGGAAAGCTTGTTGACCAACTTCATATCGCTGGGTATAGTCAAGATGTACAGGTAGTGGAAGAAGATGTCCACCACCAAAATAACTCCCAGGTGTAACAAAGCCTTGGTTGTGATGTTCCACATCTCCCTCTCCTTACGGGTTAGCTGAGTGTTGTTAGCCTGTGGAGTATAATTCATTAGCAATGCAAACAAGTTTACCATACTTGATATACTATCAGAAAAAATGAATATCTAATCATTCATACGGATGACAAATAGTTGAGTTTCATAGGTATTAACAGTGGCGGCCAGCCCATAGGGGCCTTGGGGCACTGGAAATATTGCCCCTCGCAAGTAAAAAAAAAAACGCGGTGCAGTCAATCAGAGGGATGATGGCGAACTTAATGAGCGAGGTGAAGCTTCCACTGAATTTGGTGAGGTCCTTATTTATCTACCCGTTCGCAAGAAGCACAGTGGAGGACAAAACCCAGGGTAAGGAGCTGAGACCCGACAAGCCCGACATTATCATCAACCCGCAGACCAAGGAGAAAAATAAAGTCTACAACCGGAATTTTTGCAAGAGTTGGTTCAAGCGCAAGTCGTGGCTGACCGGCTGTGGAAAAGCCAATGCACTTTTCTTTTTTCCCTGCATTCTTTTTAAAAGTGCCAAATGTGATTTAATCTGGACAGAGTCAGGACAAACCGACTTGAAGCATCTCTCCGACGCATTAACAAGCATGAACAATCAGATGTTCACATGGAAAACTGTGTCAAGCTATCTGTGCTTGGAAAGATTAGCATAGCGGAGCAGCATGATGCCGGACATGAGTTGCAGTAAGAAGGTACAATGAAAGGGTTGATAAGAATCGTCATATTTTAACTATATTAAGTTTTGTGGTGCCTTTGAACTGCTATTGCGCCGGCATTTTGAAAGGGATGCTGTTCAATTGTATTCGTCGTCTCACTGTTGATTCCATTTCATATACTGGAGTAGGTAGAGAAATGTATTGTTACATCAGCCCCACCAAGAATATTTTTCATCAGCCACCACTGGCTATTATCTATAAAGATAAAGAGTAGCTAAGTAATTTAGGATATAGACACACACTTGGTGAGTGTATGTCTGACCTTACCTGGGCATGAAAACGGTCGAAAGTCATAATAGGTCCAAAGAAGAAGAATGGGAGGTAGAAGTTGTATTTCAGGAGGTCAGAGAACGTGTAGTTGCCCTCATTCCTGTCACAATTCTCCAAAGCAAAGCTCATGCAGCGCATGATACTGAAGCCACAGCCTCCGTAGAACAGGATGTCTTGCAGGTTGAAAGAACCAGTCACCAAGGCCTCCTAAAGGGGTATTCAGTCAATTGTGAACATTACTCAAAAACACTTTGTATTTTTGCAACAATATCAGTTTGGGTGCAGAGATGTTGGAATATTGTCTCTCGTTTTATTGGTATTGGGTACACATGTTGATTTAACATTGTTTTAGTTCTGTGTAAAAGCTGCAAACCATCACATATTTCCTCATGCATTCCATACAAGGTGCCGGATCTTCTTGTATTTTTCCTAAATGATATTGACTGATTTTTTTCTTTGGCTGCTGATTACTCACCTTCAAACCCTTAAAGAGTCGGAATTACTATTGTTGAAAACCATCTAAAGGTTTGCCAAAAAGTCCAGCTCTTAAGAAGCAAAGCATGAAAAAAACAAGAGGTTGAAATGTCTTCCACAGTACTGTAAAGTAAATGTTATGTTTGGCAATATCTAAAAAATGTTATGTTGATCTTTCTTCTGTAAAACTGTCATCTGTGTTTGTGAAGCCAAGGAGGAAACGACCCACTCACCTGCCAGGAGTTATACGGCTCCAGCTTGATGGAGGCCAGTGTGCTCAGGCCTGCAGCAAAGCACATCCATTTCTTCTTCACCAGGGCGACACTGTACAGTATGATGCAGTGGGACACAACCAGAGCCATGAAGGTCCAGCCCATGGTGACCAGGACCACTAGACCACCGTACATGGCAAAGATCAAGGATCTGTGCTGTGGGAAAGAAAATGGAGGCCAGCATTAGTCGGTTGTTTGGCGTCAAAGCAGTCTATGTTCACTCCTAATTAAATGCCACAATCCAAACAGCAATGTTAGTACAGTAACACTGTTTCATGGAAATATGGAACAATGCAATCATGATAGGTAAGGGAAAGAAAATCTACTGTCCTATAAGCATTTAAAGAAGACATGACAAGTGTTATAACATTCACATATTTATTAAACTTACCTTACATCCATATATACCAATCTTCATTGTAAGAATGTAACAAGACAAAAAACATCTTTAAAACATGATCCTCTGTTTTAAATGTAAAAAAACAACAACAGAATAACCAGGCCAACAAACATCTCAGAGTGCAAAGTGCAGTTCACTCTTATGCATCACCACAATTTATCAGAGTTTAGGTTATAACTGTAGTGCCGTTTAAAAGAGCTTTTTACATTTTGTCACATTACAGCCACAAACATCAATATAAAATATTGGGATCCGATGTGATAATGTGAAGTAGAAGAACATTTTTAGGATGTTTTACCAGTGAAAATCTAAAAAGTGCATTCTTCTCCCTCTAACCCTACACCTTGGTCAATGGTGTGTAGAATCACCTTTTTTCTGCAAATACAGCTGCAAGTCTTTACCAGTCTATACCAGCTTTGAACATCTAGAGCCTGAGATTTCTGCCCATTTTCCTCTGTCAAATGGCTCAGTCACAGTCAGGCTGCGGGGATAGTGTTTATGAACATTCATTTTCAACCATTTGATCCAGGCCTTGATTTTGACCTAGCCATTCTAACACATGAATGTGCTGTTTCCTACGCCTTTTCATCGTGGCTCTGGCTGTATGTCTGGTGTTGTCCTGCTGGAAAGTGAACCTTCGGTCCAGTGTAATATCTTTCCCTCTCGCCTCTAGCAGGTGTTCATCTAACATTGTCCTGTATTTAGCTCCATCTATCTTCTCATCAACTGTTTATTAATTAGATGAGTTCTAAAGCCACCTGCTTGCAATAGATTTTATTAGGAGGTATCAGAGCTTCTAACTCTTCTGAATTATGCACTACTTTACAATGGTCTGTCAAATAAAATCCTTTTGAAATGTACTGTTTCTTTAATGTGATAAAATGCCAAAAAGTTGTGTTACTGTACTTTTGGAGGGCATTGTATATATAAGTAACAACCCACATCTTTGTTCACTATAAAATAAGTTATTTTTATTTACTGAATTCAATACATTATTTAACCCATCACTACAATGTAGCTTTGTATATACAGTAACACTACATACCTACTTTTATTTGATTGATGGCCTTGATTGCATTCATTCACAAGAGCAAAACACACTCAGGTGTTTACTACACAATACATACATTCTACAGACCACATACAGACAAAAAAAAAAAACCTTGCAGACAAACTAAAGTACCATCTAAGACATTCACTACATCTCCTCTGCTCTGTAGCTCACTCCCACACACCTTTGGAGCTAGCAGGGTAAATATCTTGGCAAAGATCACATGACCGGTGAGAGCAAAAAGGATATGATTGCGGAATGTAGAGAACCACATCACCCACTCGAAGTCCGAAACATCCTGTAACGAAGAAAGATGTGTCGGGAACCGTTGATAACACCCACTCATATCTGTGTTTGTTGTATAAGGATCGCATATGGAGAACTCACCATTTTCCTGCCAAAGTAATGCCACCCTGGTCTCACACTTTCTTTAAAGGCCTTTCTGTTTACATTATCTGAATAAAGGGCAAACAGCAACATAAACATACGACAAAAGATTTTATTTAATTTTTACTTCCTTTTTTATTTTTATTGTGTTAAATAATTTCACAGGTCCTGCATGCAAATAATAATCCTGCCAGTAGTCAGGCGTTTGAAAGCTTTGGTCTGAATATTGGATTATCTGCAATGTGGATTTAGTATGCAAGGTCCATTACATGATATCGAATATTACATAACCCACTCTGTGCTGAGCTTTATAAATTTGAGGCAGAAATCTATAATCGTGCAAAAATCTTGTTGGAGATTAGTTTTCTATGAAGACTGAAACAAAACCACAACACTAAAGTAAATAAATAATAAAAAACAGCTCTTGTAACATTTTAAATCAGAAGATTAAGTGGAGGGAAGCAGAGATTTTTAGTGCAGAACAGCATATGACTTGCATGAGCTCCCATAGCTTTGCCTGATTACCCTAATGGCTGTGAAAAAGTCCATAATGATGTTAGGGTAGGTCAGGGAAAGCCTGCAACTTCTGGGAGCAGAGCCAGATTTCTCTTACCAGTATGCAGTGATGCTGTACCATGCAAACATGGACTTTAGAGATTAGACAGGCAGTAAACCATTGAAGAAAAACGCTGGGGAGGATGACTGACAGCAGAACGGTGCCTGGACTGATCAGACAGCGCAGACTGTGACAAACAGTACCAGCCACCAGATTACACTCAGTGCATTCAAGCATGTAGGGGCCTGAATATTTGCACATTTAACATTATGAGACATAAATATGTTTGGTCTAAGTGTAACATTTTGGCAGCCAAAAAACATTGAAAGAAAGATTACCCTCTTTAAATTGTTAGCACATTAATAAGAGTATGCAGCAGTTCCTTTGGGGAAAGTGCTCTCTTTTTAATCTGCTGAAAAAACTTTGGTCTACTTTTGGATTATACTGGGAAAGGTAATAGATGAAGACCCAGTTTTTGAAACCATTTTGATTGAAAAAAAATACCTCTTTTATAGATCTTTGAGTAAACTTTATTGTATTTGTAATGAATTTCTTGGGATAGAAGAACACAAGCTAGTACACGACTATGACATAGAAAGAAACTGAACAATGGTTTTCAACATTTTTTTTCAACTAATTATCTAAAAAGTGTGACGTACATCTGTATTTAGCTGTTCTTTGCTGTGATACCCCTAAATAAAATCCATTACAACAAATTACCTTAAATGTTGCCCAATTAGTAAACACTCCATACGTGTGCCAGGGTTAGGGTATAATGCAATATCCGGAGCTTGGGACATTTCTTGAACCACTGTTAGTGTATGGCACAACTGCAAACAAACACAAAGATGGCGGAACAAGGACAGCAATAAAAAGAGAGGCAGCCCAGAAGCCCATGGTGACTCTGGAGGAGCTGCAGAGATCTACAGCTCAGGTGGCCGAATCCGTTGACAGGACACCTATCAGTCATGCAGCCCCTAAATCTGGCCTTCGTGAAAGAGTGGTGAGAAGAAAACCATTGTTGAAACAAGGCCATTAGACGTTCTGCTTGAGTTTGCAAAATGTGGAAAAAAGTGCTCTGGTCAGATTAGACCAAAGCTGGATGTTTTGGCTGTGAAACATGGTGCTGGCTACATCATGCTGTGGGGATGTTTTTATTAGCAGTAGCAGACAGGGAAGACGTTCAGAGTTAATGGGGATATAGACTGAAATCCTGTAGGCTGCCTAAGAGCTGAAATTGTGGTCGAGGTCACTTTCCTTAAACATGCAGGGCTATAATGGAATAGTTTGGATCAAACCATATCATGTGATTTAATGGCCTAGTCAAAGTCTAAACCTGAATTAAGTTTAGAATCTTGTGTCAAACTATCACATAAAACATGACAATGACTTTAAACTTTAACTTTTTCCATGTGTGTTTTCAGTTCCTCCTGGAGGGGTTGTGCACTCACCACTCGAGGCTTCAAATATCCAACTGCCAGCCCATATCAGTGCCCCTGCGAGTACAGCAGAGTAGAGATACAGCTCATATCTGGGGAGTGCAGCCTTGATCCCCATGGCGAATCTGTGTGCTCGAAGCCTGAGAAGGAGAAGGAATTATGACCCACAATGTTAGGATAGACCTAATAGATGGCAAAGTTCATTTAACAGACAGACAGGTTTACATTTGGAAGAACCAAAACATACCAAGGATTTCTAAGCAAAGAAAGTTTTAAAGAATTTCCTGAATTAATGCTTTGGAGAATGATTGGCTAGATTATCAGAGCTGTCAACTTAATTATATGTATATTTAAACCCATGTACAGTGAATTGCAATTCATCAGACAAAAATGCCTCATACAAAATCATTCTTTTTTTAACGAAGTGCCACTTTACCAATAAGCCTTTACGATCGAGAGACCATAGACTTAAATGGGACTGCAGAGTCTTGGCTCCTCGGAATCAGCACCGTCAGCTGCGCAATCCTACCTCTCCTTCCTATTTTAGCTCTTGCAGTTGGTCTGCTGTGCAGCAGGGCAGCTGCGGTGCTATGTGATCTGAGCCGCGCTGGGGACTCACTTCACAGAATAATTAGCCCTGACTAGAATAACCAAGGATGGTGCATCGGGAGTTAGAAAACTGAGGGCAGCTACTTTCCAGCGCAGGATAGCGCCTGCCGGAGCGTGTTTTCGTATGCGTTCATCAAGTTCATGAAGCGCACTCTAAAAGGAGTTGGGCTAAAAACTCACGCATGCTCATGCCAACATGTAACCATGGCGTTGCAAGACCCCAGCAAAGGGTTCTGCATACAAATGAAGGTTTTTTGTTTCACTGCACAACAAATTAAGAAGACGCGTTCTTTTACAGACTAGGATTATTTCGGATCTCTTTTCAATCCCTGGAAAATAATAAGAATAATAAATCTTGCCGTTACTAACCTTGTATTAACTTTGCACAATCAGTGTTGCTTCAAGACTCGCCAATAAAAAGAAGAAATAAGCAAAGAAACGAATGGCGGTCCCTGCAGGTTCACTAATTCATCCGTCTCTGTGAGGGCTTGGCGCTCCCTGCGATCACCAGCCAAGGCCAGTCAGGATGTTGCGGGCTCACCCGAAGGAGGAGGAGGAGGAGGAGGAGTGGGACGTATTTATGATACATACAGCACTGCAGTGAGGGGTGGTCCACAACGAGCCCATCAGCACTACAGAGCAAAACCTTTCTGGGACTGTGGTTGGAGAAATGGAGGGAATTAATTAGATCAATCATTCACAGCAGATCTAATCAAAACTAATCGCTAATCAAAATGTGATGGATAAGACTTGATTGGACATTTGAGCAACACAAGGAAAACAAATGTATGAAACATTAGAATCAGCTTTATTGCCAAGTTTGTTCAGTCAAACAAGCAATTTGACTCTGGTACACTTTGCTCTCAGCAATAAAGAATCTCTTTTTTAAATGTACATATATGCACAATTGACTGTAAAATGGTATATGATATGAGATCAGTCCAAGTATATAAACATATAAAGCTTATTGCTTGCAGTACAAATTTGATCTTTGTTCCATGTGACTCATTGTTCTCAATTTGGTCATTTATGCATTCCGATTTGTGACTTAGGCGGATATTTATTTTTCGAAATACAATACTGTACTTAGAAAAAGTATTACATTAAAGATTTCTTCTTACTTTGTTGTTTTGTCACTCTAAAAATGATCCAGATCATCCAAAAAAGGAATTCTACAAGAATAACCTTAGAAAATATACGAACCTGTTTTAAAACTACGATTTCATTTGCTAAGTGGAAAAAACTATCTATAAAAAAGAAGTGATCACCCTCCTTTTTTAATCATGAATTAAAAAGCCGAGTGTAGTTTCTTTACAAAACACAGGCCTGATTACTGCCTGTCAACATGAAGTAGGCAAAGATAAACTAAATCCAAAGAAAAACAAGAATAGATGAGAAACAGTCAGTCTGGAGAGGTTTACAAAGCCATGTCTAAAGCTTAGGGTTTCATCAAACCACACTGAGAGCCATCATCCCCAAATAGATACAGTGATCAGTGGGGAAAGATCTCGATGAACCCCAACACTTTCTAAATATATTTCTGTAGACTGATGAGACAAAAGCAGACGTTTTTGAAAGGTGTGTGTCCCGTTACATCTGGCTTAAAACTAAGAAAGAATATCAGAAATAAAACTTTATACCTAAAGTCGAACATGGTGGTGGTAGTATGATGATCCAGCGCTGTTTTGCGGCTTTAGGACCAGGGTGACTTGCTGCAACGGATGGAACCATGAATTCGGCTCCCTGCAGGAGAATGTTCAGCCATTAGTTTTTGACCTTAAGCTGAAGTGCACTTGGGTTATGCAGCAGGACAATGAGCTAAAGCACACCAACTAGTCAAGCTCAGAACGGCCAAGAAATATAAATAAAAAATAAACTAGTGTTTTAGAGTGACTTCGTCATAGTTGACTTCAATCCAATTGTGATTCGGTAGCTTGACCTTAAACAGGCCTTTCTTGTTAAAACATTTTCCAATGTGGCTCAATTAGAACAGTTCTGCAAAGACAAGTGGGCCAAAACTCAACAATGCAACTGACCTATTGCTAGTTATCTTTCTTCCTTAATTAATGAAATCATAATTTTAAAACTCAGATCATCTTTGTCTGACCCTGAACTGTGTTTGATGGTCTGAAACATTTAAGTTTGACTAAAAAAGAAAAACAGAAGAAATATGTAAAGGGGCAAATACTTTTCCCAACACTGTTTCTTCTGAATGTTATTCAATGCTTAATGTTATTCAGATATCTGCCAAATCTAATGTAGTTGCAGACCTGCAGCCCATACGTGACCCGTGTCCTTGACACGTCTCTTTTATCCCTTGTTAATTGGATCTAAAATGCTAAATATAAAGTCTGGGATTTAATACACCCATTATAACCTAAATAAAAAAATCTGGATCGAAAT
Source organism: Crenichthys baileyi (assembly GCA_036173005.1). NCBI lineage: Eukaryota > Metazoa > Chordata > Actinopteri > Cyprinodontiformes > Goodeidae > Crenichthys > Crenichthys baileyi. The sequence continues at coordinate 838,760 of JAHHUM010000873.1, forward strand.
CAGAAGATAGAAACTTAATGAGAACCACCTCATTTCAAGTAGAAAATTTGAGCGTACATAACCTCTAAGCAAAGTAAAGATGTAATTTAAACAAAAGCTATCTTCTTCCAATTCCTGTCTTACTCAGCTCTTCTTAACCTTTTCAGCATTTTCTCTCGTTGCAACCACGAAGTTTAATGTATTTTATTTGAAATTTTATGCGATGGATTAAAACAAAGTAGAGTGTACTGTAAGTGTTAAGAGGAAGGAAGTAAATACATCGTTTTCAAAATACTTTCATAAATAAAAATCTGATAAGTGTGGCTTGCATTTCTGTCCAGCTCTCCTGAGTCATTATCTTGTGGATTAATCTTTTGCTGCAGTGACAGCTCCAAGGCTGCTGTAAATACAATGCTTTAAGTCTTGCCAAAGATTCTCAAATGAATTTAGGTCTGGACTTTGACTAGGCCATTCTAGCAAATCAACATGTTTTGATCTAAACCATTCTATTGTAGCTCTAGCTATAAGTTTAGAGTAATTGTCTTGTTGGAAGGTAGTTGTCCATCCCCGGTCTCAAGTCTTTTGAAATCTCAAGCAAGGTTTCCTCCAGAATTAACTTGTATGTAGCTTCACCTGACTTCCCATCAACTCTTACCAGCTTCCCCATTCTTACTGAAGGAAGAGATCCTCACAGTATGATGGTGCCAGCGATATTTTCCATCGTGGATTCTATGCATTTAGGGTAACAAGCAGTGTTAGTCGTCTGATACATGTAGCGTTTTGAATGTAATCCAAAAAGTAAAATTTCAACCTCAGCTGACCAGAACACATTCTTCCACAAGTTTCTGTGTCCACTTAATGGCTTGTAGCAAACTACAAACTTCTCATGGCTTTGATTTCTTTCAACAACGAGGCTCTTCCTCCTACTTTAACCATAAAGTTATCTGGAGTGCATGACTACTTTACCACCTGAGCTGTGAATCTCTGCAGCTCCTCCTGTGTTTGTCATGGGGCCTATTTGCTAAATTGCCTCTCTGATTAATGCTCTTCTTTTCCACCCTGTCAGTTTTGGTGGACAACCACGTCTTGCTAGGCTTGCAGCTGTGATTTACTTTTAATTTGCAGCTGATGGTGCTCTGTTAAATGCTTGGAATATTGTTTTCAAAACTTGCTCTGCTTTAAACTCTTTCCCTGTATTGTGGTGCAGTACCACAGTGCCAAACCTCTAAGGCCTTCATATGATAGCTGTATTTATTATAATATTAAATCACAGATAAGTCTTTTTACTAATTTTTAGACTTCTGAAGGTGTATGTTGAAACAGAAATGTCTTTCTGGTTATTACAGCGAAGAGGGCTGAATAGAAATGAACACCACAAGTTGAAGATTGTGGTTGCTGTCTGACAAAACGTAAAAAAAGATCAAGGGGAGTTCTGCTGCAACACCCAGCAAGTATTTTAGAAGCCTACAAATACCATAATCCTAAACGCATTTTCGTGATTTAAACTCTAGATGGCGCTCCAGATTTTTCAGAAATCCTTAAACGTTGTAAAAACACGCACCAAATGTTACGGAATATAACTGAACTGGATGCTCTGTGTGTGAGAGTGTAATCTTTGACCTGTGACATAATTTGTATTCAGTCTCTTTTCTAGTTGTTACGGGTAAATAAAGTCTGTTCTGTTTGAGTTTGTTTTTTCATTGCAGGTTATTGGAATTTCATAATTTTTTGCGTTTGATGGTACAGGAGAGGAAAGCAGCGTTCAGCCAGCTGCGCGGATTGAGTAATGTGTTGCGGCGAGTTGGAGAGAATCCATCATAGAAACAAACCGCCCCCTCCCACTCTGAACGCCCCCGCTTCAGATGGAAGTCAAAATTCGTAAAGCCTCCATGTTGCACAGGGAATATCGGGCCACCAGATGTGAAAGGTTGCTTAAAAAGTGCATGCCTCTTTAGACGCCGAGCAACTTGTAATTAATGCTTATTTTTTGCACCGCAGCAATTCCCCGAACGGACTTCCGAGTGTTTTCAGCGCTGCTCCAGACACGGCCTCGCATTGGATAATCGAAGCTAACTGGCTAACCCAGACTGCTTGCCGACTTAACTTAAGTTTGCAGTTTAAGGTCGGGTTTTATTTTTTGGGAGTGAGGCATTGCCGAAGCTGCTGATAAGCACTTGCTTAAAACGATATATATTTTTAGACAGTCATAGATGACAGCCTCCAGTCAGCACCGCGCTAGCTGGCTGGCTCCCACCTCTGCCACAACGCTTCAGACGGTTTCCTGGCTTTGTGGCCAAGCTGCTCGCCTTCAGCGTAAACTGCTAGCTTAGTGGAGCTAGCAAACGAAGCAAGCGCGTTATCACGAATAACATTGTTGCAACACGAAACAGGAATAAACACCCGCCTCAATGGACCACATGTCCATCATAACTCAAGTTTCCAACCCGAAGGAGGAGGAAATAATATCTTTTAACCAAGAAAAAGGTAAGGAGAACCCAACTAATTATAATTATGCTAGGTGGCTAACTACTTTTATTTGCCCTGACAGTCCCGATCAAAACAGCTGCACGCACAGTATTTATGTATGCAACAAGTTCAGACAGCAACCCCCGGGGAGGCTAGCGAACTGGTTTAGCGTTACTTTTAGTGCTTGTTGGGTAAAAGGAAAGTTCTGACGGGCTTTTCTACTTTAAAAGTTGGTCAAAATTTGAATAGCGGTCCGCGTCAAAGTGAACGCTGAGCTCTGGCAGTGTGAGACTTCACAAGCTGTACGTAGCGATGATGGATTAATAAACGGTTCATCTAAGTGTAGCAGACCCGCATTAATTGGACCGTTTTATCTGCCAGATGAGCTCTGGTGATGTTTCTTAGGGGTAACAGTTACTATAGGTGACTTTCAGAGTCAAATGGATTTTGTTTTTAGCGTGGCGCCTGAAATTAGAGATGCATCTATCAGTCAGCGAGAGATTGAAATTGGCAAATGTTCACTTCATTGGCTCTGATCAGTGATCTGTAATCACATACAGGAGATTCTGGATTATTATATTTGTTTTCCTATTCATTAAATGGATGAATTGGAATAAAAAATTCCCGTTATTTTGGGGAATTTCTTTTCTGGTGGATTGAAACTACTGTCTAACAAGGAACCTGCAGGACATTATATTTCTCTTTTTTGTTATAACCCTTAGGTCAAAAAAGCTTCTGTTCCAAATGGGGAAACAAAACAAAACTGTTTCATTTAAAGAAACAAACCCTGTGGTTTGGTTTTATTGATTTTTGTAATTCAGCTCGCAACACTTTTTTTCCTCTTTGGAGGATAGAAAAAAAAAATCCACGCCCCTATTGTGAATACACATTAAATGCCCAGTGTGTACTGGAAAATTAGGATCAGCCTACAAAAACTGAAAAAACAAACAAACATTTGAGTCTGGAAAGTATGGAAAAATGTTGTAGTAAATCTGATGTTGAAAACCATTGCATTTTGCTGCATAAAGCAGGACTCTAATTATGTCCTGACATGCACACACTTCAAGTTTACACTTTGCATATTCCTTTCTTTGTACTCTAAGGTGAAACAGTCTTATCACCAGTAGCTTTCCCATCATCCAGTGAACTATACAGACACTTAACTTTCTGCTTTTATACATATAAAAAGTAAATGTATTATTTTCTGTAAGTACCACCCAACAATAATCTGCGCTGATGGTCCTATACTTACTATGCATAAAGCCGGGTATCACCCTGGTTTGTGAGGTGTGGGTCAGTAGCTCATGTTACCATCTTATCAGATCTTTAGTAATGGGAGAACTGAAGTCATTTGGAGCACAACATTGTATTTTCCTCAGAGGGTACAAATGCATCCTTCAGTAACGGAGATGGATCCTGTTTGACTGGGACATGTGTGGGCATCATCAGAGATGATGATAGGAGGTATGTGAGACTCTAAGGAGGTTAACATTGCAGGTGGGATTTAGCTTCGCCTTAAACAATATTTACATCTCACTTTATAATACAGTGATAAACAGCCTAGTAAGTTGAGGTTGCTGCTTAGCTTTAGGTGCAGTTATTATACCGATGTATGAAGTTAGGGTTTAAATGTGTAACCTCAGAAAATCAAAGGCAGTATTGGGAGACTCTGCTTTTTTCCAAGGGAAGGGTATTAGTCTCTTCATATTGGTTGATTATATGATAATCAAATATTGGACTTGTTGTTGTTGTTTTCTCCAGAGCTGTCTGACAGCGGGCAGTTTGTACTCACCATAACTTAACTAATTTCCTACAATCTGCTTAAAGTTTGCTGTAAAGAAATGTGGATATGTGACTCCAATAATGTGTACCTACTACCTAAAGGTTTTTCAGTCATTTTGGTTTCATTGCGGGTCGTAATCTGTCATTTTTCATAGAGGTCAGCAATGACCAAGAAACACAACTAATGGTAACAGAGTGTAGAATAAAAACATTGGAAAAAAAAAGAGATTTAAGTATTTTCATAATTCATTAATAATATGTAACTATTAAAGGAAATGCACTGGGGTTCAAAGGGCCGAATTGATCCAGGAACCGTCGCAGTACACACACACAGTTTGAATTCACAGTTGTGCATTGCAGCGCTGTGTGAAAATGGCACCAAAGAGTCTGTAAAGCTAGAGGCAGTTTAATCATGGGACATCGTAAAGTAGTTCTACCTTTCCAGCTTCCTTTATTTGTTTTGGCAATCAGTCTTCCAGCCTTCTCTCCACGGAGTTAAGTTCCCATAATAAACCGATAGGATTTGCATGTGTGTATGTATTTGTACTATAGTAATCTTGATTTTGACATTTGCTTAAATTGCAGTTTGAATTAATAGGACTATGTTCCATGACATATTTGGTTTTTTTTTATAGCTTAATCCACTGTCTGTAACACTAAATCGACACATAAGATTGATCGCTCCTTTTGCGTAAGTGGTGCTCTTCCATTACTTGGAAAATGTTCGAAAATGTCAAGACAAAAACTGACCACCTTTGCTTCTAATATCTCGGCATGCGTCTATCAGTCCCTTCTAGCGTGGCTGCCAAGCGGTGGCCTATAGGTCTGAAACAATTCATCGGATTAATCGATTATTGAAATAATTTATTAATCGTTAACTGACGTATACATGCCATTTGCTCAAAGAACAATCCACTCAGAGCCATAATTAGGCCAAAATTGTAACAAAAATATATACATTCTGCATTTAAGATGAAAAACTGACTTTTTCTGTAAATATGCTCTAACCAGGACTCCAGTGGCATAGCTTTAGCTTCACCTGGTTCAAATTCTGTAAAATAAACTTGCCAATAAGCACCTTTTGCTGTCCGATTATTAATCGAAAAAATAATCGACGGATTAATCGATTATCAAAATAATCGTTAGTTGCAGCCCTAGTGGCCTGTATGACCTGCCTACACATTGAATAGTATTAGTAACAAGGGCAAATCGGTTGGCTTTTTTTATCATGCAAAAATATTGAGCCCAGTTGTGTGCTGGTAGTAGGGACCGGCATTTATCATGAAAAATGTCTTCTTATTAAAAAATGTTATGGTTTATGGCGACAATGATAAATTCCAATTAACGATGTTTAAATATCCCCAAAAACTCACTGTATTATCAGAAATATCTTGACTATTTTCTCCACTGTTGGTTTCTTGAGAGCACCAGTAAATAGCAATAAATTCAAAATTAGGATTAAATGCAGTTACTGTGTGCAGTTTAGTGATACAGATCACACTTGTTTATGTCACTGGTGTCCTGAAGAAGCGTCTAAAGAAAAAGGCTTTTTTTTTTTTCAAGCAGTATTTGTGTTTGTGGATTTTACCTTTTTGTCGTCACTGTTTTCCTTCTCACAATAAATGCCACAAAATAATGTGATAAAGTCCATATCGCCCACCCTTTAGTGAGTAAGCGGATGATGTGATTTGAATCAGGGTCTGATGGATATGTGATTAGTTCAGAGCTGCACATAGTAAGAAAGAAAGTCACTAAATGCTATCCACCCAGCTGTAACTAAGGACTGCAAATGTTTAGTTGCGGTCTTCTTTTTATTTGTTTACGACTTGTCTTCCTATTTAAGACGTATGGCTCTACATAGATAGCAGATGAATGATCTTCTGCAGACTCATTCTTACATTGTGATCCAGTCATCCTGTGGGATTCAGATGGGCTGTGGATGAATGAATACTATAGTGGTGAGTCACTGGAAGGTGACAGCTGCCTCCCTGTCCCAGTTTTACTTTGCAGAGAGTTGAGGCAAAGTCCAGTCGGATAAATACAACCCTTGTTGCTGATGGGGTTATTTTTAGTTTAAAACAAAGCTCGGTTGGGCCAGCTTATTTGTATTCTCTGTCCTGTTTTAATCTAACTAAGGCAAGGATTTTGTGCTGAATGAATTTCAAAACATGACTTTAAAGATGACCTCAAAAATCTTGCAAGCAAGAAATAATTTTAGATGTTTATAAATTAGTTTATTGCTTTGATGTTGGTGGTTGGGGTCAACATTTCATTATCTGGAAATAATATACAAGCTTAGGTTTGCTTTAGGTTTGTTAGTACATATGCATTAGGCTATAGTGCTGTGAATGGTTTCTTCTCCCTTACAAATCTGGTCTGCTTTTGCTTTCATACGTCAATGTTTCAGACCATCGGACAGATTTGAATATGACAACTAAGATGACCTGAGTCTTTTTCTTGTTGTTCAATCATGATCTTAAAGGGTTATTTTTTAAGTAGGTTCTGGGAAGTTACTGTCAGTAATAGTTCCTTTACCTGTAGAAAGATGTGTTATCACAGTGAGCTTGTTGGAAAGTAGGTAAAGCCACGTAGTGGTGGAAGCTGACAGCTAGTCTGACGTACAAAGTCAGTTCGTAACAAACTGACTATTTTCAAACTAAAATTCTTCATATCGGGAGAAGAGAAGGTTCTGTTTGCACAACGTTAGATTTGGGTCTGTTTTGTTCAGCAAAACAGCGTCCATGTTTCTATATGACGTTACGTTGGTTGAGTTCGGCTGCATCATCGGATCAGCTGTGACTTGTCAGTCCGATCTAGCTCCGCCAAGAACGGAGTAAATTTTTACGCTTTGTTTCAGGCTGTCAGTTGTGCGACAGCGATGAAGATGGTTAGTTCCCGAGCTCTACAGGCCTTATAGTTGTTTAGGAATGATCCCAGCAGACTTACAATCAGCTGATTCAGTTTACATCTGACTTCCTTGTTAGTTTCCACCGTTCCAAGGATTTATTCACTTTTCCAACAAGATCACGGTAGCATGACATCTGTCTACTACAGGTAAAGTAACTATTGCTGATAATGGCTTCACATTACCTCTTTTCAGACAAACCTGAAGTAACCCTTCAAATGAGGCGAGGTCTGCTGTGCTTCAGATGTTATGCGTTCTTTCGTGACCTCCTGGATGATTCCTCGATGCTCTCTTGGAGTAATGTTGGCAGACTGGAACCCCTCCTGGGATGCCGCACACGTTCAGAATATCTAGCAATGGCGATATTACTGCTAAATATTGGGATAACAACATCAGTTGTGATAAATGCCTATTCTTCTTCTCTTCTGTGCTTCCATCCCTCTGTGACCTTTAGCATTTTGGGTGATGGCATTTATGTCCAGTGTGAGCATCTGCTGGCATGAGACTGTATCCAACTGGCCAAATATTACATTGGCATCTAAAGTGCTAGTTCATAACACCTGGAATATTTGTTCCATCTCATCTTTGTGGATTATAGCTCTCATTCTGGTTCTCTGGAGTCCCAGTGCCTTAGTCATTGGGCATATCCTTTAGATTGGGAGGACGGGGTTTAGATTGGAACATGATGTGTTGCTGATTGAGATCTTTCTGTTTAAAAGATTTAATAAGGCCTGGGTTTGATTAGTGAAACTAAAAAGAACAAAAACAACAGAAGTCTGTAAGAGACCACTACTTTTTCACAGCACTCTACATCCTTGTTGATAAATCCATACATTTAGGTTTTCTTTTAGTGAAGGAACGTGAGCCACTGATAAGACGGCCTAAATACCCAGCATGTCCTTGGTCGAAAGGCTGTAATTAACTTTACTCGAAGCCGTAAGAAATGACGGAACTGAGAGTTTAGAAAGTGTTACAAGGAACTGACATGCTGGTGTACTCTGCGTGTACAGGAGTATTTTATTCACGAAATACTGCTGTAAGAAATCCTCTCAAGCCTGTTTAAAGGACACACAATGGTTTTAAGGACCGCTGATACTGTTCTACGGATCTAAAATTGTGTTAGAAATAGTTCTGTTTTGCTGTCTTGATGGGTTGTGTGCAAACCTTTTCTTCTTCTAGGACGGATGTTTCCTATTTTATTTGTTTAGGTTCAGGAGTCCAAAGTGTAAAGATTGACGTAAAGATTTTTGCTCTGGACTGGCCTTTAGCTGCATTCTGCTGGGGTGAGCTGGGGGGGTTAATGGTTGGAGTGGAATGCAGCCATGTATAGGCTCTGTGGGGTCTGAGAGCCTCCCTTCACCTCCTCCTCCTCTTCCTCTTCCTGTCTTGTGCATGCTCAGGTTGCGTCAGTCCCTCACCTGCCAGCTCAAACGGGAGGGAAACTTGAGCGAGTTTTAAAAACGAAGAATCTTGGCCAATCAGGTGATAGACAAGAGGGAGGATTGTGCAGCTTCTAAGTCGTCCCTATTAATAAAGGCTCAGCGTCTGATTTAGACCATGCTTCGTGGTCCAGGAATGAGAGGCGATTAGCAATTGGAGTAGAGCATGCTCTGAACTGTCACCGCGTTTGAGTGATGAGGTCATCCAGCCAGGCAAGTTATTTTCTGATCAGTGGCTCCTGCAGAGGTAGTCTCCAAAACCAGCCTGAATGCACTGTAGTCAAACTGTTGAGGCTATTGTTGAGTGTGTCTCAGACCAAAGTGGTCCACTTGATTGATTATAATCCACAGGTTCCTCTCTAGTTCTTCTATCAATGAATATTCCTTCACACGAATGATTAAATGTAAATACTGTTTGGGAGAGATGTCCCAGTCAGTGGGCCAATGTTCCCTTGTTCGGCTCTGGATTGTGATATGCAGGTCAAATACTGAAAGATCTTCATTGTTAAATGAAGGCTAAGAACTTTGGTCTATAAATGCATCAACCAGCAGCATATCGTTTGATTCAACATTTCTGAGTTGAATAAAAATCAGATGAAAGTTCTGGTAAAGGCTCTTGTGTGTCCTTTGGAAAAAAGCTGGAAGCGGCGAGTCAGAGCTCATCTACTTTAAACTGGCTAGGAAAAGCTTGCCTGGTTTCTTCTCTGATTTCCTGCCTCAGCTTGTGGCTTTTCTGTGACAGACTTTCTAGATGTTCACCCTCTTTTCCTGTATCTGCTCCTGTTATTTTTGACAGCATCCCAGTCAAACAGCAGCCTGAAGAAGCAGAGGAGTCGAAGCATATTCAGCACATTCTTTTGTTGCTTTCGCAACTACAATGTGGAGCCACCAGCCACCAACAGCAGCTCCCTGCCTCCACCTGTTGAGGAGAACGGATCGCCTCCCAAGGTAGAGTACCATCATTGTTGCACCGACCAAATCTTACTGTACAAGTTTATTTCATCTATTGTGAATAGTGTCTTTGTTGGTGTTTGATGCTGTGACCTTTTTCTGTTGTGTTTTTGTGTGTTTTCCTAACCCTTACCTTGGTTTTTGTCTGTGTGTTATTTTCTCCTGTGTTGTAGTGTGACCAGGTCGAGGTCATCCCTGTCCCTAGTGTATGTATTGCGAGTATTTTTTCCCCCTTGCATGCAGGCTGGGTGGGTTGGTGCATCCTCTCCGTGTGGGCTCCTCGGAGAGCTTTCACTCTGCTTCTCTTAATTTACTTAATTTTCAGCTGATTATATCACAGGATGTGTGAAAAGTGTGTGTGCGCCTATTATACTACACTGCTGAGCACTTGCAAAAATGTCCATATCCCTTTTAAATCTTTCCACATTTTGTCATGTTACTACCACAAACCTTGTGTTTTTCCCTGGAATTTAATGCGATAGAGCAACACAAAGTAGTGCATAATTGTGAAGTGGAAGAAAAATTATAAACTGTTATCAAATTCTCACCAAGCACTCATCATTTCAAAATGAAAAGGGTATAGCACAACTGCCAAGCGGCTAAGACATTGGGCGTCCACCACAACTGACAGGCTGGGCAGGGAGAGTATTATTCAGGGCAGCATTCAGGAAGGCCATAGGAGCTCTTAAGGAGCTGAAGAGATCCACAACTGGGAGGATCTGTTGACAGGACAAGTGTTAGTGGGCTCCACAAATCTTGTCTTTATGATAGCATGGCATAAAAGAAAGCCAGTGTAGTCCAGCTTGCAGTTCGCCACAAGTCCTTTAAAGGACACAGCAAATGTGTGCATGAAGGTCCTCTTCCCAGATGACATAAATGAAACAATTTTGTTTCCGTGCAAAACGTGCATGTGGCAGAAAACTCACACTCCACATAACCCCAATACACCGTTCCTACAGCGAAACACGGTGGTGGCAGCATCATGCTGTTGGGAAGCTTTTCTTTAGCAGGAACAGAGAAGCTGGTCAGAGTAGATGAGAAGCAGCCGACAGTCCTGGTAGGCAAGTTAAGAGACTAGGGCGGGGGTTCACCTTCCCGCAGGTCAACGACCGTAAACACACAGCCAGAGCTTCAATGGTTTAGGTCAAGGTATTATCATCTGAATGGTTCTGTCAGATTCCAGACCTAAGTCCAATGAAGAGTCTGTGGCAAGATTTCAAAATTGCTGTTCACTGATCCAATCTGACTGATTATGAAAAGCAAGTGTCATTCTTATTTCACTTTGCAATTATGCACTTTGTGTTGGCCTATCTTATAAAGTCGTGATGGAATACGTTAATTTTGAGTTTTTTAATGTGAAAAATGTGAGGAGGTGTGAACGTCTTTGCAAGACACCAGAAATACCACAAAGACACTCTGTGGTTTGTTCGCTCTCAAAATTAATCCCTCTACTAAGTTATTGAAGCACTAAACTGTTTTAGCATCTCACTTCAGAAGCTTCAATTTGATCAATTCCTTTATTGAGCTACTAATACATTAAGTTGAGGGAAAACATAAGCCCCATCACTTCATTTATTGGCTTGTGATCTCACTTAAGCTCAAATTAATTGATCCCCTTACTTAAAGCAGGACTTAGCTGTGATCTGCTTACCTGCGACCAGCCGAGTTACTCATCGGTGACTGACTCAGCTACTCTCATACGCCACTGTTATGACCTACGGTCGGTGTAGAGCAGTTGGTTTAACATATACGTCTACCACCCGTCAAAGATCTTTTATCCGTCCAAAGAATCTTATGCTTGTTCTTTTGAAGCAATATAATCCGGCCCAGTTTAAGTGTTAATGATTTGCAAAGTGAGAGACATTTTCCCTGCTACTAGAGCTGAGGCACGGCCGATACTAGTAGATGGGACGCAACACCTACAGTGTATGTGGCTGTTGGATCTGGTACTTTTAGTATATAGCAACACCTTTTCCAACACTTCGCAGCTTAGTGTATCCTTTCCAAATCCATCAACACAGACAAGCTAAATTTGAGTTGGGGAAAAAAAAAAGACTCAACAGCGGCAAATTCACACCACAGAAAGCAGGATGACAGAAACAGCTTAGTTCCCACATTATGACAATCTGTGTTTTTATGGCCAGAAATATTTCCAAACGTTTGAATTTAGTGTAGAGAAATTCTCTCAGCCAGCTGACAGCAACAGGTGGGGGCATTACTCTATGCTCCATCCAGCTGAAGAAAACTTTCTCTGGCCTCTCCTTAAAAGCTCTTAAACAATAGGAAACATTTTGCTCATTTTGAAACGGTACGTTTTAAACTTCACTACATCTTGATGAATACAGGAAACCATCCCATGCCTAAGGAAGAGTTTTGCTCCTTCCCAGATGTGACGTTGCAGAGCTCATCTGTTCATCCCATCTTTTTAGGGATGCTTCAGTCTGTAGAAACTTCTGAATATGTAGTTGTTTCTACAGTTACTCCTAAAATTATTCATATTCCTGTCAGATGTACTTTTACAATAATCAAAATATTTCTTCTGACTAGTAGTAATAAGGTTTTGGAGCGGCCCAGCCAGAGCGCTGACTGATAGAGAATCTACAGATTAGGGTGACGGCACGGAGACCTTCCGACCTCAAAGAGTTTATCACCAAAGATAAATCATCAAAATGTCAGTGGAAACATGCAAAAAGCTGCTCAGCCATTATAAGAAGGTTGTTGATTGCTGAAAAACGCATATTTCCACTGATAACGCAACGACACAAATACTTTCAACATGTCATTTTTTACCAAATGTAAATACGAACTCATTATTTCCGGAAGTGATACTCCTTTCATCTGGTGAAATATGCCTGTCTCATTTGCTGTTCTTGCTTGAATTATACTAAAATAAAATCAAAAAACTTCCAGTTTTGTGTAAATTTTTTTGGGCCTAAACAGTAAATGTAAATACTTTTTTGGGCCCCAAAAAGTAGTGTAAATACCCTTTTGGGGCCTAACAGTAAATTGAAAAACAATCACTGGTCAAATGTTTTAGATACACCTTCTCACCTAATGGGTCTCTTTATTTTCATGACTATTTACATTGTAGATTCTTACCTAAGGCAACAAAACTGTGAATGAACGCACATGGAACTATGTAGTAAACAGAAAGTGTAAAATACCTCCAAACATATTTAGATTTTTACAAAATAGCCCCCCTTTGCCTTCATGACCGCTTTGCTGTCTTCCTGAGGAGGTCACCTCAAATAGTTTTCCAGAGAGCCTTGAAAGAACTTCCCAGAGGTTCATTGAGAGAAGGTCAAAGGTTACTATTTCAGTCATCACAGCAAAGGGCGGCTACTTTAAGGAATCTAAAATATAACATATTTAAATTACTTTTACAATTTTTGGTTTGCTACATAATTCCATATGTGTTCAATCACAGTTTTGATGCCTTCAGTGAGAATCTACATACAATGTAAATAGTCATAAACCTAAAGAAAACCATTAAATGGGAAAGTGGTTCTAAAACTTTAGGCTGGTAGTGTACTTGATAATCTATATAGTCCATATGCTCTCCAGCTACAAAAGGGGACCCAAGTTGTTTTACATAATGTTCTCCAGATTAAAAGCAGCACAATGCCCTTATTTCAGTTTCATTTTTAGCAAGTTTTTATATTAAATCCTAGATCCTAATTCTATTTTTTAGAACCCCACGGAACAGTAATGATTTTCTTATATACCTAATGTCTAATTAGATATAATTTGCTTTAATTGGACTTTTAGCAGAAAAACGTCCACTGATGAGGGATTTAAGTGATTGTCATTTTAAAGCTTTCACCCAGTTTTATGCATCATTGTGGACTTGGCTTAAATTGAGTTTCCTTGTTGCCCCTGAAAATGCGCCTTTCTAACACAATATGTTTGGGAGCTTTCCTGCATGTCGCTGGTTTTAATGCTAAGTTTCTCTCTCGTTTCTCTGACATCACCTGCCTCTTCCTCTCTGCAGCCGCCAGCCAAATACCTCCTACCAGAGATGAAAATATCTGACGATGGTAAAAAGTGTGTGGTGATAGACCTGGATGAAACTCTGGTGCACAGCTCATTTAAGGTAAGAAGAGCCTGAGATGGAGGTGGACTGTTGTTCATTTGTTGCCAGTAAATTGATTTCTGGTGACTGTTCTTTCTTTGTCTTTTAAATGATAATAATGATGAGTAATTACCTTCGTCTAATTAATCAAAGCTCAGGCAAGAATATGCTGAATGTTAAAGTTGTGTTTATTCTGTGTGGTTTATGTAAACAATATTACATTAGTGGCTTTGTATTTATTACAGTTTTCATCCTTCGTTTTAACAGCAGTTTTTCCTCTCTATGTCCAGTTAGTCTTACGATAACATCTTTATTGTCTGAGCTGCTGAATTACCACAAAGGTTAACAAGAGAAACAACCAGCTATAGGACTTTTATAAAGTGCCGCAAGCAGGACCTCTGCTGTTCAGCTTAGGTACTGTTCTGAAAAAATAAATGCATTGTGTTGTTTGTGTCTGCAGCCCATCAGTAACGCTGATTTTATTGTACCGGTGGAGATCGATGGTACCGTTCATCAGGTATTGTACATACCCAAACAGAACCCAAACACTGTTGTCACCTAGACCAGTTTGTTTCCTGTGTGAAGATCCTGGAGAGACTGACTGGTATCCAGTTCAAGTAATCCAGGATAGGCTGTGTGTATCCTGGTTGGCCTATTCATGATTACTTGCACTGGGTGTCAGCCAATGGGCAGAGAGCAAGGGACAGTGATGTGGTTTCTACTGAGCAGTAAAGTTACGTTAACATGATGCTGTTACTGAAATCCCATAATGGAAATGAAGGACGGTTGAGTGTTTGTTTTTAACGGGATGTTTGGTTTTTGGTTCAGGTGTATGTGCTGAAAAGGCCCCATGTGGATGAGTTTCTTCAGAAGATGGGAGAGTTGTTTGAATGTGTGCTCTTCACAGCCAGTCTTGCCAAGGTGTGTAAAGATGGAGTAATCGTTTCTGTTCTGACTCGGCCTGTTTACTAATGACGCTTCATTTGTTTTTATCGTGCTGTTTCGGTCTTCTCATGTTGTTTGATTTGTTGTCCTTCTTTTTATGTATCTTTTCCAATAATATATCGGTAAGTTTGATAAGAGATAAATAACCCAGTAACTTTGCTTTAAGAGCTATTGCACATGCTGAGTAAAGGACTAGGAATCACTTTTTGTGCTTTTGTGGCCTAGAGTAGCATTTGCTGACATCCTCCTTGCCTAATAAATAGTAATTGAGCATACCATGCTTTTATTCCTTTGAAATAATAGTACTTCATTTAGTTTTTACAAGTTGTTTTGCTTAAAACTGTGGCTTAAAAATTGTCAATGTCCCTTTACAAAAAAGAAGCAAAAAAAAAAAAAAAAAAATTGTCTGTGTATTGTCCAAGCTTTATAACGGGTTTAAGTATTTCTGGCCCGGGGTGGACAGTATCGGCCCCGGGGCAGACCTGCTGGACCAGTGGGGTGTTTTCCGTGCGCGGCTCTTCAGAGAATCCTGCGTGTTTCACAGAGGGAACTACGTTAAAGACCTCAGCCGACTGGGGCGAGACCTCAACAATGTTATTATTGTTGACAATTCTCCTGCCTCTTATATTTTCCATCCAGAAAATGCTGTAAGTTCTTGCTTGTTCATAGATTTATAGTTCTTTACTAATATGTTATACTTAGATGGCATCAGAAAATAACACAGTGACTGTGAACTATTTGGTACATGGTTTGAACCTGTTTTTTGCCTTCAGAAGTGACCTAATAAGTAAATGTAGTTCATCTGTGTGTTAGAGATATATTAATATCGGTATCAGACGATGTTAGTCAGTAAAACTGGGCCAATATTAACAACCCATGTTTATTTCCATCATGTTGCTGTTTGCATATGTGGTTTGGGAGGGGGTTGACCATCTGGTATTTGTTTGGTCGTGTTTAAACTGAAGCAGAGAAGCAATATCAGCCATGACAGCAATATTAATATCAATATTGGGCCAATTTTACATAGCAATGCATCCCTGCAAGTATAAGTCCAGCTGTTCTGTGAAGACCTTAGAGGTTTGTTATGCTCCTTTTCCGTTAGTACCTAATCTTTTCAGGTCGGTTGGGGTCAGTGGGATTGTTAATAAAAAGGCGGCCCACAGTCCCCTAGGAGAAACACTAATGTAGGTAAAAGTGCTCTGGTCAGATGACGCTTTGGCCTACATATAAACTGCTGTGTGGTGTAAAGATTGCACATCTCTTGGAACACACCTTCTCCATGATGAAACATGTCGTTGGCAGTATCATGCAGCGGGAATATCTTTCTTCAACTGCCAAACAAGGTAGCTTCTCAGAGTTTAGGGAACAATGGATGGGGCTACGTACATGGCAATCATGGATGAAAACCTAGGCTGCAGATTACTTGAGATGGGGGCGGAGTTTCACCTTCCGACAGACCGTAAACATACAGCCAGCGCCTCAGATCAGAGCATATTCATGTGTTAAAATGGCCCAGTCAAAGTCCAGACATAAATCCAGTTAGGATTGTGTGGCAGGACTTGAAAATACTGCTTATCTATGCTTTCCATCGACTCTGACAATGCTTGAGCTATTTTGTAATAAAGACTGTACAAGTCTGTCTCCAAATGTGAGCCATACTCGCAGACTTGCGGTTCAATGGCAGGCCCAAATTTTATAAATTTTAAAATTTTTGTCCCCGGGGGGGGATCTTTTTTTGTAAAACAAAAAAATATTTTCCCTTTTTCCCCCTGTTATTTCACCCCCTTTGGGGGGCTCTGTTTACATAAAGTCCAAGTAAAATACATATCCTGGGGGTGTGTTTAAATGCTGTTGCAAGCCGCAGTTTTGACCTTTCTGTTACTCTATGAATCACAACCCCTTTAAACTTTAATGCGACCCTTTTTTTCTTGTTCCATCCCGGGGCCCGGTTTTTAATTTTGGGTTTGGGCGATATGAAAGACCCCAGAACTCCTGGACCTGCTGCCTTTTTTTGAGGGACTCAGCAAAGAAGACGAAATTTCCCGGGGTCCTGCAAAAAAATTTTAAAGCAGGTTTGCAAAGGAAACGCCCCCAGCTAGCCTGGGCTCCCCCAGCCTCCTCTCTGTCGATCTCTGTCCCTTTTGGCCCGGCCCATCATCCCCCAGCCTTTTGGAGATGGACTCCCGGGGGGAAACCTCACTGTGGAAACCTCGGGAAAAACCCTGTTCTGGGTCCCCCCCCTCCTGCCCGGGTGGCTGCCTTCTGAGTGCCATCAAAAAAACCTTTATTATCCCAGGACCACTGTGTCTCACAGAAACCACACCAGAAAGTGTACAGAGCATCCTTAGTTAATAGTATTGGGGACAAAATACTAAGAGGAATGAACTCTGCTCTTTATTTTCAAATCGGCAAACTTTTACTATTCAGTAAAGTGCTAATTTTTAAACCAAAAGCAAAAGGCAAAAACAAGAAAGAAAATCAACTTTCCATCTTAAGCTCCTTTTGTGGTACCACACAAAAGCCCAGAAACTATTTTGTCCTCATATTGTTGCTATGCAGGCAGTTTCTGGTTGTAGAAAGGACTGTGACTCTTTTCTTACTGAATGAAGTGCCTTGTGTGACTGTTGTTTATATGGCGAGCTGTTTTCTACATGGCATATTTCCAGAGTACTTCACAGAATATGCTTTAAAGTGGACACAAAAGTATCTCTATCTGAACTTTTACTTCCTGTTTTTTGATCATCAGCCATTGGGTATTTGTCCCGTAGTACCTTTCTGTTTGTTTTCCTGTGTGCTTGTGCCATTATATAGGTGTGACTTTGTTTCTTTCAGCTTTCATTATTTGTAGAGCTAGTTATTATGTTTTAGGCAAACGAGTGCACTTGCAGCTGTGAATATCAAGCCCCACCTGCAAGTTTTTTCTTGTTTTTGATCTGAAAGCTCAGATAAAACTGTGCCATTCATTCATTTCTCTTTCATTGTTTCCCATGTTGCTTTTTATTATTAGCCAAATGAGGAAATACTTTAAAAGGCTTCATATCTGCCAGAATTTGAGTTAAGTCTGTTAAACCATAACTAAATATAGCATTATAGTTTTTTTGTGTTGAGATGATCTGTTCTGTCATGATTACTGGATGGCTAGCTCTTCATGTGTGCTTGTTTTTGAAAGGGTCTGGGGTTTTTGCAGCAAAATGGTCAAGTGCCATGTTTTGTTTTCACTGTTCTCCTGACTCGAGAATCTTCAGGAGGAGTTTGGTGTTAAAATCACACGATTCTGATTTCCGTGCGTTCATGGCCTGCCCTTATCCAGCCTTGGTGAAAAACCAATGAAGACCATATTTGATGTTTATCCTCCCAGACTTTTTCTTTTTTAAAGAAACTCTTCTTCACCTCAGTGCCTGTGTTTGAGAGGAGCCCAGCAACACCGAATGCTGCAACATTAGCTACCATGGCAATAACTTGTTTTTTTTTTGGGGGTTTTTTTTTCGTCCCGCTTCGTTTTGCGTTTCTAAGAGCACTTGACAAATCTAGGCAGTAGAAGTTTAACTGCAATTCTGATTCGTGTTTTCAGAATTAGACGAAAGACGACCTTTTTTTTAATTAAAAAAAAAACAAAATTTTTATCAGATTTCAAGTGCTGGAACAGTTTGAATGTTGCAAGGATTGATTCCAGTGAACAAGTCAACTACGTCGCCATGTTTACCAGCTTTCGTTGAGGTAGACTGAAAAGGATGCCTTCCGAGCCCACAGTGGGGTCCTCAGTCCTGGCCCATCTAGCAGTAAGGGTCCATCTGTAAATGAAACGCTACCAGGGCACTGAAACTGAAAAGGGACTGTGAAGAACCTAATCTTTGGCATTGATGCCTTAATGCCTTTGGAGACACGAAAGCAATTCTTCCTCCTCGATTTCAAATGTTACATTTACAAGGCTGCTGTTGCGTCTGTGGTGTTTTATTAGGGAGTGTGGAAAAGGCTGAGCTACATATGTGGATCACATGTGGTTCAGCTGAGAACCCAACAAAACTGTTTGGGCTCTGTTGCTTGGTTTAATGGATCATGGTATTTTATGAGAAGGCTACACTACTTCACAAGTTCCTATTTGTTTGTGTTTTAAAGGTCACTGCTCTTTCAGGAAATAGGAAAACCTGATCATCTGATCTTTCTGTGTTCTGCATTTGTGTTGGTAGCGAGCGTTCAGGTCGTGATGATTTCAGTGCGATGCTCTTTTTATATGAAGCATTGCTTCTACTCTCCACCTCTCACTGATTATTTATCTAAAAATGTTTAATTGTAATATTTTTCTACCTACATCTTGTCAGTATTTGGTATAAAAATGACATATAACCCATCTTTTTTTAGTTATTCGTTCATTTTTGTGTCTTTTTTTCACATCTGTTATGTCCTTTTCTTTTGCCTTTTGGGAAGAGCTCTCTATCAGGTCTCTTCACCCCCCCCCCCCCCCCCCCCCCCCCGTTTCTGTGTCTGTTTCCTTACAGTTTTTCCACCATGTATCATTTCACTTATAATCACAATGATCAGTTTGTATTAACACCAAAGTTCTAAAACACTTGATTTTAGGTCACAGTGGTTTAGTTGGATCAGGATGTTCACCTGTTTTTTGTTCTTTAAGAAACACGCTGGTTTTTGTTGACATTGAGTTTTGGCAGTGTTTGTCATTCTGAGCATCTTTTCTTTCTTTTTTTCCTTAATAAAGGCTTCATTGAAACTATACATTTGTCACATCTGTATTTTTTTCTTCCACTAACACCTATTTTGATACATACAGGACTCTGAAAAAGTTTTTGTCACCTTAGAGATTTCTTCATGTTTTGCTTTTTTTTCCCCCCACACTCAAATGTTTTAAATAAAACAAAATGTAATGTGAAAGATAACCTGAGAAAATATGAATTTTTTAAATTATAATTTTTATTCATTTTGGGGGAAAAAGCTTTCAAAACCAGTCTGGTCCAATGTGAAATTGTAATTTTAGACTACAGCTGAACCTTAGCAGCAACAACTGCCACCAAGCGTCTGTGATGACTGGTAATCAGTCTTTTACATCAAATGCAGTTTTATTTAAATCAGCCGCATTAGAGAATTTTTTTTTTAGTGTGAACAGCCTTTTTGTCATGCCAAAGCGTCTCGGTCAGGTTTTGACTAGGCCATTCCAGAATCTTTATATATTGTTTGATCCAATCAAGTGGGAATTGCTGGTGTGCTTTGGGTCATTGACCTGCTTTATAACCCAAGTGTGCTTGTGCTTACGGTAACAAACTGACGGCCAGCCATTTCTTTTCAGGATTTTCTGGTAGTTTATGGGGATTAAGAAGCAGCCCATCAGCCCCAGACCATCACACTACTACCACGTTTGGCTTTCTTTCTTAAATGCTGTTAGATTTACGCAGGGGTGAAAGTGAGCCGGTACTGTCTGGTACTGCGTACCACTAAAAGATTCTGCGCCGGTACTCAGTACCGGGAAGAGGGAAGAACGGCTGTCTGCTTTGAAGCCGTCATCCAGAACCAGTTACGGCTGCAAAAATTCACTAGCACATAAAGAAGATCAGATCTGCTACCAATAGACCGTCTAAAACACGACTGAATCTGTGTATAAATATAGCTATTTTCCACTCATTCCAAATAGTTTATTAACTGTTCTGCTATGCTGGAGCCTCCATGCTCTTGCTTTGCTTCTCTCCCCTCGGAGCTAGAGGCTGTTGTGAACGGCCAGCCTTTAAAACGAGCACCGCTACGTTTAATGTCTGTCTGCTCGCTGCTAAATACCCCAGTTAAAAGCAAAGGGAGAGAAACTGGTTGTGTTTCATGTTATTCTGCTGAATTACAGCAACATAGTACAGCTCAAAAACAACGCTTATGACCCGAGATTTCACAGACACTACACGAGAGCGCATGCGCGCTTACCTCCAAAACAGAGCGGTTGCCAAGGAGATTGATGCGTTCGATTTAATGGACTGGGAGATTTTACACAGGTGGTGCACAGACATAAAAAACCGCTGCTTGCGTTAGGACAGAACGAACAATAAATCACTTACCATCTACAGACTTAGATGGTAAAAACCGTGAAAACAACCGAACTGTCAAATTTTTTATTTAAATGAAATCAAAACCTGACCACAATGCAGAGAACAATAACGTCTTTGTTCAAAAGAAAAGACGGAAACTGAAGAGGAAAAGATATGCATTAGAAAATGGTTCATCATTGTTTCATACATGGCAGTTCTTTAACAATTGAAATATATATATATATATATATATATATATATACACACAGTACAGACCAAAAGTTTGGACACACCTCATTTAAAGAGTTGTCTTTATTTTCATGACTATAAATATTGTAGCTTCACATTGAAGGCATCAAAACTATGAATTAACACAAGTGGAATTATATACTGAACAAAAAAGTGTGAAACAACTGAAAATATGTCTTATATTCTAGGTTCTTCAAAGTAGCCACCTTTTGCTTTGATTACTCCTACGCAAACTCTTGGTATTCTGTTGATGAGCTTCAAGAGGTAGTCACCTGAAATGGTTTTCCAACAGTCTTGAAGGAGTTCCCAGAGATGCTTAGCACTTGTTGGCCCTCTTGCCTTCACTCTGCGGTCCAGCTCACCCCAAACCATCTCGATTGGGTTCAGGTCCGGTGACTGTGGAGGCCAGGTCTTCTGGCGCAGCACCCCATCACTCTCCTTCTTGGTCAAATAACCCTTACACAGCCTGGAGGTGTGTTTGGGGTCATTGTCCTGTTGAAAAATAAATGATGGTCCAACTAAACGCAAACCGGATGGAATAGCATGCCGCTGCAAGATGCTGTGGTAGCCATGTTGGTTCAGTATGCCTTCAATTTTGAATAAATCCCCAACAGTGTCACCAGCAAAGCACCCCCACACCATCACAGCTCCTCCTCCATGCTTCACGGTGGGAACCAGGCATGTAGAGTCCATCCGTTCACCTCTTCTGCGCCGCGAAAAGACATGGTGGTTGGAACCAAAGATCTCAAACTTGGACTCATCAGACCAAAGTACAGATTTCCACTGGTCTAATGTCCATTCATTGTGTTCTTTAGCTAAAACAAGTCTCTTCTGCTTGTTGCCTGTCCTCAGCAGTGGTTTCCTAGCAGCTATTTTACCATAAAGGCCTGATTCACACAGTCTCCTCTTAACAGTTGTTCTAGAGATGTGTCCTGCTGCTAGAACTCTGTGTGGCATTGACCTGTTCTCTAATCTGAGCTGCTGTAACCTGTGATTTCTGAGGCTGGTGACTCGGATGAACTTATCGTCCGCAGCAGAGGTGACTCTTGGGTCTTCCTTTCCTGGGGCAGTCCTCATGTGAGCCAGTTTCTTTGTAGCGCTTGATGGTTTTTGCGACTGCACTTGGGGACACTTTCAAAGTTTTCCCAATTGTTTGGACTGACTGACCTTCATTTCTTAAAGTAATGATGGCCACTCGTTTTTCTTTACTTAGCTGCTTTTTTCTTGCCATAATACAAATTCTAACAGTCTATTCAATAGGACTATCAGCTGTGTACTGTATCCACCTCCTGCACAACACAACTGATGGTCCCAACCCCATTTATAAGGCTTGAAATCCCACTAAACCTGACAGGGCACACCTGTGAAGTGAAAACCATTTCAGGTGACTACCTCTTGAAGCTCATCAACAGAATGCCAAGAGTATGCATAGCAGCAATCGAAGCAAAAGGTGGCTACTTTGAAGAACCTGGAATATAAGACATATTTTCAGTTGTTTCACACTTTTTTGTTCAGTATATAATTCCACATGTGTTAATTCATAGTTTTGATGCCTTCAGCGTGAAGCTACAATATTCATGGTCATGAAAATAAGGACAACTCTTTGAATGAGAAGTTTGTGCCCCAAACTTTTGGTCTGTACTGTAATATATTATATATATATAATATATATATATATATATTATATATATATAAAATATATATATATATATACACACAAAAAACACACATGTATATATGCCCCCAGTGCCTCCCCAGCCCCCCCCTCTAGCTCGGGCCCCAAAGAAACCGGGTAAGAATTTAAAACTACCCCTGGATTTACTCCAGATTTAACAGGATGAACATCTTTCAAAAAGTTTAACTTTTGTCTCATCAGTTCAGACTATTTTCCCAAAAGTCTTGTTGATCATCAAGATGTTTTTAGCAATTGTGAGATGTGCCTTTATGTTCTTTTTAGTCAACAGTGTTTTTGCTTGTGGAAATCTCCCATGGAGGCAACTTTTTCCTTCATATTGAATTATGAACACTGACCTTAACCGAGGAGAGTGAGCTCTTCATTGCTTTACATGTTCTGGTATAGTGACCTGAATGAGTCATTGATGCACTCTCAGGCAAACCTTGTTAGGTTGGACACGCCTAGAAAGGTTCATCACTGGTCCATCTCCTCTCCATTTGTGGAGAACAGCTCTCACTGTGGTTCACTGGAGTAGAGCCTTAGAGCCTGGCTTTGTAACCCTTTCCAGACTGGTTTATGTCAATGACTTTATCTGTGTTTTGAGATCTTTTAACCCATGTCATGTTATCATGAAGTATTTTTAAGTGAGTTCTTGATTGTTCAGGTCTGTCAGTAATTAGGCCTGGGTGTGGCTAGTAATACTGAACCAACATATTATGTAGGCTACTTAACATGATTTAAAAAGGAAATGATTACTTTTTCACTTTGAAGCCATATTGGTTTGGAAAGCTTTTTTCATTAATAAATCAATTAAGAACATGTTTGCTTTTCTAATGCTTTATTTTTGTTTTCTCATGAAGAATATGCCACAAACACCCACTGAATGAATAAACTTAATGTTAGATTTTCAGTATAAGCTTAGGCTAATGCAAAAAAAGCTATTTTAATGCTTTCAAAATGTCTTTACTGGGGGGGCGAAAATGTTTGCTTCTGTAAAAAAGCATCTTAAGGAAAGGAGGAACCAAGGTATAGCAAAAGGGTGATGGGCTTCTGCAGGAATATCTGGTAAAACATTCATTAAACAAGTCGTTGCTGTATTAAAGCTCGTCTCAAAGGTAAACTTATTTTTTAAATCTAATGGAGGAACATTTTTTCTCTTATTAATGTAGTTGAGATAGTTCTATCAAAACCAATTCACATAGGGTGTTTTGACTTTGTACTACTGTAGCACTTCCTTGACTGTCTTATTGACACACTGTGTGTACAAAGGCGTGTCAACCCAAAGTCCACTTGCTAATGACTTTATTCTGTGGAAAGACATAAGGAGCTTTCCTTCTGGTGTGGTTTTCCTGAAGCACATCAGTGCTGAGCTGCTGGACAGTTCAATACAAAATAAAATAAAAAACACACAGTGTTTCACACTTTTAAAGTGTTTACTGATGATTAAAAAAAAATAAGTCAGATGGGTGCAGGGGCAAAGCATCCGACCCATGTTCGGAGGCCATAGATGGGTTGAGTCCCAGCCCGTTGACCTTTGCTGCATGTCTTCCCCCTCTCTCCACCTCTTTCCTGTCAGCTCACTGTCAGAAAATAAAGGCCAGTAGTGCCACAATAAAACATAAAAAAGTCAGATGATGTTGCATGAAAACTAAATCATTAATAATAGCATTACACGAATGGTGAAAAAAAGCATGCTGATTATATGGAGGCTTGTTTCTTTAAACTGCATTAAAAAAATCCTTTGAATAAAAAGTTCTAAAAATAATCTGACCAGAATCGGGGACATGAGTTAGTTTCAAAAGCCAAAGCATTGTTCCTACAACTGTGATCTTCATAATACTTTTGTATTTTCATTTTAAACTACTAGAATAAAATGTATAAGTTGACTGCCCCCTAAAAGAAAACAATATGTATTAAAAACATGTCTGAACAAGGTCCAGGTTTGTTGCAGGGGGTGACACACGGTCTGGTGTTTCATTCAGCATCCACAACCATGATGTGTACAAAGAGTCCAGCTGAGGGGAGGAGGTCTCCATTCTTGTTGAGCAGAGGCACATGTCTGTATCCTGTGTGGGTGGGGGAATAAAGCAGATGTGGTCAGTGATTTCAAAAAGCCAGGAATAAGAAGAGCTGTTTGTGTAGAGTCTGAAATGAGATCTATATTTCTTCCCTGGAAAAAGGAACAGTTTATTTTTCTGTTCCTTTACAAAGAGAAAACAGAGTCTTCAACTTTGGCAAATTACAACCTAAGTGAATCTTATTAGGATTTTATGTGATAGACCCACCCAAGGTGCTAAATAATTTGAATAAAAAATATAAATGGTTTTCAGTTTTTGTTTTCATATAAAAATCTGAAGTGTGACAAGAGAATATTCTCCCATTTTCCTTCTTCACAACCATGTGCTACTTTGTGTTATCTGTCACTCTAAAACAGACTGACGTTTGTGACTGTAGATGCAGAACTCAACTAAAACCTACCCATTTGTAAGCTGTTGAATGGGAGGGTGAACTGTCCAACGAACTCATTGTAGGACATTGAGTCGTGGTCCTCAATGAGAAAACGAACTAGTGCCAGCTCAGGAACGTACACATCAAACTGAAGGTTCTCATTCCAAGTTGGGTTAAAACCTTAAAAAAAAAAGGAGAAATGTGCTATAAGCAGCATGACGCATCACTGACATAATGCATTATTTCTGGTGTTAAGCTCATCACAAGAGGCGTTTCTGCATTAAAGTCTGACTTGTGCCATTTCACCCTAAAGTAACATCCTTCTGTCACACAAGTTATGATTATTATGAATATTTTGAGTGAAATAAATCCCGGACAAAGGTTTGGTAAACACCTGCTCACTGTAAACTGTGTGGAGAATAAAGAAGAAGAGAGACTAAATGTACCATTATTCCAAACAGGACTGATCTCCTTCTCTGCAACATCAGCCGGTACTCCGTAGATCTGCACTTTAACTAACGGGTCCACGATGGAGGATATCTTCTTCTTGACTTTGGGGAGCTGTTGGCCTGATATGATCTGGTGACAAGCGCAAACACATTAAGGCTGAACCGGTTCTATTGCAAACAACAGGGTTTGCCACAAGCTGTGTAGGGGAAAGATGTGAAACAAGGTGCTCTGGTCACATGATGGGTAAAGCGTCACCTCACCATGATATGCAGCACCTTGTGCTGCAGCCATTCCCCTCGGGTCAGGGTGATCGGGTCGAACTCGGTGGCACCATCCCTCATGTAGGCTGGTTTGAGAATGTAGCCGCTCTTGCCGTTGACCAGAAATCTACCCTGGTTTACATCCATCTCTGTGCAGACTGTCTGGAAGTTCAAAGCAACTGAAACAGAAGTGAAAGACAGATAATAAAATGAATGTGAACAACATAAAAGAAGGGCCCATCATTCCTCAGTATTTTATAATGGTGTCTGCAGAAACTGGTTATGTACCAATTTGGCAGCCTGCGTTCCACAGTGGTACTGGGTTGTAGTTTGAAGAGTCCGTCCTTGAACCTGCAGGATAAATGCGGCTCAGTTTCTCCACGTTATGGCAGATGTAGGCATTTGCTGCAGAAAAAAAAGAGAAAACATTGTGACCAAAAAATAATTTATAGTTTCTTGCTAAAGTACCTCTACCCCTTGAACCCCTTTTAGCCACACACAAACACACAATGATTTGCATGTAGGCTAAAACGTTCATCTTTACCTAATCTGACCAAAGCACCCTCTTCCACATGTTTGCTGTGTCCTCTACATGGGATGTGCAAAGAGGGCTTCCTATTGCTTTCTTTAAACTTGGACTTACTTCTTGCCTCTCTTTTATACTTCCAGATTGCGGTGCGCACAATTATAGTTGCCCTGAGAATAGATTCTCCCACCTGAGCTATGGATCTCTGCAGCTGCTCTAGAGTTACCATTGGCCTTTTGGCTGTTTCTCTGACTAATGCTGTACTGGCCCGTCTGTCAGTTTAGGTGGATGACCATGTGTTAGTATGTTAGCAGTTGTGTCATACAGATGTTCTAAACTCGGATTATTGATTAATAACCTAACTCTGCTTTAAAACGTCTGCTGTTTTCCTTGGTTTTCATGGTGCCGTTTTCTAACAAACCTCTGACGCATTCAAAGAACAGCTGCATACTGAGATTAAATTACCCACAGGTAGACTAAGTGGCAACTGGTTGAACTGGATTTTATTTAGGGGTAGTTGAGTAAAGGGGGCTGAACACAAATGCTGGTACCATTTTTCAGATTGAAAGTTGTGTAGACTTTTCCTTTGGTGGTGGCAGCATCATGCTGTGGACATACTTTTTTGTTTAGCAGACAGGAAGATCTGTTGAAGTACTACTTTGTGTTGCTCTGTCACATAAAGTCCCAATAAAATACATTGCTGGTTGTCTGTTTAATATGACAAAATGTGGAGAGAGCATGTGTTACTCTATAATTTCAACTGACCTTTTAATAATGCTGCCATCAAACTGTACATGTGTACTCTAAGCACAACAAGAAGCTAAATGCTCAACATGTTATCTTTACCTGACTCCTCAGCCAGATTCATGGCTTTTCCCTCTTTAAATGACGCCATCTCATAAAAGCTCTGATTTTTCCTGGCATCTTCGAAGCCATGGAAGTGGACGCTCTTACAGTAGATCACCATGTTGGACAGCTCTTTGGCTAGTTTCAGGTTTTTCTTTTAACACAAAGGTAAAAAATTAGACATCTGCCAAAAGGCTGATTTACGAGCCTATCACTGATGTAACCCCCACCTTGCTCTTCTTCTCTTCTTGTTCATCCTCATTATTTGAATCTTCTTCTTCAGTCACATCTGTATTCTCAGCCTCTGCTGCAGCATCAGTGAAGCTGTCCTCCAGTTTATTTAATCTCTTTCCTTTAATCAGGAACTTCCCTTTCAGCTCCTGAAGAAGTATTATCTTATAACACTGTGCAACTCAAACATTCTCCCATCACAGCTATAAACCTAAAGAAGCTGAGCTGGTACCAACCTCAGGCGATGGGAAGTTTGTGGGCATGCCATCACCCAGGGGGGTGGTGACAAGTGCGTTCCCCAGGATGGAGCTCATGTGTTGGGCCATGACTGACTGCTGCTCCACGCTACAATGGTTCTCCAAGGAGAGAATTACTGGGTAATCAGATGCCTTGGGGACAACCAAAAAAAGTGTTACAGGAAGCAATTCAAAGGTATACAAGATGCCACCCAAGGTTACAGCTAAACACACCTTGAAGGCATACTCCTTGATGGCTTTGATCACGTCTTTGAAGAGGATCTTTGAGGTTAGGGTGTAACCATGGTAGATCACCGGCTCGTCGTCTGATCCATCCCAGCAGTCCAGCTCCACACAGCGGCAGCCCTTCAGCAGAGCTCTGGGGGATAAACAGCCACCTTTAGAAACTCTATACATTACCTTGCATGTATTTGTACCCTTTGAACTTTTCCAGATTTTGCTATGTTACAACCATAAACTTCATTCATCAGCTTTAATCAGAGGCAGCCATGGTGTCTCTGCAGCAGCTGCAAAAAACAAAAAAACCAAAAAGCTCAGGTGGGAGAGTCTGTTTACAGGCTAACAAATAATGCACTCCACAAATGTGGCAAGAAGAAAGCAAAGTCAGTGTGCATCATCCTCATCTTCATCAGATTTTACTGTTCAACATATTTCTCAGTAAACGGAGACACCGGAGGGTCATATGTTGTCTCCGTTCCGTGTGGACCCACGGACAAACCAGCTGCTGTCAATGCTTTGCTCTGTTTCACACTTGTTTCGCAGTCACCAGGCGGTTGCAGTATGATGCTGTGGGGTTGCCTTTCTTCAGCAGGGACAGGGAAGCAGGTCAGAGTTGAAGGGAAGATGTATGAAGCTAAATACAGGAATTTGGAAGGTGGAAGAAAGCCTGTTAGAAGCTGCAAAATAATTGAGACTGGGGCAGAGGTTCACCTTCCAGCAGCACAACGACCCTGAACATACAACCAAAGTTACAATGGAACGGTTTCGATCAAAATATTTTTGCATGTTAGAATGCCCCAGTCAGACCCAAGTCCAACTGGTCAGTGATTTAGAGCAACTGGTGTTGACAGATGCCCTCTGTTAAATCTGACTAAGCTAGATTTATTTTGCTAAGAGGAAAGGGAAAAGCGTTTTTATGTGCAAAGCTGATGTAGAGACACTGCAAAAAACTTGCAGTTGTAATTACAGAAAAAATGTGTTCTATGAATTCTTGATTCAGTGGAGCTGAATACCCATGCTCACCACACACACTGAAAGATTTTAAAAGCCTGAGGTCCATAAAACATCAACAAATAAATGATTTTCTTCTGCTTTTGATTTTGAAGTTAATGTGCTGAATTTAATTTTAAATTGTCATGCTTTTCTGCAAAAACACCGCCCCTACCTCATCCCACTAGGACATAGAGATAAGTAGCAGCAAAAGCTGGATAATTATCTGCGGACTGCACTGATTTTTGTCAGTAGGTTTCTGCAGCAGCAGGTGAAAGTGTTCAACACAACGAAGACAGAGGCTTGAGTTTGTTACCTGACGTAGGCCTCCGTGTCGCTGGGTCCTTTGAGCTGATCTTCCATCAGGTAGGTGTTGTGCGACGAGGAGATGAAATAATGGTTGAGGGGCTGCTCCATATCCTGGTACACCTCCTTGTGATCCGGATTGAGAATCATGGCCTCTGGATTATGGAGGAACATGAGGAAGCCATCTTTGGACAGCAGCTTTTTCGCCTTGGCTAAAAGGGAACAAAACCAAGAATATAGATCCTGTAAAATAAGCTATTAATACAAACTAGTCTACCAAAAAAATGTACACTGCTAAAATGAACATATTCTATATCTATGTGGTACAAGAACCACTAGAAGAACTTTGGTGTTAACCATTTACATGTATTGTAGAGCAGAGCTTGTAAGTTACAATCCAAAGCAAAAAAAATATCTTTGCTTAAATCAGACACCATTTAAAAGATAAAAGAGACAGAGAACATTTGAAAGACCATGAACAAGACCTAGTTGCTGGATACTTGCGTCTTTTAGTCAGAGGCTGGATCTGTGAGATACAATAAACCTAATGAACCCACCTACATGTTCCAGTTTCAAGTTGGAAAACCAGTGAAATAACTACCTGCTATTAGCATTATAGGCTAAAAGTAGTCGCTAAAGGAAACACTAAAGGACAATGTTCACAAACAGAGGTTATACAACACTGTGTGTGTGGAGGATTTAATGTGATGCAAATGGTCAGAAGGGCAAATGAACAGTTCACTTCTCCAGCTAGGTTGAGATGGTAAACACGCGGCAGCCATATTAGATTTTGAGGTCGGTGATTGAGGAGAAACCTACAAGTTTCCAACTTGGAACTCTGATTTATTCAGACCTTTCTGTATTTTTCAAATTGAAACCTCGAAATTTTATCTTCTGAGTAAAAATTTAGTGCAAAATTAACCTTTTAACCCAACCTGTAGACCTAGTATGGTATTCCTCTCTCTCTCTTTAGGATAAAAAGACAAACTAAAGTTTTTTTACTATGCAGTACAACTTGGTACTTGGAAACCTTAGTGTATACTCAGGTCGTATGTGGCTGTTAAAGTGCCAGGGTTTCACACCTCTAAGGTACTGACCGTGTTCATCTGGCTCATACTTCTCAATGATCTTCTCGGCATCAGCCAGGGTTGCTTTCTCTCTCTGCTCCTTCATCAGGAAGTCCAACAGGTTTCTGGGGCTCATGAAGCCCATTGTTTTGGCGTACTCCCCGTAGATGACGTCGATCTCCTCTCGATGGGTCAACAGATTGTAAAAATATTCAATCTCCTCTCCAGCGAGGTATCCAGATTTTGATTTGTCACATTTCTGTTATTGTTTAAAGGCAAATTGAAGGTTAAACAAGAACACATCAACACCTAAATATTAAAAGCACTATTATTTTCAAACAGCTGTTACATAAAAACAAACCAGTGAATTCACAACATGAGTGGAAAACTTATGAAAATATTTATATAAAACAAAACTACATGTGTAGGGAACAATTCAGCTTGATCAAGCTTGCCTTTATTAACAATAACCCCAAAATGATCTTGAGACACGGATCCCCAAATTAGATATCTTCTTCGATCGCAAGCTGCATTGCATGAAAATATTTGCTTTAAAAATGTGATTCTTTTACCTTGACCTTGAAAATAGCCAGGATTATTTAAAGTCCTGTCATTTCAAATGAATGTTGAAATTTTTTAGAGCTCCAAAACACTTTGTTGGAAAAAACCCACATATCAAAAAGATACATTGAAGGCAGCATGTGTCACTCTAAAATTTCAACTTTCTTTAATAATGCTGCTATCATACAGTTATCAAGTGTAAATGAGCTTTGCAAAAGATACTCCTGCTCCCCTTCCCATTTATGAGGCTTGCCACTGGGCTTGTTGCTGAGAAAAGTGTTGGATTGTTTGTTTTTTTAAACTTTGTTCCACAAAACGCTTTATCTGTTTCTTTCATAAGGAGCAGGAAGACCACTTTATCTGACCACAAACCACATCTCCAGTTGGCGATGGTCCTTCCTACATCATCCTAAGAGGCAGGCTGTTTTCAAACTGTTCCATAATTCTTCTCCCACACACACAATGCCTTGCAAATGTATTCATAACCTCTCCACATTTTGTCACATTACAACCGCAACTTCCATTTGTTTCACTGGTATTTTATGTCATAGACTAAGACAAAGTAGTGTGTAACTGCGAGAGGAGGAATGTGATACATGGTGGTGAACCTTTGTTTTCAGCCCCATTTACTCTGATATCTCTAAATATCCCAGAGTGAACCTACAAAAACATGGTTCTCCACTTAAACTAACAAGGCAGGGATAGTATTGGTCAGAGAAGCAGTCAACAGGCCTATGGTAACTCCGAAGGAGCTGCAGGGTTCCATAGCTCAAGTGGGAGAATCTGCTGACAAGAGAACTATTGGTCCTGCACAAATCTGGCCTTTATGGAAGAGCAGTGGCACAGTCCCAAGAAAGAAACATGGGGAATATAATATTATTAATAAAATATATATATATATATATATTTTAAAATATAAATATATATTTATAAAATATTTTTTATATAATCACACACTGCTCAAAAAATAAAGGGAACACTCAAATAACACATCCTAGATCTGAGTGAATGAAATATTCTCATTGAATACTTTGTTCTGTACAAAGCTGAATGTGCTGACAACATAATATATATAATTTGCAACAATGCATTCTGCAATGCAGGAGTTAAAAATAAGCCGTTTAAATAAAGTCATTTTGGCCACGAAAAGCCCTTTGATACTAGAGCCATATTCATCCATCTGTACCCACAAATGCGCACACTATTACATACCAGTACATAGATCAGTACGCACGCTGGGGCTAAGTGCTTTACACACTGTGCATCTTCATGTGGCAGGGGAGAAAGACAGAATCAAACCCAAAGCTTTCTAAAAGCAAGATGACTACTCTTCCCACCAATCCACATTCACCGAAATGTTCTATCAGTTCCTATTATCCCAAGCTGGATTGTTTGGTGATATTTCAGTCAGAAGAAATATTCATACAAAAAATCTGGATTTCCTACTGATTTTATCATGAAATTAGTTTTTGAAGTTCAGCATCACAATTACAACATTTTAAGGATTTCCTTAAGCATTGGAGGCCATTGGTACATCTGCATCACCTTGAAGAGCATCTCTGCGTAGTCATCATCCAACTCAATGTTGATCATCTGCAGGAAGCTTTTCACCTCTGACTGACACAGTTTATCATCTTTATTCTTGTCTGCTTTCCTCAGGCAGCTAAAGATCCAGCTGTGAAGTTTGCATGTAAGGACTATATACTCTGAGTGTTTGCAGATATTGTCTCACTGATTGGCCCTTTCGACTAGGCCTTAATTTACAGGCTAGAGAAAGAGAACACGGACAAATTGCTCAATAAACTGCAGACACCTGTTTGAGTAAGTTTTTTACTGGAAAATAACTCATATGTTTGTGTAAGGATACTGCTCTGTAGTCTGCTGGCGGTTGAGGTTGTTTAAGCTGGAGATCAGTTTTTCCAGGCTTCTCACCCAGCGCTTGGCCTCCTCCTCCGAGCTAGCCATGAGGTCCAGGTTCTTGCGGCGACCGTTAAACAGGATGGAGAAGCAGCGACCTTCCACATGCTCTTCTGTGTTCTTCTTTAAGCCATCTGACTGACGGCCAAGTCGAACCGCTGAGATGTTGTTGACTGGAACTAAAGACAGTCAAATATTTAATCATATATCATTTTACGATACGTCATCAATTGCTTAATTCCTGCAAATGATCAAGTATGTGCTCATGCAGAATAAGCGTGTTTCTTGCTTCTTAATATTGTTCAGCATTCATGAGCAGCTTGCCGGGTAAATATGATGCTGTTAGCTGTCACTAAAGTTGTTTTTTGCAACTTTATCGTCAAGGAAACACCAGTGATGATGTCACTCAGCTGCTCTTATCAGCGTGTGACCACATGAAAACAATTTATGGATGTCATTAAATTAGAAATATGGCAGGGGCTACTTTAGCTTGCTCGTCCTCTACAACTACAACTCCCTCTTCAAGCACGCCCACTAAACTGATATCATGAACAACCCAGTTGTTAATGATGATAATACTAAGTACGCAGCACTAGTTTTACAGCTTTGTGTTTCAGAATCCACTCTTCTAAATATCAATCTGAACTAAGACGTTATCAGAGATAGTTCTGGTCATGTCTGCATTGAAAATATAAATCTGTTTGATAATGCTAGGTAGTGAAAGTCAAAAGTAAAGTAGGGGTGTGAATCCTGGTGAGACATGTGCTTTCATGAGGGTTGCTGGTCAGACATTCAGGTGACATGCTGCTGGGACTCACAGGTCTGTCTCGACTTGAAGGTTTTCTTAGATTCACGCCACATGGTCTTGCAGTCCTCCTGGAGTTTTAGATTACGGGTCTTTTTCCAGGATGGGGACAGGACCTTGAGGAGGTCTCCGCCTTGCAAAAGGAACTGGAGGTCCGGATCCCCCTCCATACCTAATGGTAAAAAAATATATATAAAGTGACAATGAGGAAAATTCAGTGGATGAAAACTGGGCATTGGATGGTTACTAGGATCAAGGTATACCAATGTTTTAAAACGTAAGGATTTAAAAATGCAATACACTGCTGTATCTGCTTCATATGGTTTAAAAATAGAAAAACTTTTCTCTGGATGTATGTGGCACTGTCCCTCTCTCACTGGTTGCTCTGCACTGCCATCCAACAGGCTGAAAGAAGGCTGCCACACATTTCCCCTCTCTTCCAACAATTACAGATGTGAATGGAAATATTTTCAGTTGCAACAAATAAAAGAAAGTTAATGAATAACATAATTGTAGCGAACAATATGTACGTATTTTTAGCGCATGGGGACTAATTTTCCCTTTTCCGTTGAAAAATTCAAATAACCCTTTTTACCCGATGAATATGTAAAATTATTATTTTTATGTATATACCATTAAAACCGTGGTTTTTATACTGAAGGTTACCCTACTGGGAGAACCTGCCGCACCTCAACAAAACACTTGATTCAAACCAACGATCCATGTCTGCCAACTCCTCCTTTCCTGCAGTCATCTCAAAGTAAGAAAACTCAGCCAAACTGGTTGGACTACTACTACTACTACTTATTTATTTATAAAGCACTTTAAAAAACAAAACAGTAGCGCGACAAAGTTCACAGACAAAATCAAAATAACATGAAAAAAAAAAAAAAGAAAACAAAAAACAGTAAAACACCATGCAGCAGTTAAGAAAAAAGGTCAACATGTTTAAAAAACCCAAAAAATAAAAGTGATTTTTAAAGATGGTTTTAAAAGAGAAAAAAGGGGCCTAAATTAACGGAAAAGTTCCAAATATGGGAGCGAACAAATAGTCGGTCCCCTTAATTTTTTATTTTGGGCCTCGGTCCCTCCGGGCGCTGTCGGGCGACCGAGGCAAGAGCGGGAGATAGGGGTGAACAGCTCGGAGAGGTAAGGGGGGGGGCAAGACCATATAAACTTTTAAAAAAAAAAAAGAATTTTTAAAATAAACCCCTAAAATGCACAGGCAGCCAGGGGGAGAGAAAGCCGGGGTTTTTGGGGTATGTGCTCCCTCCTCCCGACCCCGGTTTAAAATCCGACCCAGTGTTCGCCAACGGAGACGCCTGGGGAAGACTGGCTAACCCCCAAAGTAAAGAGGTTACAGTAACAGTCTAGTTGAATGAAGGCAAAATTTACGTTTAAAAATCTGTCTTAAAAGAATTAGCTTGATCTTTGCCCCCTCCTAAGATGATAGAAACAGGATTTGTCCCTGTTCCAACCTGGCATCTAATTAAGATCACTGTTATTTAAAAAACCCTAATTGTAAATTTTTGCTTAAAAATAAGACGTAAAGGGGCCCAATCAAAAAGAGTTTTTCACAGGGTGTGGGGCAAAAAAAAATCACTTCTTTTCTTGTCATTAAAATTTTGGAAATTTAAAGCCATCCAGGCTTTAAGTTTCAAAATATAGAAGTAGGGGGTTGGGTTTTGATAAGGGCTTTTCTTAATGGCTTTATTTGACTGTCGTCAGCATAACAATAAAAAGGGGATCCCCTGCTTTTTGAAAATTTAACCCAAAGGGAAGAAATAAAGAGAAAAAAAACAGGGGACCGAGGGTTGAGCCCGTGGAACCCCATAAAAATAGAGGAGCATTTTAAAAATTCAGAAACCCGAAAATTCACAGACATGGTTCCGTCTGACAAATAAGACCTAAACCATTTTAATGCGGGACCACAAAAAACCAGTTGGGTTTTAAAGAATAGTAAAATATTGTGGTCCACTGTATCAAAAAAACGGTTAGGTAAAACAAGAAAAGAACAAAAATATTCACCCGAGTCATTTGCCCCTGAAAATTCATTAAAAACCTCACCAAAGCAGCCCCTTCATGTGATTTTAAACCTGACTGAAAAAACCTCCATAATGTTGTGATCATCTAAAAAGGGGGGTGACCTGAGAAAAAACAATTTTAAACAAAAACTTTGAGATAAAAAGGCACTTAGAGGAGCTTAAAATAAATAAAAAATTTTTATCCAAACCCGGCTTCTTCAGTAGAGGCTGTACCACAGCATGCTTAAAATTACAGGGACAACACCCGACAAAAGCAGGGGTTTTTAATAGAACACAAGGGGGAACACGATGGTTTTATATGTTTTAACAATACCTTTAAAAAGGACCTTCAGATTCAAAATTTATAAACCAGGGCAGGGGATCAAAAAAGGGAAAGGGGCGCAAACAACCTTATCCCAAAAAAATGCATGAAATCTTACATGTTTTAGAAGATGCTTTGGGAGACAGGTTTGGGGGCTTTAAGAAAAAAAGCAATCAATTTAAACAACACACCAGAGTTATTTTGATGGGACACAATAATGTTGGGCAGATATTCCCTTTTAGTGTCTTTAACTGTGTTCTGATAATGATCCCAGCAGTTTTTGAGGATTTGGAATGAAACTTTGTGTTTCCATCTCCGTTCAGCTCTGCGGCATTCCCGTCTGATAGCATGAGTTTATCATTAAAACATGGCTCAGCTTTGGCCTTAGGCTGCGTGATTTTCATAGGGGCCACAGTATCGAGAATAACCTTGCAGTTCACGTCCAACCAGGAACATAGTTGCTCTGTATCCACGTCAAAGGGGACACTGAGGTGTTCGAAAGCAGCAGAAAACTGTAAAAGGGTTAAAAACTTGACGGTAACTAGCAGGAGAGCTAGTTTTTCACCTGCCAAAAATTGATCATGGCTTAATCCATGACCCACAGAATACGATTTCTGCATAAAATTATTTATTTCAATGATATGGATCATATTTAATAGATCTTGCTAAGCACATCCCTCCCACACTGAAAAAGATCCCCAAAAGTACAATTTGGGGGTATTTCACCTGCCAAAAATCGATCATGGCTTATTCCATGACCCATGGAATAGGATTTCTGCATAAAATGACTCTGTACAGCTATGAGAGATTATATTTTACCGATCTTACTGAAAACAACACTTCCCACAGGGAAAAATTGCCCCAAAGTCTGTTTTTCTCTGCCAAAATTTGATTCTGTCTTATTTTCTGCCCAGCTAAATTCCATTTCTACCTAAAATTACTCTGTTTGATTCAGATGGATTGTATTTGACAGATCTTGCCGAAGGTCGTTGGTCACACACTTTAAGAAAATGGCCAAAATGGCCTCAAAATAGCGTTTCATTCTGCTAATAAGCAGACTAGCTTGATAATCGCTTATTGCTTTTCTTAAAGCAATAAGCAATTATAAATGAATGCTAAAAATACACTAAGTTGAAAGAAATACATTTAGGTTTATTGTTAAATTGCATCAAATGTCATTATAATAATCAGGTTTTGTTTTAAAAATCACTAGATCCGAAATTCGTTTCCTCCCATATGGAAAATTCCTGATAGGGAATGTTATTTTCGATGTCATGGCACCTAAGTTGACTTCAGAACTCAAAATTTTGTTTTTATCTGATTTAGTATCAACAAAAGGTAGTAATATACTTTCTGATCACACCAAATTAAACATTGATTGATAACTAATGATGTTGTTCATGTTTCTACAAAACGTTCATATTTGGTTTAGTTTTGTTTTAAATAAATAGTAATTTCGACCTCTGCATGAAATATGCTGCTTATTGTGTACTGCATAGTAATTTTGAATACTATACATTTCATCAATACCTCACACTCACTGATAATGAAAGAAATCATTCATTTCTCTCATCTACCTCAGATGGCAAGTTATTCTATTGTCGACATGGAGGCACACCTCATTCGCTCCAGGTAAAGGTTTTGTGTGGCCAAAAAGAGGCTAATGAGGCTTTTCTGGACTGCCATGCCAGCAGCCAAGGTTCATATTGCGGACAGAAAAAAAACAGAGAGGCAAAGGTTTTACTGGTCAGGAATGTCAGAAGACATCAATTTGAGGGTCAGTATGCAGTTTTAGATTTTTAAGTTCCTGTCAATTCAGAGCCTTTTAAAATTCCATTTTTACTAAAAGTAATGTTCTGCATATTTGTCTTGTCAGGCTAGTCAGTGTGTGGCATGCCAGGCCAGTAAAGTAATCATAAAACAGGAGGTGGAGTACAGAGCAAGGTAACCTTGCATTTGAAGCTGTGAATATTATGTAATCCTTCTATTTTAGAGGAAATAGAAAAGAAAAATATAAATGGATGGATGTATTTTTTTGTATTTATAAATTGTTACTACTTTTCTAAAGGTGACCCAGCCCTTTGAGCTACTTGGCATGGATTTGATTGGAAAATTAAAAACTACTGCAAGTGGCAATCAGTATATACAGGGGTTGGACAATGAAACTGAAACACCTGTCATTTTAGTGCAGGAGGTTTCATGGCTCAATTGGACCAGCCTGGTAGCAGTCTTAATTGATTGCACATTGCACCAGTAAGAGCAGAGTGTGAAGGTTCAATTAGCAGGGTAAGAGCACACATAAAACCACGGCTGCCCAAATCACGGCAGAATTAAATGTGCACCTCAACTCTCCTGTTTCCACCAGAACTGTCCGTCGGGAGCTCCACAGGGTCAATATACACGGCCGGGCTGCTATAGCCAAACCTTTGGTCACTCATGCCAATGCCAAATGTCGGTTTCAATGGTGCAAGGAGTGCAAATCTTGGGCTGTGGACAATGTGAAACATGTATTGTTCTCTGATGAGTCCACCTTTACTGTTTTCCCCACATCCGGGAGAGTTACGGTGTGGAGAAGCCCCAAAGAAGCGTACCACCCAGACTGTTGCATGCCCAGAGTGAAGTATGGGGGTGGATCAGTGATGGTTTGGGCTGCCATATCATGGCATTCCCTTGGCCCAATACTTGTGCTAGATGGGCGCGTCACTGCCAAGGACTTCCGAACCATTCTTGAGGACCATGTGCATCCAATGGTTCATACATTGTATCCTGAAGGCGGTGCCATGTATCAGGATGACAATGCACCAATACACACAACAAGACTGGTGAAAGATTGGTCTGATGAACATGAAAGTGAAGTTGAACATCTCCCATGGCCTGCACAGTCACCAGATCTAAATATTATTGAGCCACTTTGGGGTGTTTTGGAGGAGCGAGTCAGGAAACGTTTTCCTCCACCAGGATCACGTAGTGACCTGGCCACTATCCTGCAAGAAGAATGGCTTTAAATCCCTCTGACCACTGTGCAGGACTTGTATATGTCATTCCCAAGACGAATTGATGCTGTATTGGCCGCAAAAGGAGGCCCTACACCATACTAATAAATGATTGTGGTCTAAAACCAGGTGTTTCAGTTTCATTGTCCAACCCCTGTATGTGTCATGGTAGACTACTTGACAAAGTGGCCACAAGGCTATGCTTTAAAGATAAAGAGTGCAGAGGAGGTGACCCAAAGTCTTCTCACGTTTTTCTATCAGCTTGAAGCACCAAAGGGAGTTCTTACTGATCAAGGGAAGGAGTTTGTCAATGAAGTACGTGTAAGAAATTATGTTGGTTTAGCTATAGTATAGCAATGTATGCATTTTGTTTTCAGGAAATACTTTGTAAAACAATGTTTTTTTTATCGTCTTTTTTATACAGATCAATAAAAAAGTCAGTGACATGCTGGGGATTAAAAGAAGTCTCTGTGCCCCATACCACCCACAGATAAATGGTTTGGTAGAACGAATGAATGCTACCATACAGAGGTATGGTTTTAACATGAGAATGTATTTAGTTGTTTTAGGTGATCAGCTTGTCAATTATATTCTCAGAGCACTTTCCAAACTGGTGCAAAACAAGCCAGAGGACTGGGACAGACATTTGGATGCTGTACTTATGGGACTAAGGATAAAACGCCAAGTAACTACTAAATTCTCACCATATTTTCTGATGTTTGGAAGAGAAGCGAGATATCCAACTGAAATACCTGAAGATTACAACGTGAGTTTTAGTTCTCAACATGTTGAAATAGTTAACTTCTATTGTTTTGTATGTAACAAATATGTTAAATAATCTTACATTTATTTCAAAGGTGGACAGCAGTGTTGAAGACAATAGGTCAGTGGAAGAGGTCACTGAAAATGTTTTGAAATGTGATGAAGCTATTCAGTCTGTAATCATCTCCAAACAACAAAAGACAACCAAAAGCAAGGGAAAATCCACAGCTAATTTTCATGTGAGGATGAAAGTGTGGCGATTAAATGTCAGAAGCCAGCAGAGGAAAGGGGGAAAGTTAGAACCAAACTACCTAGGACCCTACACTATTATAAGCATCTGCAGAGACAGTGTGGATCTGCAAGACAATCAAGGCGGGAGCACAGCAAAAATCAATGTTGATCACCTTAGGGTTTACACAGAAGAGCAATCAAACTTAACTACCGCCCCAGTGAACACCACAACTACCTCCTCGTCGGGCACAGAAACATCCTTCACTCCTGTGACCTCAGGAACATTAACAGCCCCTGTGACCACACCTGCCACAGTACAGATCCCTTCATACCTGGGTGTCACAAAACTAACAGTAGATCCTTCCATCATCAAGTGTGTGATAAATTAAACTCCTCTAGACCAGTACAACATTAAAAAATGAAAACATGATTTCACCAAAGTCAAGAAATTCTATGTATAATGAAGTTGTATGTATATTTGAAAAAGATTTTAAAAGATCAATAGAAAAAAACTTTTTCTTTGATTTACAGATGTGGAAAATGCATGGGGTTGGGGGGATGTCTATATTTTGGCATCAAAAGTTGGTCCATATAAGATATTTTTGGTGACATTTCCAACACTGCTTCAGATAAACAGTTGGAAAGTGAGGTGAGATATCAAAACTGAAACTTTACTGTGCAACAGCTGTATATGAACTGATTTTGATAAGGGAAAAAGTCTATGCATTTTTTGTGCATACCTTTTAATGCATACCTTACACTCCTGGTCAGAAAATATAATCAAGACAATACTGACAAGGCCTTCGTCATTGACACATTTGAAATGACAAGCATATGGCAGCAGAACAAACCAAAAATTAGGGTAGGAAGTGTCCTTTTCTAACCATAATTTGCAGGTCCTTCACAAAAATGTATTAAGACTTTGATTTCTCACAAAAAACTTGTGTTACATTGTCTTACAGATTGACCCAAAATCATATTATATATCCTGGGAATAGTAAATGCAAGCAACCACTGGATGCTTGTGGTACTGTTCTTCAATGAGATTTCTCTTCAATGCCTCTTAAAAGTACTAAACTATTTGTTATCTACGTTTCTTTTTTTTATTCATATTGTGTCTTCAAATATGCAGGTTCTAATACCAGGACAAAGGAGAAGTATTTTCTTTGACTCATTAGGTGAGAGTAAAATGAAGACCAAGCATTGCCAAGACATTTCCAGGTGAACATTCTTGTATTACAGTTTACAATTGTCCAAAAAGTGCAGAGGAAGATACTAGGTTTGCATCATGGATAATTGTGAACTTATTGATCTACCTAATTCATCTCATTTGTCTAACTACACGTCTTTTTGATCATTCATGAGACTCAGTGGGCTAAATGTATCTCGTTGCTGTGATATCGTTACTCACCCTGCTCAACAAGACTCCACTTCATGTGGTGTGTACGCACTTATGGTACGAAACTATTTGATTTTACAGAATTTTATTAAAAGGCATTTCAAATTTCTTCAAGTAAATATTTTTTTAAACAAAACATACACAAAGACTTAGATTGTTCAAACCTCAAAAAATGTATCAAGTGTAAGGAATTTAG
Organism: Crenichthys baileyi; assembly: GCA_036173005.1. NCBI lineage: Eukaryota > Metazoa > Chordata > Actinopteri > Cyprinodontiformes > Goodeidae > Crenichthys > Crenichthys baileyi. Next base: position 880,053 of record JAHHUM010000873.1, read on the forward strand.
GTAAACGGTACAGCAGGTAAAGGGAGAGCTCTAGGAAACACTATAAGTAGTGGCAAGGATGGGGTATAAAGAGAGGGGATGAATGGTAAAAAGGCCTGTGTTGAATGACAATTTGCCAATAGATGCCTTTATGCTGTATTAAAGGTTTTGTTAAAAATGGCTAGAGGAGAAAATCATAAAAAGACTGGCTGGCAATTTTGAGGAGTGTTGGACTTAGGGTACATGAAAAAACCACGACCGGTGTGGGTACCACCCTGACTTAAGTCCATAGAGCTTTCGAAGAAATTTCCACCTGAAAATAAATCCACCTTGGTGTCACTTCTGTAAATGCATTGCATAAAATGAGCATTTCACAGTGTGAACAATATTCTCCACTAATAAATCTCTACACTCGACTGTGGCTCAAGTGGTAGGAATTTGTCCTTTAACCGGCGCTTCGAACCCCTGCTCTGTTGGTCACAGTCGTTGTGTCCTTGGGCAAGACACTTCATCTGGCTTGTCTGCTGATTAAGGACTGGTGGGCTAGTGGTTAGAGAGCAGGGCATTTGCGTCCCAAAGAGGCCACAAGTTCCCTGGTTCGTATCCCACAGACTGCCACTCTGGTACCCTGAGCAAGACCCTTAGCCCCAGAATGCTCCCCGGGTGCTACACAATGGCAGCCCACTGCTCCCTAAGGGATGGGTTAAATGCAGAGGAGAATTTCATTGAAATGTACTTTGCAATGACAAATAAAGATTATTGTATTCCATACGCTCACACATATATTTTTTTCTTAAAGTAAATATTAAAATTTGGTATCCTGGCCTGATGCCGTTGCTGCGATCATACAGCAACAGGATTTTCTGAAGACTGGATTAATAACAATGGAAAAATTAATGGGCCTTTAATGCAGTTATTGAAAAGATTCAAGTACAGCACATAATACTTGTATAGGTTTAAAAAAAATAACAGACACATATACTGTGGTTTAATTGTAAGAAGTTTTTTTTTAAGTTTTAACACATCTTTGAAGCATTTTTTATATCTCATATTGTTTCACTTTTGTTTCACAGTTTGCTGAGTGCATTCTAAGTGGCTCTCCAGTGGCTTTTGACAACTCTGGCCCGAGTGTAAATGCAATCAGAGAGAAGATTGCCATTTGCCTCTTTGAAAAAACAGGTAGCTTCATAAAAATGCTGAAGTACATGATATACTTACACATAAGCCCTATACCAATTGATTTATTAAACAAAATGAATTTTTATAAAGTACAATATTTTATGCAATTGAGAAATGTCCATAATGAAATAATGTTTATCGCAGAGTTTTGTCTTATTTGTTTTTTTCATTGTATGTAGACGACTTGACCAACCTTTGCCACTCTTGTGGGCTGATGGATGGTGATACTCAGTGGGTAAAGTATTCTTATATAACTGCTGAGTTAGGGAATTTTTTCCAAATATTATAAAAAGTACACTTAAACACGAAACCAGACAAACTCATTTGTTAAGTAGAAAGACAAGCTGTAAGCACAAATTCCAAAGGCAAATTTATGGGAGTGTCAATGTTTATTTGATCACATGGGTTGGGTCTTTTTTTTCCGATGCAGGTTGGGTGTGACGTGTGTCCAAGATGGTACCACCAGAACTGCGTCAAGAACCCATTTAAAGGAAAAAACAACATATGTCTGTGAGGCATGTAGATAAATATATATGTTGCTCTAAATGTTACTGAAGTAGTTCATTGTACATTGTTTTCGCTTTTTACTGTTGACTATAATATGTATGTTTGTGTTTCTTTAAAAAAAGAATAAATCTGAGATTGATTTAGTGTTAGTTTGTGATTATTGCTCCATCTTTTACCAAAAACAGCGACACACCTTCTGTGATTGCTACACACAACTGAAAATTTGGGTGATTTATTTGCAAGCAAGTATAGTTTATGATTTTGACGTAATGACACATGACCAGTTTGGACATTTAGCCATTTTCTTAAAGTGTGTGACCAACGACCTTTGGCAAGATCTGTCAAATGCAATCTGTTTGAATCAAACAGAGTAATTTTAGGCAGAAATGGAATTTAGCTGGGCAGAAAATAAGCCATAATCAAATTTTGGCAGAGAAAAACAGACTTTGGGGCAATTTTTCCCTGTGGGAAGTGTTATGTTCAGTAAGATCGGTAAAATATAATCTCTCATAGCTGTACAGAGTCATTTTATACAGAAATCCTATTCCATGGGTCATGGAATAAGCCATGATCAATTATTGGCAGGTGAAATACCCCCAAATTGTACTTTTGGGGATCTTTTACAGTGTGGGAGGGTCTGTGCTTAGCAAGTTCTATTAAATATGATCCATCTCAATGAAATAAAACATTTTTATGCAGAAATTGCATTTCATGGGTCATAGAATAAGCCATGATCAATTTCTGGCAGGTAAAATACCCCCATTTTGTCCATTTGGGGACCTTTTCCACTGTGTAATTGATTGTTTTAAGCAAGATCAGTAATTTATAATCCCTATGAATGAAATAAACTAATTTTAGACAGAAATAGTGTTTCATGGGTAAGACAATATGCCATGATCAATTTTTGGCAAGGGAAATAGTCCTATTTTGTCCATTTTGTGCATTTTATTTAGTGTGGGAGGTGCTGTGTTCACTGAGATCACCCGTTGTCTTCCGCTTATCCGGAACCGGGTCGCGGGGGCAGCAGACTTAGCAGAGACACCCAGACGTCCCTCTCCCCAGACACCTCCTCCAGCTCCTCCGGGGGGAGCCCAAGGCGTTCCCAGGCCAGCCGAGAGACATAGTCCCTCCAGCGTGTCCTGGGCCGTCCCCTGGGCCTCCTCCCGGTGGGACGTGCCTGGAACACCTCCCGAGGAAGGCGTCCAGGAGGCATCCGGTATAGATGCTCGAGTCACCTCAACTGGCTCCTCTCGATGTGGAGGAGCAGTGGCTCTACTCCGAGCCCCTCCCGAATGGCCGAGCTCCTCGCCCTATCTCTAAGGGAGTGCCCGGCCACCCTACGGAGGAAGCTCATTTCAGCCGCATGTATCCGGGATCTTGTTCTTTCGGTTATGACCCAAAGTTCATGGCCATAGGTGAGGGTAGGAACGTAGACCAACCGGTAAATCGAGAGCTTCCCTTTTCGGTTCAGCTCTCTCTTCACCACAACGGACCAGCACAGCGCCCCCATTACTGCGGCAGCCACACCGATCCGTCTGTCGATCTCCCGCTCCATTCTTCCCTCACTCGTGAACAAGGCCCCAAGATACTTGAACTCCTCCACTTGAGGCAGGAACTCCCCTCCAACCTGAAGAGGACAAGCCACCCTTTTCCGGTTGAGTACCATGGCCTCTGACTTGGAGGAGCTGATCTTCATCCCAGCCGCTTCACACTCGGCTGCGAACCGCCCCAGCGCATGCTGTAGGTCTTGGCTAGAGGGGGCCAGCAGGACCACGTCATCTGCAAAAAGAAGAGACGAAATCCACTGGTCCCCAAACCAGACCACCTCCGGCCCTTGGCTGGGTCTAGAAATCCTGTCCATAAAAGTTATAAAACAGGACCGGTGACAAGGGCAGCCCTGCCGGAGTCCAACATGCACCGGGAAAAAGGTCCGACTTAGTGCCGGCAATGGTGGACCAAACTCCTGCTCCGCTCTTACAGGGCCCCGGAAGGCCCCTAATAAGGGCCCCCGATTCCATACTCCTGGAGCCCCCTCCACAAGGCATCACGAGGGACACAGTCGAATGCCTTCTCCAGTTCCCTAAAACAAATGTGAACCGGTTGGGCAAACTCCCACTAGCCCTCGAGTACTCTGTAGAGGGTATAGAGCTGGTCCAGTGTTCCACGGCCGGGACGAAAACCACACTGCTCCTCCTGAAGCCGAGGTTCAACTATCGGCCGGACTCTCCTCTCCAATACCCTGGCGTAGGCCTTATCAGGGGGGTGGGGAGTGTGATCCCCCTGTAGTTGGAACACACCCTCCGGTCCCCCTTCTTATGAAGGGGGACCACCCCCCCGGTCTGCCAGTCCAGAGGCACTGTCCATACAATGTTGAAGAGGCGTGTCCAACCATGACAGCCCCACAACATCCAGAGATTTGAGGTACTCAGGGTGGATCTCATCCACCCCGAAGCCTTGCCACCGCGGAGCTTTTTAACCACCTCGGTGACTTCAGCCTGAGTGATGAAAAGAGTCCAACCAGAGTCCCCCGCCTCTGTTTCCACAGGGAATGCATGATGGCAGGATGAGGAGATCCTCGAAGCACTCCTTCCACCCCCGATAATGTCCCCAGTCGATGTCAGCAGCCCCCCCCCCACTATAAACAGTGTTGGCGAAGCACTGCTTCCCCCTCCTGAGGCGCCGGACGGTTTGCCAGAATCGCTTCGAGGCCGACCGGTAGTCCTTCTCCATGGCCTCACCGAACTCCTCCCAGGCCCCAGTTTTTGCCTCTGCCACAGCCCGGGCCGCAGCACGCTTGGCCTCACGGTACCCGTCAGCCGCCTCAGGAGTCCCACAAGCCAACCACAGCCAATAGGACTCCTTCTTCAGCTTGACAGCATCCCTTACTGCCAGTGTCCACCACCGGGTTCTGGGATTGCCATCGCGACAGGCACCACAGACCTTACGGCAGCATCGACAATAGATGCGGAGAACATGGTCCACTCGGACTCTATGTCTCCAACATCCCCCGGAATCTGGTCAAAGCTCTCCCGAGGTGGGAGTTGAATACATCCCTGGCCGAGGGCTTCGCCAGGCGTTCCCAGCAGACCCTCACTATGCGCTTGGGCCTGCCAAGTCTGTCTGGCTTTGCACGTCCCTAGAGCCAGCCTAAGCATCTGGGGATCGGGCCGCTGAGGTCTCCACCTTCGGGAGAGACCTGGGTAAGAAAATATGCCATGATCAATTTTTGGCAAGGGGAAATAGTCTTATTTTGTCCATTTTATTTAGTGTGGGAGGTGCTGTGTTCAGTGAGATCAGTAAAATATAATCCCTCAGAGTCATTTTAAGTGAAAATTACATTTCATAGGTCATAGAATAAGCCTTGATCACTTTTTGGCAAGTGAAATACTCTTATAGTGGCCTCGCTGGTCTTTTTTCTAGCGTAGGGTGGATTGTGTTCAGTAATACCAGTAAAATATAATCCCTTTGAATGAAATAAAGTTATTTTAGGCAGAAATTACATTTCATGGGTCAGAAAATAGGTCATGATCAATTTTTGGCAGCTGAAATACCCAGATATTGTCCATACTGGGCTTTTGAGTGTGGGATGGATTGTGTTCAGCAAAATCGATAAAACATAATCCCTCTGACTGGAATAAAGTTATTTTAGGCAGAAATAACATTTCATGGGTCAGAAAAACAAGCCATGATCACTTTTGGCAAAAAAAAAATAGGGCAATATTTTCATGTTGTGCTTTATTTAGTATGTAATGGGCAGTGTTAATAAGATCTAAAATATAATTTCTCAGACTGAAGCAAAGCACTTTTAGGCTGAAATTACATTTCAATGGTCGAAAAAAGGGGCCAAAAAATTTTTGACAGAGGAAAAACACCTAGATTTCTGGCTCTTTTAGCAATTTTATAAGTGCACAGTGAGCATTCAGAGAGGTCTGTGAAATTCACCTCATCAGTAAAACAGAGTCATTTAACGTTCAGGACATATTGGCCATAATAATTTTTTTGCAGAGAAAACCATTGATTTTTGGCCAGTTGGGACTACATGCCTTCAGTGATATCTGTAAAATATAGTTCCTCTGAGTGAAATACAGTGTATAATTTTGAGATTTTGCTAAGTTTCCATTGGGCACTACCTGTTCTAATGCTTTTTTTCAAAATAAATGAATAATAACCCCCTTAAAAAACAATATAGGTCAACAAACTTTTTATTTGTATTTTATTTAGTCATTTATTGAGTTACATCCATCACAGTACAGTTGCGTGACAGAATGCTTCTAAATCTAAGCAAGGTTAGTGCAGATAAATGATCAAAAGTGTATTTTTACTGCTATAGTTTAAAATGTTAATTTGCAGATATTTATGACAAACGACGAAAGCCTGAAATCGACACTTTCACAGTGAGAACGTTGCAAGTTTTATAAGGAGAAAAGGATAAACGAGACACACCTTTGCTGTAACATTGACCAAAAAAATATAACTGTTTTATTACACCCGCCGGACTGAGCCGGTGGCCAGAAAAAGCGAGTTGGAACTCTTAATAAATGTGGGGGGAACGTTTTATGCCCACCATAGTCAACCACACCTAGATTTTTTACTTGAAATTGAATATCCAGGAGAGATTGGCGATCATACACTAGCAGAGACTTAATGCACACTACAAAACATGAAAACAAAAGAAACACAAACGAAACGGTGAAAGACCGACGGCTCGCCAAACACACTGGCGGAATCTTGCCAAGAGGAAGTCTACTTGGACGCTGAGAACAACCCTACACATAAACCTACACATGCCACAGCGTGTAGTAAAACTTAGGATAACCCTTTGCCTTAACGCTCAGATCGTCTGGTCGATGTGCAACATACCTAGGAGTTTTGCGTTTGTTTGTATCACCTTCTGGCTGGAAGCATGGTGGAGTAATTCCTCAGATTTGCTAAATTCAGTCTGTCTCCGCACGCACGACATGTTGCTCCAGGCTGCTGAGAGGCTTCAGGAGTGTGTGGACGAAACGCAGCGGGAGGGAGAGACCAGTGTGTGTGTGTGTGTGTGTGTGTGTGTGTGTGTAGAAGGGCGTGTGCCACCTAACCTCATTGTGCTTCAGCTCTCTCAGCACTTCCCTTACAGTCAGCTGACAACAGGTGTTAGACCATATTCTGTGACCACCTTATGTTGTGACCATAGGAGGCGCTGTTGCGTTTTAAACCGTATCCTGGCCTCAACACGCCAATTGCGTAATCTTGGCCAAAGAGAGTGGGACTAACAAACGCAAAGAAAAATCCGAGCAATCCTTGTCGTTTTTTGAAAAGGTGACTTGCATAGAAAATTCTAAACTCAATTCTCACACGATAAGAGAGCAACAGGACTAGTGCAAATGCACATTAGCATTATTGCTATTATTAAAACGTATTCTAGTAGTTGTTTTGTGTTGACACTTTTGTTTGCTTTTGTTTACAATGACATTAAACAGGGACGTGCACAGATAGACACGAGGTGGTGCTAGAGCACCTGCCCTTTCATCCTATGGACAAACAAGTGCCCTCCTGAAATCTTTTTTTTCTTTTTTTTTTTACAGTGTATAGTGTGGGGCCCAAGGTAAAATTTCTGAATTTAAAGGCCTATAATACCAATGCGCCACGTTTTGAAATTTTGACTATAAAGATTTTATTACTCATTTCCTGGGTATAGTTGATTTACACTGTAGAATGGTCACTGGTTACTCACATTTCTGAAGATAACTCATTTAGTGTGACCTACCTGGTAAATTTGGCAGTGTAACCTGCTTTGCTACAACATAAGGTTATTTGGTGCAGAAGACATTTTGTGATGAGAGTACAGAATGATATAGCCAAGACAAACACGTTGTGCTCAGTGTGTAAAAAGAAAAAAAATGAAGGATAACGTAAGTTTCAAATTTGACTCAGGAAGTTCAGGTTGTGTATCAGTAAATCAATCTATGATAATTTTGTTGCCCTATTAATCTTAAGAATTTTGTAAAATGCATTCTTGTTTTGAGTTTTTTTTCATGGGTGGTAATTTCCCTACATCCCACTAGACAGTTTGTTTTGTGGGTGCTTAGTAATCCATATAAATTATGTTCATGCTGTGCCTGTAATAAATATCACACTACAAAGGCAACCAACAGCTCCATGTGCCGCACAAGGTGCCCTTTTTTTCCACTTGAGCACCTGCCCCCCAAAATGTCTGTGCACGCCACTGTTGGTAGGTACCTGACCCCGCAACATTAATGCTAATTGCTATGGCAGCTACCTAACAGTTTTTTTTTGCACACTTATTTTACTCATTATTTTCGCCTTGACGTCACTAAATGATGTCCCACAGATTATTACCTTTATTATGTGAAAGGAAAGGGAACACATAAAGAAACACGGTGCAAAGTTATTTCAAGTGCGGGCGAGGCAGACGCTGTTTTCCAGAGTTTGCACTGCATTGCTGTTGGCGCACACCTCGGTCAAATCAAGACAAGGGATGCCATTTCGCAAAGATACTACTGGCCGGGGATGTCAGAAGACATTGAAAAATGGGCAAGTTAATATTGTACATTTAGTTGATAAATTACAGCATACACAGAATAGAGTTTCAGGTTGACTGAAGAGTGATTTAAGGCAGACATGACATTCTGTTTGTAAAGGCTGTATATTAACAAATTTTCCGATGTTATCACAGTTTGCTAGGGACTATTAGGTCAATATTGTTTTGCTCTTTCATTGTTATTGTTATTGTTATTAGTGCCATGATAAAGATGTCATGTCCAAATTTACTTTGTGAAGAGCAGCAAATTAACAAAAAAGTCATTACTGGATATTTTTTTTTGTGTGTATGTTGTATCACAATCTACATATAAGATTTTGCTCTTCAACCAAAAATTGTCTTAACAACATTTTGCAGGTGTGCAATGTACTGTGTTGGGACCACAGCCATGGGTACGCGGGTCCCCCAGGGGTCTGGACAGAGAGACACAGCGCGCTAATGTCTCTTTGCTGGCAAACAGACATAACTCTTCAAACTGGATCCAAGAGTGTCATACGATCACGCGATCATATGCACTAAGTTAAGTAGGAATGAATTGCTGCTTGTGTATCAGGTATTCATCCATGAACGGGGGTAATTAAGGTACAAGCGCGGCTTGACGTTTCTCTCTGAGGTCTACAGAAGCAAACTGTGTTCCAGAGAGTTCCCAGCAGAGACCCTGTCTCTACAACAACGCCGAGTAGAGCAGTTTTCCCGGACAGCAGTAACGTGGAGTTTGGCCGGCCGACAGAGCGGGTCACCCGCCCCCCCCCCACCCCCCAGCTACAGAGTTTAGCTGCAGCTAACCCTTTTCTCCCCTGTGGAAGCTTTTCTTCAAACTTTAAACTTCGTCGCCCCTGACAAATTTGCTTTATGAAGTTTGGTTTTGTTTGTGTGAAACTCAGCCATCTTAGTGCTAGCAGATTATCTGCTCAGCACATGTGCTCAGTTTTGTGTTCTGGGATTGTTTTAAAAGTTCAGACAAACTTTATTTAAAGGGTGATTTTAAACACAGAAGATCGGCCATATCATGCCGTCCATGCTTATGCATTTTAACCCTTTTATTAATGGTATTTTAAAGGTGTGTGTTTGATTCTGATAAGATATATACTTCTTTTGTTAGCTTTAACTGCTAACAGCTAAGAACACGTGCTTGCCTGCTAAGATCATTTACTCAAAAAGGTTGTTGGTTTTCAATCTAGTAAAATATTTCCCTAAACATTTTTTTACTAAACGTGAAAACTAAGTTAACACCATTAAGCCCCATTTCTCCAGAAAGATTTGGTTCTTTTTCAAAATAATATTTCCTTAAATATTATTTTACTATTTTCTTAATACTATTTCTTTAAATATTATTTTAATAAATAAAGGCAGCTAATTAAACACTGTTGAGAATTGGTCATCAAGAAGGTTGGTTTTATTCAGCAGATCATTCTTTAAAATATTATTTTATTAAAATTATTTATCTGATCTTGCATTGTGAATGGTTGTGTAAAGGTATCCCAATTATTGCGTAAGTTAGTTCCAAGACTAACTTAACTTCATTTCCAGATTCTTCAAGATAATACTTCGTTCTCAAACATAAATATCATTGCATGGTAATGTTGCATCACTCTTTTGGTCATGGTTTCAACCATCTTTGATCAACTTGTTTATATTGTACATAGCCCATCAGTCTTCGTTAGTCTTTAATTCTGCTTGGTAGTTTAGTTGGATTGTTTTAGCATAGTGAAGAGTTTGTTGATTGAAATATGCATGATTTTGAGTTGACTTATTTTTGTTAATAAATTCTTGTATTTTAAGAAATTGTGTGAATTCATTCCATGTGTGTGCAGAGTTTTGCTGTTCAATAATGTCAGAGCTTGGCTCAACCCTTTCAATTTTGTCCTAATACCACCGCCTTATTAGGCTGGTATTCACAGGACATCCCTTAACAGACCAAAATATTATTTAATAAATATTAAAGTATTAATATTAAATAATATATTCATATTCATAATTACAACAATTGTATGCCAACAAAACAAGATAACCATTAAAGTCGAGGCAGACTACCAACCAATCAAGGTACAAATTCCCAGTTCATTTCCTAACAGTCAAAGCATCAAGCATTATAATTCATGTTTAGGAATTCATATATTCATTATATTAGAAATAGAAACATCAGCATGTATAGTAATTTCACCTTTTGAAATTGACTTTAATATGATTATGTTCTTCTATGTTCCCAGGCTAAGGTACCATTTCAGTTAATAGGAATGGACCGTATTGGAAAGTTGGTAAAAACCAAGCAAGGAAACCAGTACATGTGCGTCATTATTGACCACTAACGAGGTGGGCCAATGGATATCCCATTCCAACTAAGTCTGCTGCTGATGTCACAAAGTGCAAATTTATTTATCAGTTTGATGTTCCTAAACACATTCTACCTGATCAAGGCAAATAATTTGTCAACAAAGTGAGTAGTTTAATTGACTTTGAATTAAAACATGTATAATTAATCTGTACAGATCAACACAGAAGTCTGCAAAATATTTGGAATAGAAAGACGTCTCTGTCCTCCCTATCACCCACAAACAAATGGGCTTGTGGAGAGGCTGAACGGCACTATTCAGAGATGAGCAAAAACATACTAAAAAAAATAGCCATACTAAAAAAAGTGAATGAACAGACTTCAGTGTTATTTGTATTAAAGCAGAATTGCAAGAAGTGAAATTGAAATGTGGACCACAAGAATTTGTCTCACAGTATGTACTTTTGTCTTATTTTGTGACCAGTATTTTCTTATTACATCAATTTCTTCAGAACTCTATCAAAGTTTGTAAAGGACAAACCAGACACGTGGGATGAGTACCTGGACCCCATCATGTTTGGACTGAGGACAAAAAAACAGCTCACAACGCAATTCTCACCTTTCAGGCTAGTGTTGGGCAGAGAAGCGAGCTATCCCTGTGATATCACAGAGCATTATGAGGTGACTAAACAAACACAGACTCAGCTTCAGTTTTACATGTTGACTAAGTATTTCTGAACATTAAAAATCTAATGATCATAAAATTATCCTATTTTTATTTTGTTATTGTTGACTCTTGCTAGGTGGATAGTTCTTTTGAAGATTTCTTCTCAAAGGAGGAAGTGTACTTTGACACACATAGGCATGACATTATCATGGATCTAGTTCAAGAAAATGCTGAGAAATCACATCAAAAAATTCAACAAAGGCTATCAAAAAAGAAAAAATTACTCCTAAAAGTTGGAGACATGGTGTGGCGCAGAAATATCAGGAGTGAACAACGAAAAAGAGGAAAGCTGGACCCTGATAACTTAGGTCCTTTTACAATTGTAAAAATACAGGACAAAAGTGTGGATCTTGTTGACCAAAAAGGTACACTGGTACCAAAAGTCAGCATTGACCATCTGAAGCTCCATGTGCAGGAAAAAGAACGGATACCTCACAAGCTATTAAGAGCTTCTGGTGCCGTACCATCTTCTGCTGCTGACGCTGTACTACCTCCAGCTGCAGATGTTGTGCCCCCTCCTGCTGCTGACCCCGTACCACCTTCAGCTACTGACGCTGTACTACCTCCAGCTGCAGATGTTGTGTCCCCTCCAGCTGCTGACACCGTACCACCTCCAGCTGCTGGCACCATGCCATCTACAGCTGCTGACACTATGCCATCTACAGCTACTGACACTATGCCATCTACAGCTGCTGGCGCCATGCCATCTACAGCTGCTGGGACCATGCCATCTACAGCTACTGACGCTATGCCATCTACAGCTGCTGGTGCCATGCCATCTACAGCTGCTGACACTATGCCATCTACAGCTGCTGACAATATACCATCTACAGCTGCTGGCACTATGCCATCTACAGCTACTGACGCTATGCCATTTACAGCTACTGACACTATGCCATCTACAGCTGCTGGCGCCATGCCATCTACAGCTGCTGGCACCATGCCATCTACAGCTGCTGGTGCCATGCCATCTACAGCTGCTGGCGCCATGCCATCTACAGCTGCTGGCACCATGCCATCTACAGCTACTGACGCTATGCCATTTACAGCTACTGACACTATGCCATCTACAGCTGCTGGCGCCATGCCATCTACAGCTGCTGGCACCATGCCATCTACAGCTGCTGGTGCCATGCCATCTACAGCTGCTGGCGCCATGCCATCTACAGCTGCTGGCACTGTGCCATCTACAGCTACTGACGCTATGCCATTTACAGCTACTGACACTATGCCATCTACAGCTGCTGGCGCCATGCCATCTACAGCTGCTGGCACCATGCCATCTACAGCTGCTGGCACCATACCATCTACAGCTGCTGGCACTATGCAGCTGCTGACCCTATGCCATCTACAGCTGCTGGTGCCATGCCATCTACAGCTGCTGGCACCATGCCATCTACAGCTGCTGACGCCATGCCATCTACAGCTACTGACGCTATGCCATCTACAGTTGCTGGCACCATGCCATCTACAGCTGCTGGTGCCATGCCATCTACAGCTGCTGGCGCCATGCCATCTACAGCTGCTGGCACCATGCCATCTACAGCTGCTGGCGCCATGCCATCTACAGCTGCTGGCACCATGCCATCTACAGCTGCTGACGCCATGCCATCTACAGCTACTGACGCTATGCCATCTACAGTTGCTGGCACCATGCCATCTACAGCTGCTGGCATCATGCCATCTACAGCTGCTGGCACTATGCAGCTGCTGACCATATGCCATCTACAGCTGCTGGCGCCATGCCATCTACAGCTGCTGGCACCATGCCATCTACAGCTGCTGGTGCCATGCCATCTACAGCTGCTGGCATCATGCCATCTACAGCTGCTGGCACTATGCAGCTGCTGACCATATGCCATCTACAGCTGCTGACACCATGCCATCTACAGCTGCAGATGTTGTCTGATCTACAGCTGCTGACACTATGCCATCTACAGCTGCTGACACTGTGCTACCTCCAGCTGCAGATGTTGTGCCATCTACAGCTGCTGGCGCCATGCCATCTACAGCTGCTCACGCCATGCCATTTACAGCTGCTGACGCCATGCCATCTACAGCTGCTGGCGCCATGCCATCTACAGGTGCTGACGCTGTACCACGTCCAGCTGCTGTGCTACCTCAGAATCCCTTTTATGAAAACTGTAAATATCTTATAAACTTTGAGCAAAAGTCTTATTGAACATTGTCAATGTATTGTAACATTTTTACTAAATCTTAAAATGTTTTGTATTAATGACAGTTATGTCATTTATACACGGGCTTGAAGGATGCATGAGATGGCAAAAATCCCCACGTTTTGCTTGCAAACATAGGCCCGTACAAACTATTTTATTTGGACATAGCCAGAACTTGCCCAAACCAAGAGCTTGAAAGTGAGGTAAGAATGTATTTATGGTTGGTTAAAATGATTCAATGTTTTATCTAGTGTTGGATATCTTTCAATAATTTAAGAAAGTCTGCACTGATGAAAAAACACTATTTGTTCTCTAGATTCTTAATGCATACATAGCCAATGCAGTGAAAAAACATAACTTGGGAGGAAACACAAAAGCTCTACACATAGACTCTTTTGAGTGGACACGTATCTGGGAAGGAAAGTCCTCAAGATTTAAGGTAAGGGCTGAGATAAGTTTTACTATTTATTATATTTTCTGTGTTTTTTCTAAGTGTATTACATGCAACTAAATGACCAAACACATGTTTTACATACTTCATTTAATTGCTTTAATTTTCAATGTGACCCACATCAGCACCATCTTATTTTGGGTGCAGTTCATGAGCCTGGTCACTGGATACTGACAGTATGAAAAAGATATAAACATTTTTTATAGCTAGTCATATTTGCTCAGAAATTGAAATGTTTTCTCTAATTAACAGGCAATCTTCCCTTCAGAGAGGAGGAGTGTTGTTTTGGACCCCACTGGAAATGACAGTTTGAAAATAAAACAATGCTTAACTTCCACAAGGTATTAAAGTAAAATGAAGTGAAATTACAATGCTTTGAAAGCATACAAATATGGTTTACAATATCTAACTGACATATTTCCTTCTTTATACTTAACAGGGCCTTCATCAGAAAAAGAGGCTTGTCCGTATCCAGAAGGACAGCGAGTACACTGCCCCACACCCTTCAGAAGGACTCAACATCCTGCGGAGTTTTTGTTCTCAAAGTAGATTTGTCTTTTCTGTGTAATTTATGTGAAGGTCTTATATAACAGGAAATCTTTGGTCCAGATGTTCATTTTATTCTGAAACACCCCATGAGTATGGATTTCAAATGTGACAGATATGAAATGTGTTTCATGTATTTCACATGTTTATATGTATTTTATGTTTTATCATTGGTATGCAGAAAAACTACTTGCAGAGGCATTGCTGCAGTTTAGAAATGACGTGTCAGCTGTGTATTAATTCAGAAAAGATATTGCACTTACGCTGATGATGTAGACCGGTATTTTTATTAAGTTTTTTGCTTTCTAGTTTAAAGTAATGCAATGACTAACACTTTGATGTAGTTTGTAATAATATAATTTATTGTGAACTATCTCTAGATGATCTTAGTGAGCTGTGCCACCATTGTGGGGAGATAACAACTACTTACTGAAGAATACAGTGGCAGAAAAAAACATGGACAGGCTGGCAAGACAGGCTAGGCATGAGCGAAGGGCAGTACATGAATAGAGATAGTGATCCAAAATGTTTCCGCGAGGAATGAATAGAACAGATGTGTATATATAGAACAAGAACCAGGTGAAACGAGGAGACTGAATGCTAGGTGGAGGTGAACCGAATAAAGATAACTGACAGACAGGAGAGAACACAACGTGACTGGAGCAAAACAGAAATTCAAGGATACAAACTAACAGAAACATAACTAGAAAAACATCAAACTAAAAGCATAACCAGATTCAAAAACCAAACTTGACAAAACATGAACTAGAAGACAACAACTAAAGCATGACCAGGAAAATAATAAACAGAAGCATGATTCAAAACCTTAATTGTGAGAAACATATGAGGAAAAAGCCGCAACCAAAAACCAAACAAACCCAAATCATAACAGTGTGTTTTCCTCTCAAATATAAAGATGTTAGTGCCAATAAACTTTTAAGTGATAGTCAACAGAAAATCAGATATTAGTAGAAGCCGATACCGTGTTGCATTTAAAAATGTTTATTTAAAACAATAATCAAACCTTGGTGCAGGCAGACAAAACCTGAGCTGGAGTCCGGAAAGGGTGACAGCAGACAGGCAGACAGGGATGAAGCTTAAGGCAGGTCCGTAAGACAGGCCTGATCTCTGACAGGCTGACAGATAAAAGGGCTTTGCAAAAACCGTGGTCGTGAGGCTGGGCAGGCAAGGGACGCTGGACATTTACTCAATTTGAAGCTTTCAAATAAACTGGCAACATTGAACTCTGGAAGCTCAGTATACAGGGGAAGAAGAACAAGTGTAGATGACTGGCTTGATTGAGCTGCTGGCAGAGAATCACAGGTGCAGCCGATGAACCTGACTGCTGAGTGCAGCAGCAGACAACCAGGCCAGAGCATGGCAATTAAGCATTAGATAACAGTATAAACAAAAACACATTGGAATAACTTTCTGGGTGAGGTGATTTCTAATAAGTCAACGGTTAATAAGCACAAAGCTTGCATTATGTTCATTGAGAAAAACTAATGTGTACTGTGACCCCTACAAATATGTCTTATTGTTGCATTTACTCTCACAGATCCAGTGTGATGTATGTGACCGGTGGTACCATACCAACTGTGTTGCAAATCCGAACCCCAGCAAGGCGTACATATGTGCAGCTTGCTGAGATGGAACCTTGTTTTCTTCCCCTACTTTGTTGTCATATATTATTATATTGTTTGATATGTTTATCTTGAAAAATACTTTTTTAGTATTACTGTCATTATTATCATAATTATTATTATTATAACTGTACAGTTATGAGGTATTACTTTACAATTTTTATTTGGAAGAGTAGATGTGCAGTTACATAAGAAAGAAATACTTCTTATTTCGTTTTTGATCTTTTAAAGATTAGTTTCAAGTTAAACCTTTGACAGACCGTATGTTTGAAAATTTAACTTTTAAATAAAAAGTACACGTTTAGGTGAAATTCTGTAATTTCCAATGGCTTTTGTATTATACTTTGCTGTATGTAAATGGGTTAATTGTACATGGAGAAAATTGAGTCATTGAAACGACAAGGATTGCTCAGATTTTTCTTTGCGTTTGTTAGCCCCACTCTCTTTGGCAAAATTACGCAATTGGCGTAAATACTCTTCTTTGAGGCCAAGATACGGTTTAAAAATGCAACAGCGCCTCCTATGGTCACAACATACGGTGGTCACAGAATATGGTGAACAACTGGACTACACGTAAAAGCCTAAACTAACAAACCCACAACTAGCAAAACTGTTAAAGCAACCAAAAACAAGTCTTGCCTGTTGGTTTCCTCTCGATCCCATTCGTTTCCATCTCTACTTTTGCTTTTCTCCTCTCATTCAATTCAGTTTATTTATATAGCGCCTATTCACAACACATGTTGTCTCAAGGCACTTCACAAAAGTCAGGTACATACATTCCAATTAATCCTAACCATTGAACAGTGCAGTCAGATTCAGTTATTTATTCAAATTGGATAAAAAGTTTTTCTATCTAAGGAAACCCAGCAGATTGCATCCAGTCAGAGATTTGTAGCATTCACTCCTCCTGGATAAGTATGTAGCGACAGTGGACAGTCACTGGCGTTGACTTTGCAGCAATCCCTCATACTGAGCATGCATGTAGCGACTGGGGGTTAGAGAGAACAGAGCAGAGACACAAAAAGAACACAGAAGCACTGATACAGGAGTACTATCTATGGGAAGGAAAAGTAAATGTTAGTGGATGTAGCTCCTTTAGTCTTTTCATCTAGAAAGAAAGAACAGATAAACTCTGAGCCAGTTTTCAAGGATAGAGTCTGAAAGAGAGCACATATAATTAGTTACAGTAAAAGCTCAGTCAATTGCTATATCTAGGAGAGAGAAAGGGTTAAACACTGAAAGACAGGGCCAAGTGTATCATCTGTAGAAGGTGAGCATTAAGTTGTTGCCAGCAGAAGCTTGGAGGATTCCCCTCTCCAGAAAGGTGTCACAGGTAGACACAGAGTCAGGGCAGGTGTAGCTTCTAGGAAGAGAAATGAGAGAGAACAAAGTTAAAAACTGAAATAACAGCAAATAATGCAAAATTGGAGAGCAGTGTGAGAATGTAGCGAAGAAGGTGAAAGTGGTCATTATGTCCTCCAGCAGTCTAAGCCTATAACTACAGAGATAGTTTCAGTTTCAGTTTATTTATTTATATAGCGCTTATTTACAACAATGCCGTCTCAAGTCACCCCACAAAGGGTCCAGAACGGAGCGGGGCCGCCAGGGAGGCCAGACCAAACCACCAGAGCCCGGCCACCCCAGAACGGGCCACGTGTAGGGGCACTAAGTAAAATAATAAACAGATAAAGTTTGTCCATCTAGAGCCCACTGATGGCCATTGTTATATTAAAAACCACAAGGATCGGGATACCTCTCTCTGTCAGACTGATTATAACCATTGGAAACGAGAGGGGGTCATACAGGTAGCAGAAATGAAAAGTGTGTTTGCTCCTCAACCATAACTGAGCCGGTTTAGGCTAAACCTGACTCCCCCTTACTCCATCCGACAGGGAGGGAGGAAGACGGAGGTAAAAATAAGGAAGATAGCTCAGGATAACCTAAGCCACTCTAACTATAAGCTTTATCAAAAAGGAAAGTTTTAAGCCTAGCCGTAAAAGTAGACAGGGTGTCCGCCTCACGGACTTAAACTGGGAGCTGGTTCCACAGGAGAGGAGCTCGATAACTAAAGGATCTGCCTCCCATTCTACTTCTAGAGACTCTAGGAACCACCAGTAAACCTGCAGTCTGAGAACGAAGTGCTCTGTTAGGAACGTATGGAACAATCAGATCTCTGATGTATGATGGAGCTAGATCATTAAGGGCTTTTCTCCTCTCATGAGTGGGTACTCTCTGTTTCCATGTGCACAGTTTGCAGAATGGGGAAATCTCACGGCCAGCCCTCATAATTGAAAGTGTGTTTATGAGGATGTTGGTGATGTTGACTAGGACAGATCAAGTCTTTACTTCCCATTTTGCTAGCAGCTTTGTCTTGGCAGGATAATAGCAGAGCAATCAGTGGTGTGCAGAGGCTCATGTGGCTTTCAGCACTTCCCTTTTAGGCCTGCCTTACCCTCAAGCGCACTGTCAGCATCACGATGGGCGAGCTTCAATGCGGCAACCGGACAGAGAGCTTCAGAACAGTGCTCAACAAGCCCCTCGCTCCTCCCACCAAAAAAAAAAGAAAAAAAGAAGAGGTTTAGGGGAAAAATGCAAGAAAACAGAACACAGTATTTGTTTGTATGAGGTATGGGCAGGTTACAATTACAGTTTTAAAAACTACAGAAATGGATGCCAGAGTGACTTGAGTTTTCCCATACCTGTAGCTGTTCTCTGATGGTCAGCGGGCTGAGAGTAGAATGATATGTTTTATTTCATATTGTTGTAATTATAGATTATTGATTAATTGAATATTTATCAAGAATTATCATTAAAATCATAATCCGATAACTTTTACTCTCAATACAATGTTGCATGCAAATACAATTTCATAACATCAGACTATAAATTGCGATTCTGATCGCACTAAAAATCCTATCTCTCTCTACCCTGCCCGGACTACTTCTAATAAAGAAATCAAAGAAAATAATAAAGGATGGGTATTACTTTGTGGAGCAATTCTTCAGGGCTGCCCGCGTGAGGGGGAGAGGAGGAGGGGGAAAGTTGGAAGTTACGTGCGTCCACGATTAACTTCGGGAAGAGCGGTCAATCTTCGTCCTTTGGCCTCCTTGGCAAAAGGGAAAAATATGATCTGACCGTCAGCAGTCGACTAGAACAAAAAAACAAGGTGGCGATCCGCCTCCTTGAAACTCCGTGGTTTTTACGTTACGTGTTAAACTAACACCTTCGATCGGTAAAGTTGAAATTTCTGGCCTTCTTATTCCAGGAATTTCTGTCATGAACATTCTTTTCGTGGCCAACGAAGGAGAATAAATGAAGACTCCACGTGGGACCTCTTCTTCTCCAGAGGATGCTTCCGTTGCGTGGTTATCTATCGAGATCTCCAGCTGAAAGCAAGGTTTTAAAGCTCCCGCCTTCCATATATAATCTCGATATCTGACAAAAGTAACCTGAGTAAATACAAATGCAGCTTTCAAATGATTTAAGGGAGAATAGGTATTAAAATCGACCCGGTCCCTATAGTTATAAAAAATTGGGTCTGTTGTTAAATCCTGTACTATCTGGGATTAACGAGTTCTATCACCCTTTTCAGCAACTATTGCCATCATGTACAGGGGTTGGACAATGAAACTGAAACACCTGTCATTTTAGTGTGGGAGGTTTCGTGGCTAAATTGGACCAGCCTGGTAGCCAGTCTTCATTGATTGCACATTGCACCAGTAAGAGCAGAGTGTGAAGGTTCAATTAGCAGGGTAAGAGCACAGTTTTGCTCAAAATATTGAAATGCACACAACATTATGGGTGACATACCAGAGTTCAAAAGAGGACAAATTGTTGGTGCACGTCTTGCATCTGTGACCAAGACAGCAAGTCTTTGTGATGTATCAAGAGCCACGTTATCCAGGGTAATGTCAGCATACCACCAAGAAGGACGAACCACATCCAACAGGATTAACTGTGGACGCAAGAGGAAGCTGTCTGAAAGGGTTGTTCGGGTGCTAACCCGGATTGTATCCAAAAAACATAAAACCACGGCTGCCCAAATCATGGCAGAATGAAATGTGCACCTCAACTCTCCTGTTTCCACCAGAACTGTCCATCGGGAGCTCCACAGGGTCAATATACACGGCCGGGCTGCTTTAGCCTGTTGTAATTATAGATTATTGATTAATTGAATATTTATCAAGAATTATAATTAAAATCATAATCCGATAAAATTAACTCCTTAACCAAAATCCTCGTTTATGAATTGAAACCAGAGCTGTCCTCTGGTGTTGTAATTATGGCTCAAGGCCTCTGATAATTACAATTATTAAATGTCACTGTTTAATCGACCGATTCTGCCGAAACGTGGGGAACTTTGCCTTATTTTGACTGACGAATCACTCTTGCACAAAAAAAAACAAAAAAACGCCTTCTCTTTACTACGGTAAAAAATTTATTAGATAAATCACCCTCATATATTCACTCCCCGTTTCAATAATCTTCTTTCTACCCCAAACATGCAAAGTTCTACAAAAAAGGGGGTTTTAAAATATCAAAACTAAAAAAAATAAAGTAAAACAGCAGTGTGGGGATTGAACCCCAAACCAGCAGTTTTTTGGAAAAAGGGGTAAATAACAAAAGGGATGGGGTGTGTTTGAACGGGGTTTGAACAGTCCGCCGAAGCGTAGCCCAGCGGGAACAGGGGGCTGTCTTTAAAACCCCCACAGAAAATTTGTAAAATCAGCTTAGACAAAGAGTCATAAACTTTTGGGGGTCAAGTTGAAAAGCGGGGTAAAGTTGGAACAAAAAAAATCGTAAATTTTCACCATGAGGTTACTTTTCTTTAGTCCCTTTTCCGGCGTCTGGTTGTTGCCGGGTAAGACAACTTGTGAGATGCACGGCCCTCAGGCCCCAAAACAATTTTGCATGCAAATAAAATTTCAAAAACATCAGACTAAAAATTTGCGTTTCTGAGCCCCTTAAAAATCCATCTTCTTACGTTTCCCGGGGACTATTTCCAAAAAAGGGAAATCAAAGAAATGTTTAAAAAAAGGGTTTATTACTTTGTGGGCAATTTTTTTCCCCCCCAGGGCGGGCCCGCGTGAGGGGGAGAGGGGGAGGGGGAAATTTGGAAGTTAGGGTCCCGTCCACGATTAACTTGGGGAAAAGAGGGGTTTCAATCTTTCCTTTGGCCCCCTTTGGCAAAAGGGGAAAAAAAAATATGATCGGGCCCGGTCAGCAGTGGGATTTAGAACAAAAAAAAAAAAGGGTTTGGAGACCCCTTTCCTTTTGAAACCCCGGGGTTTTTTTGGGTTAAAAAACCCCTTTTTTTTTCCAATCGGAAAAATTTGGGAAATTTTTGGCCTTCTTATTCCGGGAAATTTTCTGTCAAAACGTTTTTTCCCGTGGCCAACGAAAGGAGAATAAATAGAACTCCACGGGGGACCTTTTTTCCCAGAGGATGTTTTCCGTTGCGTGGTTACCCTGTCGAGATCCCCAGCTGAAAGAAGGGTTTTTAAAGCTCCCGCCTTAAATTATTAACCCTGGGTGGGGAAGCCCGACTTCTTGTGACGTAAAAGGATTTGGGAGTCCCCTTTCCTCCCAGCCCCCAGGGGCCCAGGGGATTTTTAGTGGGGCCCAATACTGGTTTCCCAAAAGGGCCGATGATGGGGAAAGGCCTGGTGGTGTCCGGGGCAATGTGAAAAAATGGTCCAATATTCAGCAAACAATTTGGCCCCAACTTTCCCCCCCTGGGTTTCCCAAAGGGGTGAGATGAATCGCAGTTTTTTGAACTACGGGGGACCATCCTGCCCTTTGCAAAACAACCCGTGATCCGTGGGTGAAGCAGAAAAAAACAAAACTGTCTCTGTTTTTCCTCAAAACCTTGACTGGGCAGAGTAGAGGTTACCCTGGGCGGGAAACTAAATCTGACTAACTCATCCCTTTTCTACGTTTTTTCAATAAAAAAATCCCAAAAACAATACTTCATATCATCTTTACATTCTTTGGTCATTGCTTTGGTTACCCCTGGGAAAAAATTGGGAAACAACAAAATAAAAGATACGTACCCATTATATGTTTTATATAAAAGGGAAAAAAAAGAAAAAAATAAAAATAAAAAAACAAGATCATTTTCCCTAGCCCCATGCGCCCCAATTTCCTTTTAGGCACGGGAAACCCTTTTGGACTGTGGGGGTTTGCTAGAACCGTGGGGAAATTTGAAGGGGAGGGAACCCCAATCCTGATTTTGGGAAAAAGGTTTAAAACCTCCCTTTGTTTGGGTGTGTTATCTTTAAAAAAAACCAACGTTTAAAAAACAGGTTTAGGCTTAAAAACCATTAGCTTTCCCCAAATGGTGATGGGGTTAAAATAACCCCTGTCCCAAAACTATCTAGATGCGAAAAGAGGGAGAAAAAAATAAAATTAAATTTTGCAGTACTCAGGCTATAAGCCAGGTGTTTTTGTGGAGGTTTTGAAAAGGTTTTGGCTGGGGTGGATTAGGATTTTCTCTACTAAGTTCAGCAGAACTAGGCCAGTAGGTATCTGTGCCTCGGGGGGGGACTGTCTACAGATGAACCAACCTCCTTTTAAAAAAGATTTTGCATGAAATCTCTGGCAATGTGTGGGGTCCATTAAAAAATCATTCTTAACCACCTTCTGTGAGGGTCTGCAGTGCATGCAGAGTTTTATGGAAAATTATCGTGCCAAAATTTATAGTTTAAAACACTGGGGCCCTAGAAGGTGGGTTATATTTTTAACAGGTTTTTGTTGAAGAAAGTTTTTTTAGTGATTAGTGCATGTTATTTGTGGGGTTTATAAAAACATGCACCTATTTAACTAGTCCTACGCATTTGGTCTCTCCTTTCCCGGACATGGAGACAAGCTCTGTTCTTGGGGGGGAAGACTTCGAGGTAGAACTTAGTTCTGGTTCTGCAAAAAAAGAGCAGCAGCTGTGATGAGGGTGTCAATTTTTTTCTAAAAAGCACCCCGACCCACTTAATGAAGCTGTATGTCACAGTTAGGAGGGGAAAATTTGTTACCCTCCTGCTAATTTTTGGAACTGGCTCGACCCAGTTGGTCTTGGAAGGTGGAAAAAAAAAGGTAAGGTACCCCCCCTTTTTCACTGAAAGCGGAGGTTGACTGACTGGATGGGTATGGCTAAAAAAACTGGCAACAGGTTAAGCATCCTTGGATGGGGACCTGAGTGTCTTGAGACAGAGGCCAGTATGCCATCTGTTGAGGACGGTGAGTGTGGCTTTGTAGCTCCTATGGCCACCCCTACATGAGAGTAATGGGCCCGAAAGGGATAATGTGACCCCCCTTTGGTCTGTTGGGAAACAATGTTCAAAGCATCCCCCCCCGAGAGCTTTTTCCCCCCCAACCCCCCCCCCTTAACCCCCCCCCCCCCCTTGGCCCCCCCCCCCCCCGGGGAAGTGCACACTTTGATTGTCAGAGGGCGGAAGCTGTCTGCAAAAAGGAGTGTGTGGCTGTGTTGCCTCAGTTACGGGGGGGATTTTTTGGCCACAAGCAGTCATACAGCCCTCTAGGGTTTTGATAAATTTTCCCCCCCAGAATGCTAGAGCATTTCTGGTTATGAACATGGTTTTTCCGGGTGTACCCCTTCCAACACTTTGGGGGTTTTGTAAATTTTTCACACCTGGGTTTTTAAAGAGCAAAGGAATGATGCGTGAACTGCCTCTGGGAGGTGTTTTTGGGTGGGGGGTGCAGCTGTGTCCCAGAGGGCCCATGGACCGGTCTGACGAGGGCCCCTTGAGAGCTTTTTTGGGCCTCCTCTAAGCCGGTGACCTGGTTGGATCACAAGGGGGACCGTTCGCTCGCTTGCATCCAGTGGGTTTTGGCCCCTCCACCTGGATCCGAGTTGGCCCTGGTGGCAAGACAATGAGGGGGGGCCAGCCTGTCCAGCAGGTTTGGCCACCGGAAAAAGCTCTTTTTTAGTGTGCACTATATAGAGGGGGCACCAGAGTCATGTCTTGGAGTTTTGTGTGCCCAGCTCCACCCAAACAAGGGTATGCATGATCGGTTTTTGGGTGCGGTTTGTGATGCTTACATAACAAGCTTCACCCTGAGGGGGGTTTCATTGAGGGAGAGCATGGCTCTACTCACCTCCTCAAACAACACCGAGAACATCAGGCTGATCTCTGATCCTATTTTAAAATAAAAAAATTCATCTTCACATGTCCTCCTAGACCGGTGGGACAGTAAAGGTAACAGGTATGTTCGTTTTGGTTCAGTTTACCTGAGAAAACCCTTGGAAAGATGGTTTTTGGTGTTTTCTTCTGGGGGAGGTCCCAAGGGGGGTACTTTGGAGTTTCCCCCCAGGTTTTTCCCCCATCCGATCAGGTTTGACTCTGGGAATGGCAGTGGAGACTGGGTCCACGCCCCTTAGTCATGCTGACGGAAGTTTGGGGTCTGGTTTAAATGGAGGGTTCGGTTTCCCTTTTCAAGGGTTTTGGGGGCGTGGTGGCCTGACGCAGTGCTTTTGTCCCCCCAATCTTGCGTAAGGCGCCCTCCATCTTTTTTCCCCATAATTCCCCTTCTGCGTGTCCCCCGGGTTCCACCCTTTTCCCATCAGTTTTACCTTTAGGCCTCAAGTGATGGTCAGGTCGTCTGTTTCGACCGGAAGTGGTCCGGGGAAAATTTGACCGGGTTTGGGATATTCAGTACCACCCCCCCGGTCCAGCTGACCAAAAACCTACGTTGTTCCCTGAACCTGTTTTTTTAAAGTGGGTTCCTGCTGAGGGCATTTTCCTGACCCTTCCCCCCCAACCCCAAGGCGGTTTCTTTCAGTCTGGACCTGTAAAAAAAACCCTAGCCTCGCCCCCTTGATCCCTTTGGGCTGGACGTGCACGTGTTTCCCATGCCATCTGAGCATATTTGCGGATCTCTTGCATGCTCATGGTCTTTTTTTCCTGCCAATACATAGTAACACGTTTTCACACACCTTTCATGAAAAGGTTGTGGAGGAACAGGGGTTTTTTAAACGCATGTTCCTCCCAATGCCAGGAGCGTTGCGTCCTTTGGGAAGTAAAACGTCTCAAGCGCCGGTAATACTCCTGGGGCTTCGCTTTTCTTCTGCTGGATAGTGAAAAACCCCCAAGGGGGGCGGAGGCCCCGGTCCTTGTACACAGAAATTTTCCCTTAGAACTTCGCAGAGGGTTAAAAAACGGTCTCGGACTGCATGGGGCAGGTCCCCCAATGAAAAACATGGGACGCTCCTGGATGTTGTCTTCCAGATGAGCTTCGTTTTTTCCCGTGCTGATGGGCAATACAAATCTAAAAGAAAAACGTTCAAATTCCTAAGATAGTAGTCAATGTTTGAAACCTAAATTCTTAGGGTCGAAAAGCTCTTATGTCTTTGGCCAGAGACTCAAGCTGGGGGGGTGCGCAATCCACTCTCCAGGGATTGGTGCCGGCCCATCTGAGTCATCATCCGAGAGTTTCACTCCGGCTGCACTCAGGGGTGTGTCAGTGCATCACGCCTCATCCTCGGAGGAGGCAGTGGAGGGCTGCTCAGGGTACAACGGTGTGCCCTGTGTCCCCCGGACTGGGGTTTTCCCGGGCAGCGGTTGAGGGCGGGGTAGGAACCACCCGGGAAACCCCGGGGCGGCTCTCCTGTTGCCTTGGCGGAGGTGAGGGATCGTAGAGGACCGTACTGCGAGTCAAGTTTTTAAAAGGCTGGTCGCCTCTAAGCCTTGAACTATTTACTCCTGCTGGATCCCCAGCCAGGTATCGTTCATGGCTGCTGATTAAGGGGGGAGTGGGGCACCGCCCCCCAATGAACCTATTCTGACTACTTACACCTGTTTTTGCCTCGGGGATGAAGGGGAAAACCCCATGAGCCCTGAAAGGGAAATCTCTGGAAAAGCAGCTTCTACATCCTCCAGATCTGACTGCAGGTTTCTCTCAGGGTTATCGCAGGTGGGGTTCACCTCCAAAGGTTTCAACCTGTGAGGTGGGTTTCTGTTCGCCCCCCCAATTCCCCAGGGGGGAGGGGGGAGTGGCCTGGCTACCCTCAAAATTGTCTCCAACCTATTTCCAACTTCTGTTATTCACCCTAAAGGACATCCAACCCTCTTTTTAAAGTATCATTCAGCTCGAACTGCAGTCTAACACGCTGGTCAATTTCCCAAAATTTAAACCTTCGCTGATACAAACAGAGTGAGCTGTCCTAAAACATCTGAGACCCCCTTTTTTCTTTTGGGGGTTTTTAAATGACTTGTAGCAACTCCTGAATCCTGGCTTCCCTTGCTCAATGGCCTAATCATTGAGACCTTTACGCTGCTTGGGGGAAAACAGAATCAATGACCCAATCGTTTCTTTGTTTTTTTTGCTTGCATTCCTATGGGGTCCCAACATGCACACAATCTCCAGCTGCAGTCTTGGGGGTTTTCCTCCATCTTTGGCCCCAAATGCACAGTGGTAATACACTGGAAATGCAAAAAACACAAAATGTTTAGCTATGAACCACCACTAAAATTACCAGTCGTACCAATTAGGGAAAAATAACACAAACAGCTAAACTGTTCTTTGATGAATAATAGCTAAATTAGTTAAGCACACACAAAAAGGCTAAGCTGTTTTTATGATGAGCGGTAAGCTAACTTAAATTAGCAGCAATACAAACAGGCTAAGCTGTTCAGCTAGCTGTCTGATTCAGATATGTATCCTGCAGGTGTATGGGGGTTTTCTTAAAATGGGAGTAATCAAGCAAACAAACGCCCCAAAAAGGGAAAGAGGAAAGGAAAAAACGATTTTCCTTTCCTGAAATAACCCAAAAAACCCCAACTTCAAAATAAAATTTTTAAAAATTGAAAACGAAAACTAAACCTTCAATGCTGTTTTTAGCTTCAAATAAATGTTAGTGCTTCCTAATATGGATCACTTACCCCTTTAGTTAGGCAACTAAGTTAGTTTTGTGAGTCAGATCAAAAACATGCTTCAAACAATAAAACCCGGGAAAAAACGCTTAAATTTTATCCAAAAAAGGGTCATGAATGATCAATAACTTCAGCTTTCAACTTAAAATTATGCCCTTTAATCATAGGTGATGGAATTATCTGCCTGTGTTAATGAAAAGGGGTGATTAAAAAATCAAAGTAGGAATTGCAATCTCACTAGTGACCACCAGGTGGTACCAAGTGCAGGTCTGCAATTTGGGAAATCCAGCTGCCACTGCAATTTTATTCAATGGCCACCAGATGTAGGTGTTGCTCTCTACCTGACCAGGGGGGGCTGGTCAGAACCTGTAATTACACCCAGCAGCCCAAGGAGGCTGCCTATCAGCGCTGGTTCCCTGCAGCTGGCGCAGCAGGGTTTTCCGGCTGGGGAAATCAAATTTAAATTTTTCCACAAGCTATAACACCTTTAACTTTGCATCCACCACAAGCACCTCTGAAAGATTATTTTATCCTCTGCAGCAAAAAACTGAGCAAACTCTATTCAAGATTACCCTAAGATCACAAAAAACGCTCTCTGCAAAAACTCGAAAAAAATTCACAGTAAAACGTCTAGTTAAAAATGCCACGGATATCACAGTTGTTTAATTCTGTGCAACAGTGATGTGATGTCTGTTTTTTTTTAAGGGCCCCCCCCAGGGACGCCCCCAAATCTTTTAATTTTATAGATTATTGATTAATTTTAATATTTATCAAGAATTTAAATTAAAAATCATAATCCGATAAAATTAACTCCTTAACCAAAAATCCTTGTTTATGAATTTAAAACCAGAGCTGTCCTCTGGTGTTGTAATTATGGCTCAAGGCCTCTGATAATTACAATTATTTAAAATTACCCGTTTTTAATCGACCGTTTCTGCCGAAAAACGTGGGGAACATTGCCTTTTTTTTGACTGACGAATCACTCTTGCAAAAAAATAAACCCCAAAAACGCCTTCTCTTTAACTACGTGAAATTTTTTTTAGATCAAATCAGCCTCATACATTCACCTCCCCGATTCAATAATCTTCACCTACTCAAAAATGCAAAAGTTTTACAAAAAGGGTAAAAAAATCTAAACTAACAAAATAAAGGAAAAAAAGCAGTGTGTGTGTATTGAATCAACCAGCAGTTATGGGAAAAGTGGGAATATGACAAAAGGGATGTGGTGTGTTGAACGGGGTTTGAACAGTCCGCCAGAAGCGTAGCCCAAAACGGGTGTCATAAAACCCCCCACAGCAAAGTTGTTAAAAATCAGCTTAGACAAAGAGTCATAAACCTTTTTGGCGTTTTCAAGTTAGCAAGCAGTAAAGTTGGAACAAAGAAAAAATCGTGAAAATTTCACCATGAGGTTACTGTCTTTTTTTTTTGTAGTCCAGGTTTTACCGGCGCTCCAGTGTTCGCCTGGTTAAGACAACTTGTGAGACGCAGCGGCCCCAGGTCTCAATACAATGTTGCATGCAAATACAATTTTAAACCATCAGACTATAAATTGCGATTCTGATCGCACTAAAAAACTATCTCTCTCTACCCTGCCAGGACTACTTCTAATAAAAGAAATCAAAGAAAATAAAAAAAGATGGGTATTACTTTGTGGAGCAATTCTTCAGGGCTGCCCGCGTGAGGGGGAGGGAAAGGGGGGGGGGAAAGTTGGGGAAGTTACGTGCGTCCACGATTAACTTCGGGAAGAGCGGTCAATCTTCGTTCTTTGGCCTCCTTGGCGAAAGGGGGAAAAAAATATGATCTGACCGTCAGCAGTCGACTAGACCAAAAAAAGAAGGTGGCGATCCATCTCCTTGAAACTCCGGGGTTTTACGTTACCTTTTAAACTAACACCCTCGATCGGTAAAGTTGAAATTTTTTTGGGCCCCTTTTTATTCCAGGAATTTCTGTCATGAATGTTCCCCTTTTCGTGGCCAACGAAGGAGAATAAAATGAAGACTCCACGTGGGACCCTTTTTTCCAGAGGAATGCTTCCGTTGCGTGGTTTTTCTATCGAGATCTCCAGCTGAAAGCAAGGTTTTTAAAGCTCCCGCCTTCCATATATAATCTCGTGTGACGTCAGACTTCTTGTGACGTCAGACTTGGGACGTCCCCGTCCTACCCAGCCGCAGTGCCCACTGGGATTTGTAGTGGCGGACAATACTGGGTTAAAAAAATGGCCCCCATGATGCGGGGAAAGGGCCCGGGGTGGGGGGGCAATGTGTAAATGGTCCAATATTCAGCAAAAAAAGTTGTCCAAAAAAAGCCAAAAACTTTGGTCACTCATGCCAATGCCAAACGTCGGTTTTCAATGTTGCAAGGAGCCAAAATCTTGGGCTGGGGGACAATGTGAAAACATGTATTGTTCTCTGATGAGTCCACCTTTACTGTTTTCCCCACATCCGGGGGGTTAAAGGTGTGGAGAAGCCCCCAAAAGAAGCGTACCACCCCAGACTGTTGCATGCCCAGAGTGAAGCAGGGGGGGGGATCAGTGATGGTTTTGGGTGAAATATCATGGCATTCCCCTTTGGCCCCCAAAACTTTTGCTAGATGGGCGTGTCACTGCCAAGGACTACCGAACCATTCTTTTGAGGACCATGTGCATCCAATGGTTCAAACATTGTATTTTGAAGGCCCCGGGGCCGTGTATCAGGATGACAATGCACCAATACACAAACAGGAGTGGTGAAAGATTGGGTTTGATGAACATGAAAGTTTTTTAAACATCTCCCATGGCCTGCACAGTCACCAGATCTAAATATTATTAAGCCACTTTGGGGTGTTTTTGGAGGAGCGAGTCAGGAAACGTTTTCCTCCACCAGTATCACGTAGTGACCTGGCCACTATCCTGCAAGAAGAATGGCTTAAAATCCCTCTGACCACTGTGCAGGACTTGTATATGTCATTCCCAAGACGAATTGACGCTGTATTGGCCGCAAAAGGAGGCCCTACACCATAGTAATAAATGATTGTGGTCTAAAACCAGGTGTTTCAGTTTCATTGTCCAACCCCTGTATTTTCTCTAACTGTCCATGAGTCTTTTACATCTCTGGGGAGGCAATTTGGTCCACTCTTCTTTCCAGAGTTGTTTTAAGGTTTGAGTATGAGCACCCTTTTAAATGTTATGCCACAGGATCTTAATTGGATTTAAGTGCAGACTTTGACAGGGCCACTCCAGAACCATTTATTTTGTTTGTTTGAGCCAGTTAGAGATGGACCTGATGGATCATTGCCCTGAAGTGTAT
The DNA here is from genome assembly GCA_036173005.1 of Crenichthys baileyi. Classification (NCBI taxonomy): domain Eukaryota; kingdom Metazoa; phylum Chordata; class Actinopteri; order Cyprinodontiformes; family Goodeidae; genus Crenichthys; species Crenichthys baileyi. Next base: position 910,245 of record JAHHUM010000873.1, read on the forward strand.
ACATAGTGTGCTTAAGCTGAAGGCCACAAGCTAATGGCTGGAAATTTCTTTCAGGATTTTCTGGTAGAGAGCAGAAAAGACGGTTCCATCAATTATTGTAAGTCATCCGGGTCCTGCAGCCGCAAAGAAGCTCCGGGACCATTAAACTATCATCACCATGTTTGATTGTTGGTTTGATGTTCTCTTTCTGAAATACTGTGCAAGTTTTATGCCAGATGCAACAAGACACACACTTTCCTAAAGGTTCCTCTTTTTCTCATTTCTCATCAGCCCACAGAATATTTTCCTGACAGTAGTTTTTTGACAAATTTGAGATAGGCATTTGTTTGCATTTTGGTCAGTAGAGGTTTTGGCTTCAGAACCCTGCCATGTTTGATTTGAAACATTTGAGAGTGACATAAAAAAAGGATGTTTTTCACAGCACTGTATATCATTGTTTTAAATGTTTGTGTTAATACCTCGAAACTGAGGTATATCTACTCATAGTTATTATATTACGAAAATCTCAAAGCGGCCAATGCCTAGCTTCTTTGTTGATAATACTTCTAAGGTTGGGGATGTTTTCTGATATGCACAAAAACAAAGTGTATTATATACTATCAACACTGAGGGACCCTAATATCTTTAATACATTTTGAAAAGAATCAGGATCAGAATCAGAATCAACTTTAATGGACAAGTTTGTGAGTACAAACAATGAATTTGAAATTGGTTTCCATCGCTCATGTCATAAATCAAACAGCAGTGATATGGAAATGTATATGTGCTTATTTGTTTCTTGGAAGGCACATCAAGAAAACAAATATGGAAATAAATAATAGCGAAAAGGTTAAAGCCAACAAAGGGGAGCTGTAACTCACACCTCAGTTAGAAGAGATTGGAAGAGAAGTGTGTGAGTGTGTGCTTGTGAAACAAGCAAGAACAGGCCCAGCTGTTTCCTCACATACCACTATTGCCATCCATAGCTGTGCTGCATTCCTCCACATCTCAGGCTGCTGGTTCACTCTTCTGATTACAGATGTAACGCTTTGCCTCTGAATATGTGTATAAATCAGAGAAGCAATTTTCAGTTCTTGCCTAAGGTCTCACCTATTTAAAAGATTATTTGGGTTAGCTTTGATAATTCACACCAAAGTACGTTTAGCTGGTGGGAGAGTTCAATCAGCATCAGGAGTTGTTACAATCTTGTTTGTACAACATTGATTTAGCACTGAGACTTAGAAAAGACTATACAATGCAGGGAGAAGACAAAAGTCAAATTTTCTTTCAGGCCTCTCAGACTCAGCTTAAAGCCCCCAGCAACCCTAGTCTGTATAATCATTCAAACACACTTTAAATATAGTTTGTTCTTATAGAACAGCATATCATGGTCAGTTTTAGCGTTTGTTTTGCTATTTTAGTGTGAAACATGATCTAATCGAGTTAAAATCTACCCTTCTAAAAACGGGCTTCCCAGCACACATGCCTCAGATGACATCACAGAAGGCGTAGGGCTGCTATTTTGGCTATGCCTCTTTGTACACTGCTCAAAAAAATAAAGGGAACACAGAAAAAATACTAACTGGATAGTATCTTAAATGATAAAATAGTATAATCTCAATAGCAATAATATTAACATCTCATACATGTGCAACATTCTTATGGTCTTCTATAACGGTGATTCTCAGGTCTGGGGTTGGAACCCTACTCAGGGTCTTGGATTAATAAATGTTGGGTCCTGAGATCATCTTTAGAAATCAAAACCAATAATGGAAGGGCATGGTAGTGTTAAACAAATAAACAATAGTACTTGCAAATTGACATAAAGGAGGTGTACAGGAAGAAGCTGGTGGACAAGCGACAGCAAAACAATATCAGAGATGTGTGGGCAGGGATGAAGAAGATCACAGGCTTCAAGCAGAAAGAAGATCGGACCGATGGAGGTCTGAACAGAGCCAATGAAGTGAACACATTCTTCAATAGGTTCAGTTCAGAAACAAGCTCAGCATCCTTCTCTGCTGGCAAAAAAGCATCCGACCCTGCTTTGACCCCCAGCTTTCCTGTCACACCTCAAATGTTTTATCTTCCACCTAAGTCATGGACCTTTCTGCTTCTACATGTTTCAAGAAGTCAAGTGAAGAGGCCCCTGGAGAGACTTAACCGGAATAAGGCTGCAGGTCCGGCTCGTGTCAGCCCTAAAGTCCTGAAGGCCTGTGCAGAGTAACTCTGTGGGATTCTGCAGCACCTCTTCAACCTCCTGTGGAAGACCTCTTGTCTTGTTCCGGTACCAAACAAAATTCACCCATCAGTCGTCAATGACTACAGACCTGTAGCCCTGACATCCCACATTATGAAGGTCCTAGAGAGACTCCTGTTGCCCCCTCTGAATAAACTAACAATAAACTATCAGGGCCTTCTTCAGTTTGCTTATCGCTGTGGAGTTGGAGTTGAAGATGCCATCATACACCTGCTTCAACAAACCTACTGTCATCTGGACAAAGCCAGCAGCACTGTGAGGATCATGTTCTTTGATTTTTCCAGAACAGTTAACACAATTCAACCTGACTTCTGTCTGTTGTGGAGAGCGCGATCTCTTCTCCCATCATCTGCTGAGGTAGCAGCATCAGAGCCAGGGACTTAAAAAAGTTCAACAAGCTGATAAAGAAGGCTGGCTCTGTTCTGGGGACTCCTCTGGAACCTTTGGAGATCATTGTGCAAAGAAGGGTTTTTCATAAAATGAAGAACATTATGGAGAACCCTGAGCATCCTCTTCATGAGACTGTTATACAACAACAGAGTGTCTTCAGTCAGAGGCTTCTTCAGATCTGCTGTAAGACAAAGCGCTACAGGAGATCCTTCCTGCCCACAGCCATCAGCATCTACAACAGCTCTTTGAAGAAACCTGCATAATATGAGCTACAACAACATTTAATTTCTCTTAGGGATTAATAAAGTATTTTGGAATTGAATTAAGTTAAATAATATATGGCTTTTGATGCTGCTTCTATGATTATTATACCCATGTTTCATTGATTTATGAGTTATGCTTATAAAAAACAAACAGTTTGAGTCACACGTCTCTTACAGTTGTATTTTATAGGTTGGAATAAAAAAAAAAACTCTATAAATATGGTATTTGCAGTACTGACATTGAAATAATGGAGATGCCCTACTAGATTTTACATCACAGTGACCCACAGAATGAAAAGATCAACCATACCCATATTTGTTTTACAAGTCAAACAAAAAAAAAACCTTTCTATCCGTAACCATAGTCTGGTTAACACAACTTAAAATAAAAATGTTGTGATAAAACGCATGTTAAAGATACTATTCCCTTGTTCATTTTTGCACAAATATACAATGATGATTTAAGATACAGCCGGGTAATGAATTATGGGTTTCCACTGCTGGATTTCACAAAATAAAACGTTTTTTAAAAATCACAAGGAAGTAAAAAGCTGGTAGTTCTGCTTTGCGTGTCTTTGGGTTGATATCATCATTAAGCACACAAATCTGGAACTGATCACCTGGTATAAATAAACACTATGGCAGACAGTGGACTGTTGATGGATTTCAACAGAAATTCAGACATATTTGAATTCCATTTCAGTACTAGTCCTCTTCTGTGTGTTTTAATTTAGCCAAATTCTCCTGAAATCCATGCAGTGTTCTCAAATGAGGCTCAAATGGTTTGATGTAGTCGTACAGATGTAAGTAATCACATTTGCATGAAAAATGTAAGTGCACTTACACAGAAGAACTCTGCTCAGTTGGTTTATGCCTTATCTGATGTCACCAAAGGCATGCATGTTTGGAAACTTGTTTTCAGGAGGGTAGATTCGATCCCTTTCCCATGTTTTTACAACAAAAATGGCAAAACGATTAGAAAATATGAGGTTAGAATGTGGTTCTACTGGTAAAAAGAAAAGCTATAATTGTAGACAGTCAGTTTTACAGAAATGTATGTGTTGTGGCTTTACCTGAAAAACATGGGAACTGAATATTTCCCCCCCTCTTAAAAAGCTATTTTTTTATGTTTAAAAAACACAAAAAATCCGCCTTTCTTGTGTGTTTCACTCTACTCAAACAGTTTTAGAATTTTTGTATTATTTCTTGTAATGTTTTGGGGCCTTTCTGACGTAAATGAACTGAAAAATACACAGACGTGTTAGGAATATTATCGCCATCTGCTGGTTACATTTTACAATTCTGAATGAAAAAGAGGATTGTCTCGAACAATGATCTATGAGTTCACCCAGGATTTTATTGGAGGGTGCGCACAAAACTTTCACCGCACCTGACCCACACGAACACGACCCCGACGCACATCATGGGCGTGCCAATTAAATATTGGTTTAGTTCGTACGTGCGCCCATCCTTATGGACGCACACAGTTGTACATACTGGACGTTTTGAAACGGATACAAGACCATTTCTTATTTTATTTCGTTCATAATTTTGGCAAGACATCAATAAAAAGTCAAATAATTTTAATAGATTTTATTAAATCAAAACAAAATCTCAAGGGATGCACAGTGCGCACATCTGCAGGCGCCACTGACTTCAGCTACATATTTCCGTAAGAAAACTATCTTTAGTGCTGCACTGTCTGAAGAATAGAATATTGTCTTTAGGTTTTTAAAAGTTTGACTCTTAACTCACTGCAGAGGGCGACATCTTGGCTCCTCCCCTTGCGTTTCTACGTAACACTCTGCGTCAGTCGCGCGTAAAGTTGTGTTGACAGGGGCGGCAGCAGCAGGAGTTGTCAAATGAACAGCAGCAGCCAGCTTCAACGGACCCGAATGGAGTAAAGTAAAAGATTTCCATTTAGATCGTGTTTCTGTTACTGCTTCCAAGCGCTTTTCACACCTCTGAGGAAACAAACATGGCAGACGAACAGTCCACCCAGTCCTGGTCCATTAACAGGGATGATTACGAGCTTCATGAGGTGATAGGTGAGTAGCTTAGCCTGCTAATGTTAGCATGATAGCCTCCCCTCTCTTCACTGCAGCGTTGGCTGACAACTGCTGCTAGCTTCACCAGCTACTAGCGTTACATGTCTGCTGCTATCAGGAGTCAAGTCTCAAGCCGTAGCTCCTTAAGCAGGCCGGTATTTTCCCTCAGACAAGGCCACTTGTTCCGGTTAGCTGGCAAGCAAGAAGGAGACTGTCTTCTAACTAAACTACACGAAGCTAGATGGCTTGCTAGTAAAATATAGCCGGCGAGTACGTGAGAATCGCTGTGAGGATGGTGGGAGAGACTATTTACTCCAGTATGTGTATATGTATATACATATATATATTATAACCTGCGCTGCGTGAAGTTTGCGTGGTCTAAGACGCATTATTATGGTCTCTTGTTCAGCATCAACGTGCATATAAAGAACTATTTGAGCTGTCGTATTCTGAGTACTACCAGTTTTCCTCACTGCTAATGTGGATCTCGACAGGGAGTGGAGCCACTGCAGTTGTTCAGGCAGCATACTGCAAGCCAAGCAAGGAGAAGGTGGCCATCAAACGCATCAACCTGGAAAAGTGTCAAACTAGCATGGATGAGCTCCTGGTAAGACACATTTGCAAGCTGTGGATTTGGGTTTGGGGTCCTGTTAGTGCACATAAATGTACTTTTGCGTACATCAGGTACAGATGGATTTGACGATTGGTATGACAACAGTTGCTGAGAACCAGGATGTTATACTGTTAACACTGAGCATAATTATTTCATAATTTCAGATACTAGAACAAAATTTCTTACACATTTAATTATCGGGTAAATTTGTCTTTACAACCTAGAAATAAAGACGCATGCAAATAGGCTGTTGACCAGAATCGATTGTTTGAAGCTTACTGTATACTATAGGAAGGCATTAAAGTTCAGTAGCCTATAGGTGTAAAAGCACTCAAATCATACACCATGTCACGGTTATTAAAAAATAAACTTTTACAAGGTTACATTAAAACTGCATATGCAATTAAAAAAATAAAATACTATGAAGTATGTTCATTTTTGAGCTGTTTAAGTTATTGAAAATTGTGTACGTTTTAAAATTAAATGTTAATGGTCTTTTAAAAATGACAAAAAAGTCTTAAATGTTAACTTAATGAAACTTACAGGAACCCTGCGATATGTAAGAGCTACCAGGACCATGCTTACTGCAACACGTCTTACTTGGGTGCTGTTACCTAATATGGATGTCTCAAGGTTAGCTATTTTCAGTGTCAGTGATGTGTTTAAAACAGAAGTCGGTAGAAGAACAAATATGCAAGAAGCTATTTAAAAGAAAACTGTACAATATGTGTCTGCAACATGTTGAGATCTGTCTGTGCTTCAGTTAGGCTGCATAAGAGTGAGAGAGCGCAAGACTTTCAACAGAGAAAATCCTATTAAAAACGGCATCAACAGGTCAAAGCTCTACCAGAGATCAAAAATGGCCTATAAAATCTGCCCAGAAATTGATGTTAATGCTGTAGTTTGCACAGTAAAACTTGAGGATTATTGTTTTCTTCTTTTTTTTAATGGTGAAGTTTTTTCAGTTTTTTATTAACCAACACTAAGACCCAACAACTGCGTTCGGATTTCAGCTGTGAAATAATCAATGTGGGTGGAATGTCGGCGTTTGTTTAATCCTGTGAAAAAAGCGCCTCAAAGGTCAAGGTGCTTAATCACAACTATGCAAAACTCTGACCAGCTACTTTTATTTCCTAAAAGTACTACTACAATAAGAGATCTGGAGTAAGCTATGGAAGTCTTTCGGGATACCTTTTTACTTATAGTTGTGGTAAAATATCCTACAGTAGATCATCAGATGGTACTTTATTCAGTCTGAATAATTACCTTCTCATCCTGGGATGTTTTTTGCTTGTCAGCTGAACATTCAGCTATAATACTGCTTTATTGTGCTCCAACCTACCTAACAAGGTAGTGAGATGACTTTCCAGAGTCCTGAATAAACATCTGTGTATTCTTGATTAAAAAACAAAAACAAAACAAAAAAACTCGTATCTTGTGACTGTGATGATCCAACCAGAACTAGTCTTTATATTTTCTTGTCTAGACCTGGTTTAAAGACTACACCTGGTTAATGACTTGGCTGATTTAACACGGAGATGACTTTCTTATAGCCAGACTTCGACTGAATCCTGGCTTGGTCTTGTAGAGTTTCTGTCTAATGGGTGACCTTCTCATGCATGTTGTTTTCCTGTTAATGCAGAAGGAGATTCAGGCTATGAGCCAGTGCCACCATCCAAACATTGTGTCTTATTATACCTCCTTCGTGGTGAAAGATGAACTGTGGCTGGTGATGAAGCTGCTCAGCGGTGGTAAGTGCTGCAATACGTCCCTTGTTCTGGCCAGCGTTATTTAACTTCATTTGCTTTGTCAAACCAGGTTTTCTTCTTACCACAAGTAAACTAAAGCTTGATGAAGTGATTTAAACGGACTGTATACAGTGCGGTATTTATATCCTTCAAACTTTTTGACATTTTTATCACAAAGTAGAGCTTAATTGTGAGGTGTAAGGAAAATGATACAAGCTTTTTATTATATATTAGTAGGTGGATTTCAGGAAAACATGTAATTATGATTCTATTGCTGAATATTGGAATAAGGATATTGATTACTATTAAGTCTGATTTTTGACATGCTCTTTTTTCTTGAACACTTCCTGAGGTCCTCACCATTCCTCTGGAGCATCTCAGCCACTAAGAAAGTACACCTGCATTAAAGGAAGTTGAAGTCCTATTGCCTAAATGAGTTACAGATGCACAGAGCATGAAGGCATGAGAGTTGAAATAAAATATCCCACCAGACATAGTATTCAAGCAGTCCTTTGTGATGACTATATTCCACACACTAATATTGTGATGACTATTACTGTTCGATATATTGTGCAGCTCCATATTTTACTAAAGCAAACCTGAAAAATGTGGCATGCATTTTTATACATGCCCTTTATTCTAATATTGCTAAATAAAATCCGGTGGAACCAATTGCATTGAGAAGTCTCCTTAATAGTAAATAGTCCTCCGGGGTGTAATTTAACCTCATAAATCCCGCTGATCTTCGACGCTCCTGAATGGATCATAAACACATCCACTACATTTCAGCTCCTGTAGCTGCTCTTCTTCTGCTTTTCTAGTTGTTCTTCTGTGGTTGTATTGTAGCATGTTTCTGGTAGGATAATATTTAAAATGAATTAGGAAAGGTTAAAAAAAAGTCACTCACAGAAGGTAAAAGAAGATGCTGCCTGCCGATCGATTTCTCACAGAATAGCTTGGCTATTCAGTGAGATATGTAGTTAAAGTATAGATATAAAGACGGAACGCTGAGATAATGTTTTAAAGTTGTTTTAGGTTAGAATAAATTCTTAGTGTAGTCATTTGTTTCTTATGGCAGCCTAATCGACCTGCCTGGATAAATACATAATAGCTTTTGGATGAAATCTACAGAACTGAAGATCTCCTCTGCTGTCACCCTCTACTTATTGATCATAGATTTGCCTTGGTGGATAGACTCTAACTGTCCTTAATTCCCAAACCTTTCTGATAGTTGACGAGTCTCTTCAGGAACAAACACTATAGGCAACATCATAAAAGCATCACCTCATTTTATAACAGGAGGTTTTCTGTAAGTTGAGTTGCACCCCTCCAGAGGTTTAGGAGGTCAAACAACGATTGCTGTGTCTTGTGACAAACCTCTGCCTTTCTCCCAGGCTCCGTGTTGGACATCATCAAGCACATCATCTCACGTGGTGAGCACAAGAACGGAGTGTTGGACGAGGCCAGCATCGCTACGATCCTGAAAGAAGTCTTAGAGGGGCTGGAGTACCTTCACAAAAATGGACAGATTCATCGGTGAGACCTAAGGAGACGTGAGCCGGCAGCAAATGCAAGCATACACCGTTATCAGGCTCAGAGCCTTTCATCTCTGCAGTTTGAACTTGATCTCACTCTTTCAATATTTAATACAGTGAAAATACATAATTGAGGAGGTTTGTTTCACATAAAAGTTCCTCTCAGGAACATCTTGAGCCAGAACTGAAAAGAGAGGTCACTCGGTTCCCTGTGCTGCATTAAAGTGTCACTGCATCAAATTACCAGACTTCCTTTTCACAAAATGGTTTCATATAATCACATTGATTACGTTGGGGGAGTGAAATATGTCCAACGTGTCATCTGATTAGCTCGTACGTTTTTTTCTGTTTAGTTGACAGAGAGCAGCAGCTGATTGGGCTCAGATGATGTGACTAACTCACTTAAACCTAATCTGTGAGGATAAGGCCTGAGAATCTGGGGCCTCCTTAATCCGTTCTAACTCTTTGTGCAAAGTTTGCCCCAAGTTTATAATGTGTGTGCAAAAACCAGGAGGAATAAGATAAAATGGATCAAAAGGTGAAGCTTTCACATGTTTTAGTCATACTTGGATGAACACAGTCACTCACTAGTCACATTTGTCTTGAACGCACTAATTTAACTCCTCATCTCTTTATCGTCAGAGATCTGAAGGCTGGGAACATTCTTCTAGGAGACGATGGTTCAGTGCAGATAGCTGGTAAAGGGTTTTTCTTCTTTTCCATTTCTAGAATTAAATGAGAATTTACACTCAGATTTGCAGAATAGTATAATATGGCTAGAATAGTAGCTTCTGTCTAGATTTTAAAAATATCTGTTTATCTTTTTTTTTTTCACTCTTCAGACTTTGGTGTGAGTGCCTTTCTAGCTACAGGAGGAGACATGACGAGGAATAAGGTTCGGAAGACGTTTGTAGGGACCCCATGCTGGATGGCCCCAGAGGTCATGGAGCAGGTGGGAGTCATACTCCTTCATCTTCTCCCTGTAATGTGTCTATAGAAAAAAACTCCATCACATTTAACGCTTCGTTTAAATGGCTCTTATTTTTTATTTGCAGGTCCGTGGCTACGATTTCAAAGCAGACATCTGGAGTTTTGGGATAACAGCTATTGAACTGGCCACTGGGGCTGCACCATATCACAAATACCCACCAATGAAGGTGACTGTGTACATAAAACAGTCTTTATTTGTTATTTTTCCAAATTTTTAATGGTTTCCTGCAATCCACAAAATTTAGAGTCGCATTTGTGTCTATTAACTGAGGGCATTCAAAATGGCTTGATAGAGACGACAGTTAGAGAACCACAGAGACATAAGCTGGTGACTAAAATGAGATTTTTAGTTACAGTCAAAAATGCAATATATTTCCAGTTAAAGGAAAGCTGCAATCAATATTTTAGAAATTAATTGTGACATTCTCATGTCAAAATAATTCACTTCATTAATTTTGGCCCCTGGGGGCCCCGTCCATGAGCCCCCGAGGCATTAGGGGATACTTGGTTTATGGTATTCTGTAACTTCCACATGGATGCATTAAATAATGTTGAGATAAGATGCAGTTTGTTTAAATTACCTTCAATTTCCCATGGAAATTTACCAGAGATTTTCCACCCCTTTGCAGCTGCATATGTGAGCGATACCAGGACACCTAAACAACAGTGAACAGGACATCAGTGAGGTTTTTATAAGTTAAATCGGAGGAAGAATACAAGGCGTAAAAGGCTGTTCAAAAGGGAGCCATGTTTTCTATGGCATGTCGGCACTGCGGTTCATTCGGAAAGGCTAAGCATTTTACAGCTAAGGTGCTCTGTTTTATCCATTCATGCCTTCGATCTCCAATCGTTATTGACGTGCTGGAATTGGAAATTTTGGCAGTCATTTGGTAACCTCACAGTTCAGAATTGACTTACTCTGCGGGATAAACAGAGACATCTGCTGTTTAAAGAACTGTGTTACTGGGTGAGATACTAAAGTAAAGAAAGACCGCTCTTTAATTTATTTGTCTTTGCTTTAAAATGATAGTAAAAACCTTTTTTTTTTTTTTACAGATTCCTCTCTTAAAGCTGCAGTAGGTAACTTTTTAGAAAATAGATTTTTTACATTTAAAAATGTAGAAAACGTTAAAACTGTCACTATGTCCTGACAGTGAGTAGAATATGAGACAGATGATCTGTGAAAAAAATCCAGCTCCTATGGCTCATCCCAGTGGTCCTACTGCCATTTGCAGAAATAGACTACTTCTGTTCGGAACCTACCAATCAGAGCCAGGAGGAATGTCTTAGCAGTGTCAATCACGCTGGTGTACGCGCTGCTCACACCCCTCCCCCCATACAGCACGTACCGTCGTTGAAGCTCAAAATTGCCAGTGTACTGCATCCGTGCTAATGGCGGGAAACAACCTGACGATACAGGAAAACTGCCGATTTTTTTGAGTGGCACCTGGTCAGAAAACAAAAAAAGGTAAACAGAGGAAGACCGATGACGAAAAGCAAGCTGCATGTTCCCGACAGGCTCCGCTGTGGGGGTGGAGCTGTGGAGGGAGGGCTGTAGCACAGCAGAGAGTAAGGGGGAGGGACCTGTAAGGTGTATTGGTTCAAATTTTCAGAGCACCCTACTGCAGCTTTGTGGCATCACCTTTGATCCTAATATGGATACATAATACATAATGACTGCTCATGGCAAACAGCTAAAAAATATATATATATTTGAATGTCGTTTTCATGTCCTACGTTCTTAAAACGAAATCTAAATTGGCTAAAGTAAGTATAAGCAGGGCAAAGCTTTCCGAAAGCCAGAGACTGGTACCGGGTGCCAAACCTCTATGTGTCTCTGATGCTTTTTTTTCTGTGTTACTAACAAGAAAACCTGTCATCTTTAACAACTAAATATTTTGTTTTCCAGGTGTTGATGCTGACTTTGCAGAACGATCCTCCTTGTCTGGAGACAGGTGTTGCAGATAAGGAAACGGTGAAGAAATATGGCAAGTCATTCAGGAAGATGATCTCCTTGTGTTTACAGAAAGATCCAGAAAAAAGGTCTGTTCGTCTCAGGCTCTTCGCTCTCGTCTTCCAATCAGATACTCTGTTTGTTCCAAAAATATACTGAAGAGCTTTCTGTCTCTTTCTGTTCAGACCAACGGCTGCTGAGCTGCTGAAGCACAAATTCTTTACAAAAGCCAAGGTTAGCTGAGTGTTTGTATTATTAGAAATCAATAAGTTCTCATGTTTTGAAAGCGACATTCATACATTTAGTAAGATTTTTCTTGTTTTTGTTTTGTTGTAGAACAATGAGTATTTGGAGGAAAAGCTCCTGATGAAAGGTCCCACAATATCAGATCGATCTAAAAAGGTTTGGTACCTATTACTAATTTAATGTTTACATAGAAAGGACTAAGTTGTGCCGTTTTAAAAAGGGTGTGACCCAGTTTCACTGCCTTTGTGTGTAATGTGTGCTGAGATGGGCCTTGAACAAGCTCAACTGTCCACATGAAGCTCTGCTTTAATGGGCTGTGTGCTGCAGGTGCGTCGTGTGCCTGGTTCAAGTGGCCGTCTCCACAAGACTGAAGACGGTGGATGGGAGTGGAGCGACGACGAGTTGGATGAGGAGAGTGAGGAGGGAAAAGCTGCCGTGGCAGCTCTGCGGGTGAGACCCTGCATGCCGACGTCCCCTGTTTCAGAAACCTCAGTGTCCTCAGGGTTGCAGATGGTGTTCATGTGCTGCTGGTCCTAACAACCTTTGGTCTTGCAAGAATGTGTATTACTATCATATTAATTCAAGGTGGGGTTACTCTGGCTGAAAAATAATTTAGTAGTATAATTTAGTATAACTGGCCTGAACTTCTGCTCAAATCTGTTTCTAGTGTTCATTAAAATAATATCTGGTCTGGGGTCTGCTTTCCTGTTCATCGTAACTGTGATTTCAGTTTTACTGCTTGTCAAATTTCCCCAATCCTACAATATTCCCAGCAGTCCATGGATGTGGACTGCTGAGGGATGAAAGACAAATTGCATGTATTCAATCCTGATAATCTATCATGTCCATTCTGCAGTCACCCAGAGTGAAGGACGGCTCCCAAAATTTGGAGGTGAGTCTGTTTGTGGTGGACATGACCCGAAACTCTTGATTTTGTATCATGATGCCAACACACAGCAATCTGCATGACTCTTTTTTTTTTTCTTCATTCAGTCATTTACGTTCATATTTAACTCCATTTAAAACCGACTTATCACATTTATTTGCAAATTTCTGTCAGATTTTCCCACCAGCAGATGGCTCCACCACACATCTCCAGCCGCCTTCAGCTGCACATGAGAGACCTGCAAACTTGGCTCCAGCAGGAGATGAAGCTCCACCGCAGGCTGCCACTCAGCCAGGGAGTCCTCCACACAGGCCTGCTGTTCAGGTATTACCAGGAAAAACCAGTCCACACAGTTTGATTATTTTATTAAATATTCTATTGACTGTATAGTTTCAGGAGATTAGTGTGAAGCAGCTATTTGATTACCTATGTTGCTCGTATTTTGCTTTTTATGTAATATTTACAAAATTTTTTGCTCAAAAAGAGCATATTGGCTCACATATGCTCATTGTTTCTGCCAGGGATGGGAGATATCTACTTAAACCTTCGTGGTATTCGTTAACGATAAAATTGATGTTTAAAATATTTTGAAATCCACTGAATTTATTTCTGGCAATGGACACAAACCGGAATAGTGCTAATAAAATACAAACAGGAATCAACCCACCAAGAAACACTTTTGGATTATTGAATAGGCCACTTCAGGACACCAGTTACAGTACGAAATGCAATTTTATCAAGGGGCTGCACGGTGGAACAGCAATGTTCCCTCGCAGCAAAAAGGCCCAGGGTTCAAATCCTGACCTGGGGTCTTTCTGCATGGAGTTTGCATGTTCTCCCCGTGCATGCGTAGATTCCATTCATTGCTGGTAAAGATTGTGAATTTGGGCCTTTTTAGTGATGGATTTTAGTGGTTCTTTTTTAGAGTGGAATATTAATGCAACAAACAACTTGAAGGATTTTTAAAACAAGAATTGGCTGCATTATTTGTAAATTATTGTGGATTTTCTCTAATCCACACAGGATCAAAATTGTACAATAAAGGTGTAAACATAGAACCGTAGCAAGTTGCAGAGAAAGCTCGGCCTTTTTTAACAAGCTTCTGGTATAATTCTGGCTGGATAGTTGATCAATTTCTTTATAAGAATTGTTAGAGGTCATTTTAATGAGTTGGTTTCCAGGCAATGGAGCCAATCCAGAAGAGCCTGTTTCACTACTACAGGTACTGCTGCCGTGTACAAAGTGGATGAATTGATGGACTGTCTCCATCTCAGAACCGCACCTAGTAGGGGTGAAGGGCGATACTGGGAATTTTGCTATTGATTCGATGTAAAGTAAATACAGGGCTAGTATCGCTGATGCTTTACTTGAATTGTCATGATCACTGAATCGTTTTAGATTTTGCCTTTAGTTAGTTGATTATTATAATCATAAAACAAAAGATTTTAGACAAATAAACATGTTTTTATGAACTATCTGCATCAATATAAAAGATGTATGTAACTAATACCAAATAATACTAAAATAATTCCCTAATCCATGGATCTTTGTGAATTATCTTGGTCAAGTAACAAAATGATTAAGATAATTAAGTTTGTCACTGTAATCTGCATGTAGCCTAAGTAGTTTCAGGTTTAAGGTGTATATCTTTATTTAATTTATATTTTTGAGTTCCAGAAAAACAAGTAAGATTTTTTTCCAACATGCTGCTTTAACGTGTCTGTAAATTATTGGTAATCCCACAGTACCCGAATGACCTTTCTGCACTCATCATGTGGCAGTGTCCTTATCAGCTGCAGTAAATTGTTGAAGCAGTCATGTTCAACGAAATGTTTCCTGCTTAAAAACTTTCAAAGCTTTATTTATTTGAGTTCATGAGTCCACTCATGTTTTTACTTCTGTGCCTTTTCAGGATCCTGCAGCCTCCAGTGTTCCCATTAGCCTCGTCCTCAGGCTGAGGAACTCCAAGAAAGAGCTCAATGACATCCGCTTTGAGTTCATGAGTGGCAGAGGTAGGAATGTCTTTTTGTTTCTCCCTTCACCACATCCTGTAAGAACCCGCTCACCTGTTTCTACCTTTTCTGTCCACAGACTCTGCTGATGGAGTTTCTCAGGAGCTGGTCTCGGCTGGTCTGGTTGATGGGAGGGACTTGGTCATCGGTATGTTCTCGGTCTTGTCCACTAAATCCAGTTGCATCAGTTGACCGCTGTGTTTACACCAAATTATTACAGATCAAAATGTTGGCCGTGTTATCTCAGTGCAGTTTCCCAACTTTTGCTTTCATAATATTTTGAGCTTTATTTATGCTTTTGCTGCTTTTAAGCCTGTTCCTGTTAAAGAATATCCTCCTTGTCTTGTCTTCTGTCCAGTCGCTGCCAATTTGCAAAAGATTGTTGATGACCCTCAAAGTAACAAAAATGTGACCTTTAAACTGGTAAGCTAAGAAACTAAATCCTATTTTAATAATCATGTGGATTTTTACCAGCAGTTTGTAAAATACCAACTTTTTTCTAAATAAAATTCTTGTGAAAGTATTCATACCCCTCAAACCTTTTCACATTTTGTAGCAGTGCATCTACAAACCTTAGTGTGCATATTTGGGAGGGAAAGATAAATTATACATGGTTTCGAGTTTTAGACCAAGTAAATCTGAAATGCAGCTTTTTACTTTGATGCCACTCAATAAAATCCAGTACAGCCTGTTGGCTGACGAAGCCACCTAATGGGTGTCCAGGCGTGTGTGTGTAATTCAACTTAATGTCAGTATAACATATGGCTTTTTAAAGCTGTTCTGCAATGCATCAATCAGGGAAACCAAGGGACAGAGTAGACAGTTTCAACCTGTAGGGGTGCAGAGTTGGGTCATACAACATCTCACAGAGCACTGATCACACTTACAGACGTGGTTTCAAACCTAATGGGATAAAATGTGAAAAAGCCTAGGTATGAATACTTTTGCAAGGCACTAAATGTGGTCAAGCACGAATTATTGTCTTTATTTTTTTCAGGCCTCTGGTGTGGAGGAGTCAGAGATTCCTGATGATATAAAGCTGATTGGATTTGCGCAGCTCAGTATCAGTTAAGTCAAGCAGCGGTGGCAAAATAAGACTGAAACATGGTTTTGCACAGCTGCATTGTAGTCAACTCCAAGGACCTACTGCTGCCAAAGAGAGGAGGCAGAGAATGATGATGAGGAAATGTAAGGTTGGCAGGAGGGTGACACTACTGCAGGATGCACGAGGACCAAACCGGGGGGCTCAGCTCATCACAGGAATCACACTTGAAATGTTTACAGTGCGCTTTTACAGTTAACAGGAGAGGAAAACGCAATCAACTATTATCAACTCCTAATTTCTTTAAGTCCTCCTCCTCATATACAAGCACAATCCAAACAATCTCCTGCCAGTACTGGAAACGATTGCCTTTTCTTTTTCTTTTCTTTTTCTAAAATCAGTTGTGCCACAAAACTTGAGTGTCGTTCCACCTTCACGCGGCACTTTGCGCTACACTGACACTGAAAGGTGTAAGTTCAGCCTTGGTTTCCGTGAACTCCCTGAGTGTTTGGTTACTTTCTTTATACAAATATCAAAGAAATATAAGAATATCCCTTGATGTTGATACAGATACGGTACCTAAACACGTCGTAGCATCGCTTTCTGATCCAAACTTCTGCACAAAGCAGTCAGAAAAGGTAAAGAATCAGACCAGAACATCGCTGAGGAGTTCAAGCTCTGACAGCACTGCTAAAACTATTCTGTTGTGAGCAGCAGTGGCTCAGTTTTTTAAATAAAATTCTTTATCCACTGGCATGTTATGATTTACTATACACAGGTTTTATTTTCTCTCACTGAGCTCTGCCTAATATACTTCTACTATGCAATAGTGTTGTTTGTTTCATCACATTTGACCACTGGTTGCTGTTGCTTCTTAGTTTTGCAATAAACAGCTTTTTTGTTTTTTGTGCGTGCGACTCAAAAGAGTTCACAAAAGGTCAACCAGCAGAATGGGCAGCTTTAGGAACCTGCTGCAGCAAACTTACTCTGAAGTTACAATACTAAAAGCCCGACTCTACAGTTTGACATGTGGAATGATTGGTGTCTGTTTTTTTTTTTTTATCTCCTGTAAGAAATAATTTAGCCTTGTGATGACTGATGCCCTGACAGCTGCAGAGAATCCTGAATGCTGGTGATGGGTGTCGGGTCTGAGGTGACTCATGTTACACGCTGACTTCGAGTGAACTTCTGTGGAGGCATGCATGCTCAAAAACTGGAAATGTTCTTCCAATGTCAAATAAAGCTTAAAGGGGCAGTTCACTCAAATAGCTGTTGGAATTTTCCTTCTTTGCGGGTAGTTTTGTTTGTTTTTTCCAAAGATTTTCTGTACTTCATTGAGATTTCGCTGCCACCTCAATACAATGAAGATGGATATTTGAGTGTCTTGACTGTATCCATGAAATGTTACACATTTATGGGGAATAAGTGTCTTTTTTTTTAATAGCAACATGTCCTAACACATACTTGAGTAGCAACAGAAATTAATACAGACAAATGCAAACTGCCGGTAAACATTAAATGAACAGTGTTAAAGTATCTCCTGCTGTCCTCAAACTGTTAAATTTGGAGTAACATTCATCATCCCTGAAGGTGCAAAATCAGAGCTCCAATCATCAGAGCTACCAGCATGTGTTCTTGCTCAGTGCTTCTGCAGTGCATCTCTGGTTTCTGCATTAATCAGCCAGGTTGAAACCCTCAGTGCCCTCATCAACATGCTGAACCTGGCAGGTACAGACGGACTCATTTTTTAACACCTTCTGTGTAAACGCATTAATTAAATTATTTTCTAATCCCATTCTGAGAGGTTTAGAAAAATACAACCTTTAATTTGAATAAATTTAATCAATGAAAAAAACCTCTCCCATGTTAAATAATTGTTTTTAGGAAAAGTACACAATTGTTGGTACGATTAGTAACCCCCTTTCCAATAAATGTAATTGAAGCAAAGATTTATATTCCCTCTATTGAGTTCATCAGACTTTTTAGGAACTGATATATAGTAAACTGTGACTTTCTGCTTCGCTGGGATATCAATATGAAAAATAAATATGAAAAGACAGAACTCCCTAATTTCAGAAAAATGCAGCATTTGAGTAAAAACATTTTATGGGAGAGGGAAAAAGATCACTTGTTAAGAAATAAAGTGAGGTACAAAGTTACCGCTGTGGACTTATGGTTTTTGTACAGTCTCTATAGATCATCCTGAGTCCGGGTCCTCTCTTCAGCTGCCCCTACAGGTTTTCTACATGATTTAGGTCCAGGAACTTACGTGATCATGAAGGAAGGGGATTGTGTTTCTGGAGAACATTTTTTTTTTTTGTTATTTTGGATCATTATGTTGCTGAAAGAGCCATTCATGACTTCTTTTCAGTTTGTGTGTTGACGTCACCAGATCTGTTTAAAATGTCATGATTAGAAATAGTTGGAGCCATGCACTTTAACAAGGTTCCCAGGACCTTCGGAAGAGCAGCAAGCCCACAGCATCACAGATCATGCAGTCTAGTTAACAACAGGCAGAAGGTGCTTTCATCCACAGCTGTTGATCCTTCTTAACCCACCTGGAGTGTCTGTTGCCCTAAAACTCCATCATTTCATGGTTCCTGTCTCATTACAGCAAACTTCACCTGTTTCCATTTTTTATGGTAGGACAGAAAAGCCTTTTTTGGCCTGGCTCCCAGACAACCATTTAGCATGTCAATAGGGTCTAATGGTGACCTCCACGGTCCCTGTCTTTGTTGCAGTCCTCCAACTACACATTGGAGATGTTCTTTCCTTCCTCAGCCTGGTCACTGTGTGGTAGCAACATAAATATGTTTCGTGATCCAGTCTGGAGGTAATAAAAAGAAATTGCCTTTCTGTCGCATCGTATTTATACCCCAGGTAATCAGAAGACAACTGGAGTTCCTTGATACTGATCAACTTAAAAAAAATAGGGCATATATAAAAAAGGCTTCAGTTACCATTATATTAAAACGATCAGTTTAACAAGGTTTTCCCCACTAAATTAATGTACTTAAATTAATGGCTGTGGAGTTTTCCAAAAATAATCTTGGTAGATTTTGTTACATTAATACAAGATAACTGGAGGTGCCAACAAATTAGTCTATCTCTAGACAGCTGGTAAACATCAGTATGGCTGAATGGTGCATTCAGCTCATTTTAGCTGCCTTCACCTAAATTATAATGGCAAAAAATCGGATTTGAATCAGTCTGAAATCCAAAGCGTAGTGGTACTCCAGTTCGGGTAAATATTTTCAGCATTTAGGGAATTATTGCTTAGAACATCTCAAAGGTCACTTACTGTAATACTTTAAGTTTTTCTATTTTTCCCCATGAAAACATACTTTTGGACCACTGTTGACGTCTTTGCTTTATTAACACTCACCCAAGCATCACAGAAGCTCTCTGTCTGATTTGTTGTACTTGCAAACGGCTGCCATACAGTCTCCAGTTCAGCTACTGATGTAAATGTAACTAAGATGGCAAATTCCCATGCTGCCACAGAACACATGAGGTTTGTACGTACCAATGTGGATGCAGTGAAGGGAACCTTTTACTTGTAAATATGAAACAGAGAAATTAGATCCATGTTTCGAAACACAGCGTTTGATTTGTTTGACAGTGTTTTTTACTCTTGCCCTTTGGTCAGAGCAACGCTAATCATGTACAAATCTGTCATTGCTCAATAGAAAGCTAATTTTACCTCTATGTGAGGTCACTAACTGATAAATATTGTTTAGCTTTTGTCTGTTTTAAACATCTTCAATATTGCATATTTTAAATGTCTGCTTCATCTTGAACAGCTCTCTCACACATTCAGAATTGAAAGTAAAACATTTGCAGTGTAATGGAGATGTAATGGAGGGCCCTCACAGGTTATCTACTTTGGTGGCACACAGGCTGATATGAAGTGTTTGAATAAAGTCAAAGTTGAATTAAATGAGTGATAGCATTTTTTGATTTACGATGCCTTGACAAGGTATTCACATCTCTTGAACCTTTTCAAATTCTGTCCTTTTTTCAGCCACGACCTTCACCTATTATGTGGTAGACTAACACAAAGAAGTGCTTAACTGTGAAATATGAGCTAAGAAATTATACCTGGTGTACATTACAAGACATTAACACTGTTTTCTTAAAAGCTTATTTGTCACAAGTCACACAGTCATCGTGGGATTCATTAACGTTATCACATATCTTATGTATTTCTAATATCGTGCTACCTTAGTCTGGACTTCAAATGGGTCATTCAGAAACTTGAATATGTTTTTTTAAATCAGCTAGCTAGGTTGTAGGGTTAGGTTGTTCATCTGGCAGTTGAACCTTCAACCCAGTCTGAAGTCTTCTGCAGTCTCTAAATGGGTTTTCTTCCAGCATTGCTGTTTATATACCTTCATCCATCTTGCCATCAGCTTTGACCAGCTTCCCTGTCCCTGTTAAGGAAAAGCACCTCCACAGCGTCCTGCTGCCACCACCATGTTTCACTTCGCAGATGGTGTGTTCAGATTCTTAATTTTCTACCACACATATTGATTAGCATGTGGACCAGAAAGTTCAGTTTAGCTTATCTGACCCGATCACTTTCTTGCACATGTTTATGCTACATGGCCTATGGCAAACTGCAAATATGACTTCTTATGGCCAGACAGCACCACTAGTAATTTGTCCTGTTAATAGATCCACTTAGCTGTGGATTGTTCCAGCTTATCCAGAGTTGCCATGGCTTGCTCTCCTTGATTTTATGTAGGGGTACTGATGAATGAATTCAAATGCACTTCACTCAGAGTTATTTATTTGATAAAAAAAAAATATATAAATTTGCTTTCACTTAATTGTGTTACTTTACATTTGTGTTTGAGATAAAATCCAAATAAATATTATAGTTTGTGGTTGTAACATGAAAAGGTTGCAGAGATATACAATTTTGCAAAGTCACTGTAACCTCCTCTGCTGTGGCTTACAGATCAGTTTTCATCACTTATTTTCATTAACATGTCAACCATTGCTGCATAAAGGTAGAGCTGAAGTTAGTTTTTTCCACATACTCAGTGACTGATTGCATTCAGACAGTTTAAATATTGGTATTGCCTTAATAAAGACAGCCTTAGCGGTTTCTTCATCTGTGTAAAGATGGTGGATTTTGGGGAAATTCTCAAGACCATCGGAGACTTTGGCTTCTTCCAAAAGCTTCTTCTACTTGGGTTGGCTGCTCCGCATTTTTTGCTCCCAGTATTCTTCTGCAGCTTTCTTTTTATCCAATCTGATCCAGAGAGACACTGTAACACAGACTGGATCCTGGAAGCTGCTCCTAACCTGACTACAGAGGAGCAACTGAACCTCACTCTGCCCCGGGAGGAGGATGGGAGCTTCAGCAGGTGCCGGATGTTTGTCCCTGTGGACCTGGACATCCATGACATCAGGAAGCACGGACTCAATGAAACCTCAGCATGCATGAATGGATTTGTGTACGGGAGCATGCTGTACAAGTCCACCATAGTTACTGATGTAAGTGAAGCGGATGATATCCATTCCTGTTTTAGTGACTTCCCTGCTAATTATTTGTGTCATTTCGCAGTTTGATCTTGTCTGTGAGAAGTCTAACATGGCTGAAGTTACACAGACTATCTTCATGACGGGTATGCTCGCAGGCTCATTCATCTTCGGACCAGTTGCAGACTCGTGAGTTCCTTGAAAAACATTAAATGAATGCCATGCTGACTTGTTTAAAAAACACAAAATCTAAAGCCATTATCTGTGCGCTTAGGTATGGCCGCAGGAGAACCACCCAAGTCCCAGTGGTCCTCATAATAATATTTGTCATAGTTGCTGGTGTTTCTCCAAATATTCATGTTTACAATGTGTCCCAGTTCATTGTTGGAGCTGCAGTTGGAGGATATAGGATGAACTCTATCGTGTTAGGTATGCTTTTTAGAAAGATGTCCAACTTCATCTTTATTTCAGTCTTTTAGGAAGAAATGCAATCAAAGTTACAGTCATGTGAAAACATTAGGACACCCTACGACAGCCTGTGTGTTTTTCTAACATTTTTGGACATGTACGTAATGAAAGCAAAATAGTCAAATCAACATGGCCAGGTCTGGCCATCTAAGCAAGTTCAAAGCAGACTGCAAGATGCTAAAAGAAGTCACCAAAACCCTAATATGTCATTACAGGACCCACAGAAGACTCTTGCTTCTGTTGAAATTAAAAGAAAAACATATCTTATGAACATAGGCATCAAACCAGAGGACATGTTGGGTACAAACCAAATACACCATTACAGGAGATGAACTTCATACCATCTGTGAAGCATGGGGGTAGAAGTGTAATGGTTTGGGCATGCTTTGCTGCAGCAGGACCAGACCAGCTCACCATCGTAGGATCCACTATTAATCCTACTGTGTATCACAGGGTGCGGGATGAAAAGTTGAGACCTGTAAAAAAGAACGAAAGAAAATGGACCCTGCAACATGAGAATGATCCAGAACATACCAGTAAATCCACCAAGGACATGGAAGGTACTGGGCCAAGTCCAAGCCCAGATCTTCCTCTCATTGAGAGGCTGTGGGGTGACTTGAAACAGACTGTAGATGCAAACAAAAACCCTAAAACATCTCAGAGATGAAGGTGAGGAGTGGAGGACATCAGGCTGATGTCAGACTGCGGTATGGCTGCAAGAAGAAGCATCTCACTTAAGATATTTCAGCAGAAAAGGGTATAACAGCTTATTAACAGCTATTACGGGTTAAGGAGAGTCAGTCAGAAAAACACATTTTGTTATCTGTTGTGTGATGAGTAAAATTAGGCTATTTTTGGTTGTTTATGTGAAAATAAACCACTTTCCAAAAAATAATAGCAAAAAGTAAATAATCAATAGGGTGTTTTAATGTTTTCACATGAATATTCACGTTCATGTGTTTAGAAAAAGACCCTGCAGTGACGTTAGTGTGTAAACCGTGTTTGCAGCCACAGAATGGATTGGGATCACTAAAAGGTCCCTTGCCTCCTGTGTGAGCCAGGTGTTTGGGAGTTTTGGACAGTGTGCCATTGCTGGTCTGATCTACGTTGTCCGTGACTGGAGGAAAGCTCAGTACATCATGGCAGGGGCAGAGGCTTTGGTGTTCCTCTACATATGGTAGGTGTCAGCTGTAAGCAGAGCCACATTTTTTTTTGTTGCCTAAATAAAATATTAACATGGCAGCGTTTAGACATTACCACAGTTGGTGGCTGTTGTCTTTGGGTCAGAACTGGTCTGGCTGTGTATATCTGCCCAACTGTTTTTCTTGTTTCTTTTAAGGTGGATTCCTGAATCGGCAAGGTGGCTCCTGGGACAGGGGAGAGCTCATGAAGCCAAGAAACTGATCCGAAAAGTTGCAGTAATGAATAAAACGGAAATCCCAGAGAACCTACTTGACAAGGTTTATCCAGTTTACCAGAAAAAATATTCAACCATCTTTTCATAATCCAAGAAAACTTAACTACTCTGCAGCTGTGCCTTTGGCTCAATGTGAAAACAGCTCAGTCACCATGACAAGACCAGTTCTCAGACTTATGCAAGAAAATTTTAGGAGGGTTCCGTTGTCATCCATTGAACATAAAACTTTGGGAATAATAAACAGATTTGAAGGTAATTGATCATAAAACCAAAGATTTTTATTTTTGAATGTCAATATAAGAGAAATTATTGCATGACATATATTTAATACTGGAGTTCTATTGAACTGTTTATTATAGTTCCAGTCAGAAGTTTATATATACTTATTTTTGGCCACACTATTGTGCTTTTTTAGAGTGGTCTGACAATACAACAATCTTATCGGGTTTTACAAAGGAAACTTGGGTGGATAAGTTTGAACCTGGATCTTTTCTAACCAACACAGTGTTCAAAACATACAAAGGCCTCAAATATACCCTGATTACTAGACCCTGAAGCCGTGCTTTACTATTTGACACCAAGATGTTTGCAGCAGATACTTTAATCCTGTAAACTTGAAGGAGGGGCCTCTGCAGAGGTTCTCGATTGGATTAAGATCAGGGGAATTTGGAGGCCAGGGCCTGTATTTTTCAAGCCTCTCAAAGTGAAATATTAGTCCACTTTACTGTCAGACTGAAGTGTAAATGCACTGTGTAAAGTGGGGGGCTGAGCAAACATGCCAGTGCATGTACTGTTAGACTTTAAAGTGCACAATCTATCAGCATGAACTTCTTCAGAAATCTAAGCAACGCTACCTCCACTGTTAGATCAGAACACATAGGCTGGCCTGTGTGCCATCAATGAGCTTTGCATCAGTTTACTAGTGTTTCTTTCTTTGATCACTTTTGATAGATACGGACCACTGCAGACTAGGAATACTCCACCATAGCTGCAGTGTTGGAGATGCTCTGATCCAGTTGTCTAGTCATCACAATTTGGCCCTTGTAAAACCTGATTAAATCCTTATGTTTGCCCCTTTTCCTGCTTATAGCCTATCTATGTGGGCAGCTGCATATTTCAGTTGAGGTTGAAGGTTTTGATTTAGGAGCAAGGTGGTAGCCACCCTCTCGGTCCATCGTGATGTAAAACTTGTATACTTCAACAGTTTCCTGTTAAGGTCAGACTTGTGCTTTGGTAACAGATTAATATTTATGAAGGTATTTCTGTTGCAAATCAATTTAAACACCAGGCCAAGAAATCAATGCTGCCTTGAAAAGCTGTTATGCATCCTGCCAGAATTATGCTGGAAGCTTTTTGATGGTTACCTGTGTGGAAGTCTTCAAGTGACCTTCAACCAAATATTAGTGGAGGTGCATTTATTTGAGCATTTATAATTTTGGCCATGGGTAAATTAGACATGAATTGGATTGCATCCTTTATTGCTTCATTCGTTCATTAAAACAGAATGAGTTAGTAAATCAATAAAAGTCCCAAATTGTTCTGACATTCATGTCTTTGTTTGGTTTATGTAAACTTCTGACCTGAACTGCATATATCCAATATTTTCACAATTCAGATTCACAAAACATAGGCTATTAAAATGCAACTAAAACTGTACAAAAATATGTCGACGTATCCTCATTACTTATTTTTTTTTATTTTCTGCTGCCCAGGTACATAACCAAGATAAATTGTTCGTCCTCCTTGCAGATTTCTTCTGTTTTTGCTCTTTTGTTCACACCTAAATGTTTCAGATCATCAAACAAATTTTAATATCAAAGATACCCTAAGTAAATACAAAAATATGATGTAAAATGATGATTTTATTTATTAAAGATAGAAAAGCTAACCAAACCAACTTGAATGTAGGTGAAAAGTAATTGATATGCCATGCTTGGCAGAAATAACTAAATTAGATGTTTAAACGGTTGTGGAAAAATGTTGGTCCACTCTTTGTAGCAGAATTAATTCAGTTTTCAAGCGTGAATGACTTGTTTGCCACAGCATCACCACTGGAGTTAAACCCAGACTTTGACTAAACCACTCCAAACCTTTCGCTCTGTTTTTTTAGCCATTTAGAGGAGGACATGCTGGTATGCTGTGTCATCATCCTGCAGCTCGACCTGCAGTGCACTTAAGCTTATCAGTCTCCGTCTGGCTGTTTTTTAGATGTCAATGACTGTGTGTGTCATCTGTTCTTTTATTTCTGTAGATTGGGTCATGATGTGTTGCTTTTAAGGTCTTTTAGTCTACTTCATGTTGTTAGACAGCTTCTATTCGGGTCATTTTTTGATTCTACAGGCCTTGCAATAGTCTAGGTTGTGGGAACCAAAATAATGTGGTTAATCCCTTTTAATTCATGATTTAACAAGGAGGGTATTATTTTGGTATTTTTCTTTACACAGGGCCTGGTTGGTTTGGATAGCTTTTCTCCCTTAATAAATAAAGTTATTCTGTATTTCCTCAGGTTATCTTTGTTTGATATTAAAATTAGTTTGATGTTTTGAAACATTTAAGTTTGACAGAAAAGCAAAAATAGAAGAATTGTGTAAGACAAAACAAATCCTTTTTCACATCACTCTATTTATTTCTTAAATATTCAGATATAGGGAACAAAAGATTTTACAAATATGTAATGCTGGATAAAACTTTAACTCTTTAATGTAAGTGTGGTAATTCTCACATTTCTCTCTGGGTGGAAATGGACATGCCTTAACAGGCCGGCACTAAGCGTTACAGAGAAGCGCCATCTACATGTTCTGTAGCTGTCTGCTGCAATGAAAAAAACTTGTATTTGAGAATAGTACTTAAATATGAGCTGGCTGGTTTAAAAAAATTCCAAAAAGTTTGGCCATTTAAAGTGATGAAATGAAAAATTGACATTAGAGCAAAACGTGTAAGAAAGCATGGCTTTTTTGAGGTTTAAAATACTTAATCTGATCTGTAACTGTAATTACATACATATTAAAAACTGCTGCTATTCTCTGTAATACAAAGATACATTTGCTTGTCAGGTAAGCGAGGAGAAAAAAGTGGAAAGTGGAGGCATCAAAGCTATTTTTACCTCAGCAGTGCTAATAAAAAACTTCTTCATTATATCCTTTGCCTGGTAAGTGGCCTGGTAAGGCACCTTCAATTTGCTTTTGCTTTATATTTCTATGCAGATTTATTAAATAATGTTTGTTTTAAATATTAAGGTTTGCATTAAACCTGGGCTACTTCTGCCTCGTTCTGAATGTGGGCAAGTTTGGTCTGAACATCTTTCTGGTCCAGTTTCTGTTTGGGATTTCAGAGGTGCCTGCACATCTCCTCTGCATCTGGTTTTTGGAGTTTTTAGGAAGAAAAAAATCCCTGATATTAACACTCCTCATTGGAGGGGTTGTTTGCCTTTCAACCCTGGCTTTTCCTCAAGGTAAACACTGATCTTTAAGGCCACGAGGGTATGCTTAAAAAATCTCACAGCTAAAAATGTTTCTGCTTCACCTGAATTTCAGACAGTGCTGTAGCCACCACAGCCCTGGTAACCACTGGGAAATTCTTTTTGAACTGGGCCGGCTCAGTGTGTTTGGTTTACATTCAAGAGCTGTTTCCTACTTCTATCAGGTGTGTCACGTCAAAACAAATATACATGATAATTATATCATATATTTACAACTAATAAGGAAATTCTGTGCTCTGCTTTTTTAGGCAAACTGCTGTGTCCTTGGGCTCCATAGCCTTCAGAGTTGCAGGGTTGCTGTCTCCCTTGCTCAACATGTTGGCTGTGTACCACCGCTCCATACCCATCATAGTCTTTAGCAGCCTGGCTGTGCTCAGTGGAGCTCTGGTCTTCCTGCTTCCTGAGACCAGCAGGAAAGATCTTCCTGATTCAACCAGTGATGGCAAGAGCAACGGGTAAGCTCATATCCTGCAGCACTCTCAGCTTTCACTGGAGCACAGGTGTACAAAGTAGATTCTTTTATTGAGGTTATTTCACCTAACCAAGAAATAAACAACTTGCCGTTCTTAGTATTTGGAGATGAATTACAACAGAAAGTGAAATATACAGTTGCTCTCAAAAGTGTACACACACCTTTTTAAACCTCTAAGGAAACTTATATCCTGTACAGGTCAACCAAAAAAATAGTAAATTAAAATCTGCAACAATCTGGTGCTTCAGCATTTTGTCTTATAGTTTGCACCTACCATCAATAAAAGGGAATCTGTTGGACTGAATTTAAAAAAAATCTGACATTTCCACATTTGTCTCCTTTAGTTAAAGCCACCGTTTCTAGAGAGGTTACAGTTGATTGAAAATATTTCATTGAGCAAAGGTATTGGTCCGGAGAAAGGGGCAAAACAAAAATCCACAGCATTATGAGTACACCAAGACACAGTGAAGAGATTTGCCAAAGATGGGAGAAGATATAAGACAACAGGAACATTTTTTTAAAATAGACATTTCTAGAAAATTATTGGAAAGATGAGAATGAAACTGGTTAGAGTTTGCCAAGATTCTCAGAGCAACACTGAAGGAGCTGCAGGAGTTTCCAGCAAGTACTGGTTGTGTCCTAGGCTATAGAGTCTGGTTGAAATAATTATTCTCTTCCAAAGAAAGCACCAGGTCTAGCCAAAGACTCCAGAACCTGTGGGAAAATATGTTAGGGTTTGATCAAATACAAAGGTTATGTTTGGCACATAAACAACACTGCACATCACGAGAAGAACATCATACCCAAAGTGAAATATGGTGGTGGCAGCATCATACTGTAGGATTACCGTTCCTCAGGTGGAACTGGGGTTTTGTCAGTTTGAATGACTAGCTGCAGTTACCACTCAGTTTGGGCCCAAAACACTCATAAATTTGTTAGAAAGCTGAAGATGAAGAATTATTTAAGTTTCAGCATCTTACAGTGACTTCAAGCTTATTTCCGAATCAACAAAAGATTGACTTTGTGAGAGGGAAATGAAAGTTTTGAAACCTTTTATCCAGAGTCCAGAACTACGTCTGTGGAGTCACCTGAAGAAGGCTGTGGACAACTGAATCTGATAGATTTAGAGAACATCTGCAGGCAAATATTACCAAGGCAAGATGTTGGTGATGATAGACTCCTACCAGATGATCCTTAAACTGAATCAAATGGTGCTTCAATAAAATATTAGTTTCAGGATGTGTACACTTTGCTTTATTTCTCATGATATGTTAGAATTATTTGTAAATGATGTATTGTTGCCTCTCTTACCATGGCATTTGAACCGGTGTGTCCAAACTTTTGAGAGCCACTCTATAACATTGTTAATGAAATAGAAAAACCTACAAACAAATGTCACTTGTCACCATTTCCTGTTGTCCTGTAGGGATCTGACCAACGAGAAGCTTGGAAGTGACATCTTCATGGCTGAAATCCACACCAAAATATCCACCAAACTCTAACTGAAACAGGAAACCTTTTTCTTGGATCCTAAGTTTTACTGTGTGCAACAACTGTGAGCTGGTTTCAGAAATGTCTTGGAAATTTATTTTTCTGCAGCACAGTGAACAAACATATTTTTTGTGTTGGACAAACAATCTGTTCTGCATAATGAGTTTTTTTATTAAAGAATAATTAGGAAACACTGAGCTGAACAAAGACAAAACATGCAAAATGTTTGTATTGTCTTCTGGATTGTGTTTTATCTTGTGTTTAGGATTCGGGGAACAGGAAGAATTTACTACTGTGAGTTTCATTTCAGTTAAAACATCCATCTTTCCTTCCTGGTAACTCTGAAATGCTAAACTTGAAGTCTTTATCTAAATGCCATGTAGTGTAAATATAGTAGTGTAAACAAATCTAGCATGGATTGATCACTTTTCTGGCAGCTGTCGTAGACGGTTGGTAGGTTCATGTCGTCACATTTTATTTTTTTTTCCTTTTCTTTCAAGCCTTTTTCACAAAACGGGTCTATCCCAGAGGCACGAAGACAAGTTCCTGTTTAAACTACCTCTAATCATATATAAATCAGCAAACAAGCAGGCCACTCCTGCACTGTTGTGAGCTTTTATAAATAACGCTGTTGTCACAGAACCAGAGGAAGCCTGGTCCTAACACACAGCTCTGTCGGCGTAAAATCTCATTGACATCTCGCATTCTAAAGGGTAAAATTAGCTTGTGACCCACGTCAAAAAGCCTCTTTTATTTTAAATTATTATAAAGTCTGTCAACTCGCTGACCACCATGAAGCAGTCCAATCTGGATTAGTTTTTTTTTTTTTTAGTGGTCACTACTACTGTAGAAATCCTCCATGGCTGAATCCAGTGATCTGTTCTGCCTCAGATCACTACAGATAGCAATAACTGATCCAGGTGTGTTTTTAGCTTTTAAATCAAGCAGCCAAGTTCCCTTGCAGGCCTCATGCTATCTCTAAAACTCCCCCTTTTTCACGGTGTGACATTTTGGACTTTGTTTTAGGGTTTCTTGTGATGGTTTATTTTGTCTAGATGTTTCTATTATGTTTATTAGTTTGTTTTGCTCCCTCTACCGCCTCCTGGTGTTTTGTTGTTTTCCTCCCTCACTAAGTTTCCTTATGGTTGTTTCCTTTTACTTTGTGTGGTTCTATTATTATGATTAGTCTCTGTATTATGGTTCTTTGTTCTCCTGAATTCTTGTAATATCTCTATCTTTATTTTATGGTTTAAGTATTTGTTCTTATCACAGCTTTAGTTATGGTTTACGTTCTTCTTGTGGGCTCTTTGTTTAGTCTTAGGTAATGGTTATTGTTTTCTATGTTTTCTTCTAGTTTCTCTGTTTACTTTAGTTCATAGTTATTCTTGTTCCTTCCCTCCTCTGATTTATTATCTTGCTTGGTTTGTGTTTTCTGTTTATTGTTTATTTAGTCTGTTCACTCCTCGTCAGCCTTGTAATTGTTTCACCTGTGTCCCTTAGCTTCCCTGCCTCCTCTTCGCACCTGTTCCCAGTTCCCCTTGATTACCTGCCTTTGTCTTCCCCAGTATATTAGTTGGTTTGATGTCATTGTTCGTTGCTGGTTCCTTGTTGCTTGTCACCCCTCGTCCATGACCTTGATTATGCTTTGTTTGTTTTTGCCTCGCCTGGAATTCTTTGCCTGGGAGAACCTGCAGTGTTTTGTGAGTTTTTGTATTTGGACTCTGGTTCATGCCTCCAGGGTTTTTGCATTTGTTTGGGCTTTGTAAATAAACGTTTGGATTTACAAAGATGATTTTTCCGAGCTCTTGTCTGTACTTTGGTCCGACCCAAAACCACCCCGTGACACCCTTAAGTCTCAGGTAACCATAACCCTTACACAAAAGTGCCCAAAAAAATGTCAGGGTTTATCTGCAACCTGTGTTTGACTCCACAGTATATGAGCACATGTAAAAATCATATTGAGTATCACGATAGAAACTACAATGGGATTTTATGTAATAGACCAACACAAAGTTGTGTGGGCGGTAAAGTTTAAATTAGCTTACAATATCCCAAGCTTTAAACATCTCATGGAGCAATGTTTATTCCATCGGCTGAAAATGAGAAGAGTATGGCGCAAATGCAAATCCACCAAGACATGGCGGTCCACTTAAACTGACAGCCAGGCAAGGAGCACATTAATCATAAAATCAGCCAAAAGGCCCATGGTAACTCTAGAGGAGCTGCAGAAATTCACAGCTCTGCTGGCATGAGAACTAGTAGTAGTGCACCCTACAAATCAGGGCTCGTAATTACAAAGAATCCTAAGACTAAAAGTAGCTCCTAGTGACGTCACTTTAAGAAAAATCTTTGAATTTCTCAAATTCAAAGATATTTCCTAGAATTTTTCCTCGATAAGAAAAAAGTTGTTCATGAAGTACCTAGGTGTTAAGAGGGCTCCTAAAATGAGGAAATGTTAGGAGTAGTGAGGAGGACTTTTAGTGAGCCTAAGAATGTCTTAATCAGGCAAGATGGTGGACAGAGAGCTATTCTCTAAACAATGAATAACAGTGAATTAATAAAATGCAATGGGCTCGATCGTGCAGGGATCCACCACCTTAATAGTCAAATAAATGAGCACATAAACTTCTATAACAATCATACAATTATTATTATAGAGATAAGATAAACCTTATCATCTCCCTAGGGGGAAATTAAAGGTTCAACTCTACTAAGGTAATAGTAGGAAGGATAAATAAACAATATAAACTATAATAAATAACCATGAATAAAAAGTGAACAAAATTACAATAGTACAGAATCATTTAAATATTTACAGACTGTAAACTACTTTCAAAAATAAAAATATGGTAAAAATGTGAAAAATAAAAAAAATATATATACATGTATACAAACTCTAGACAATAGAACAATATTGTAAGCACTATATACATAGAAGCAAGATGTAAGTCAGCTGAATAAGTATTTGCTGTATTGTACATGATGATGTCAGCTGCCTAAGCCTAAATGGACATCTACAACGCTCCCCGTCTGTGGAGAAGTTCTCTGGTGTGCTGCTATCTCCTCTCTATGGAAGTAAAATAGTCTCATTAGAATCAGACATTTTTTTAGACATTGAATTTATAACACTGAATTTTTATCCTGTGCAATTATGTATGGGAATTTTTTTGTACTTAAAATTTGCCTGCAAAAATTCACCTGCAGAAATTCACCTGCAAAAATTCACCTGAAAAAATTCACCTGCAGAAATTCGCCTGCTACTTCCATACCTCTCTAGATTCTGATCGCAGCAGGCACTAGGAATGCCTGCTTATTCGCACTGTGATCCCAGGACCACATCTACCTTTCAACACTCCTCTCTTCTCCACCACCAGCAGGGTCTGCTCCTCTGTTTAGTTCAGTTTCCTCTACCATTTGTTCTGTGATTTGTTTTGGTTAGGATCAGCAAATCAAATGAATGATAAGCATGTAAATAAACTACGTTCAAACATTTTGATGCCGTGGGACAATTCATTTAATTTTGCTAAGTTTTATCATCATGATTTACACATTTGAAAATCCAGTCTAAATTTTATCATCAGTTAATTTCTCTTCATTAATTATTAGGAGCACATTGGGTTTTTTTTTGCTGTTTTTTGCAACAAACATTCACACCTCTTAGAAGACATCTTCACACCTTGCGACAGGGTCAACCACACCTCACAAAGATAGGAATTTCTGTCATCTCCTTCCTCAGAGTCGCTCTCAGCAGCAAACTGAATCACTCTTAAGCATTACCAATTTAAAGAATAGTTTGAGTCAACTCTAAGACAGATTAAAAACCTGCTACATGAAAGAAAGCAGGGAGCAACAGAATAAAGTGTAAGGAAGTTAAATAACATATTTTATAGCTTACAGCTTTACTAACCTCCGAGCTATAAAATAACTAAAGTCCAAAATGTTACTTAACAGGCATCATAAAAGACAACTGACCGACATGATTTGACAAGTCAGCACACGGTAAAAAACTAGAACACTGTTACAGCCTGGAGATAAGCATTGCATTGTTGTGTCTGCAGCAGTGCGGTATTTGTGCTAAAAAAAAAAGCAATTTGCATTTAGCTCACACTTGTGTACATTTACTGGTTGTTTTGGTCAGTATGGTAATCATTTGTTCCTGCTTATTAATTTGCACTATGGAAAACACAGCTCTGGACAGCCGATTGAACCAAACAGGTTTTTAGGAGGGCACATAGTGAGATATGCCAGAATTAAATATCTGGTATAAAAAAATCAGGAATGCTGGTCTTTCTGCAACCTGAGTGAAAGTGCTGCCTCATCTTTCCTTCAGCACACTGGCTTGGGTTTAAACATTAATGGGCTTTGTTTAAAGGTCATTCCTTTGCAGCATCACCAAAGTGAAGCTGTCGCCCTGACCATGGCTTATTTTGGGCAAATCCTGCGTAATATAGGAGAGTTTGGATTGTTTCACAAGACCATTCTATTTGTTCTTTGCTTCCCAAACCTTTTCTTGCCTTTTCACTTTGCGAGTGTAGTTTTTACCCAGTCTGATCCAGAGAGGTACTGTAACACAGATTGGATCCAGGGAGCTGCTCCTAACCTGATCGCAGAGGACCAGCTGAACCTCACTCTGCCCAGGGAGGAGGATGGGAGCTTCAGCAAGTGTCGGATGTTTGTCCCCGTGGACTGGGACATCCATGCCATAAGGGAGTATGGACTTAATGAGACAACAGGGTGCATGAATGGATGGGTTTATGGCAGCATGCTGTATCAGTCCACCATAGTTACTGACGTACGTGATAAACCTGTTTCAGTTATTTACTGTGCAAATTCAAATGTAGCCCTGTTGCAGACAAGTTGTGTTCATTTTTTGTAAAGTTTGATCTAGTTTGTGACCAGGCTCATTTGTTGGGAGTTGCACAGACAGTGCTGATGGCTGGCATTGTCACTGGATGTCTCTTACTCGGCCCTTTCACTGAATCGTAAGTTGAACAGAAAGAATCTTAAACATTTTTATGAACCAAGCACTTTATTTCTTCAAGGTGCTGTATTTGTACACTTCCATGTAAATCTTTACATGTTCCATGGTTTTGTAAACTAAACCTTTTCGTTCAGGTTTGGCCGTAAACGAGCCGCTCAGATCCCCATAGTACTGATGGTTGTATTCACTGTAGCAACTGGATTTTCTCCGACCTACCCCTTATATTTAGCATCCCAGTTCGTGGTGGGAATTGGCTATGGAGGCTATCGGCTCAACAGCGTCATCCTAAGTAAAGTTTTTTTATAGTCGTGTTTACCTTTTTCTAAAAATACTGACAAAACAGTTAGGGACCAATTTAAACACACAGATGAAACAGGCCAGTTGGGATGTAATTTGGTACACATACACAACAGTGATGGATATGCAAACAATCCCAGTTACAAGGATCTGCCATTTCTAAAATGGACACCAGAGGGCTTAGTGGCGGCGTCCCCAAAGGAGCTATAGGATCATAGACAGTTTCTTGAGCATCCGACAGCTGGTCACAATATTGAGGGAAGGTCAAGCTCAGAGGATGCCTTGTAGAGGCATAAGACAGTATTGCTAGCAATTGATGAAGTTCAATAGGGGTCTCATTTTGTGGTCACCTTGTGCAATTTCCTGGCATGTGGGTGGTACTCTTCACAACAGGTGTCTGCAACTCCAATCCTCGGGTGCTGCTGTCCTGCAATTTTTAGACGCACCCCTGCTCCATCGCCACTAAATAAAAAGGCCGAATTATCTCCTTGGCATGTCAGCAAATTCTGAAAAGGCCTGCTAACTAACCATTCATTCTATTAAGGTGTGTTGGTGCAGTAATGTAATTAAAAGTTGCAGTACAATGGCACAAGACAACATATTGTTAGTTGCAGTCATCACTCTGGGTTCTGGTAAAATCTTTGCAAACACTCAGGCTTCACTACACTAGCTCCACTAAAGGCACTTAAGTCAATACTCATTTCGCCCTATTAGATATTGTTTCCCATAATCAAACATCTTATTGAATGGTTACTGCTAGGCTTTATGCTTGCAGGCACTGAATGGATCGGGGTGTCCAAACGATCATGGGGAGCATGCATAACTCAACTATGTGGTGCCATTGGACAAGCCATCCACGGTGGCATGATCTACTGCATCAGAGACTGGAGACTGGCTCAACTTGTCACAGCTGCTCCGCTTGCCCTGGTTGCCTTTTACATATGGTCTATGTGAAAGAATTTCCGTTACTGTTTTTTTTTGAGTTGCATCGATCAGCATTTTCTTGGGTTGATAAGGATTTGCACATTTTGTTTAATGTCTGACCTGCAGTTTTGATTTATTTCTAATGATTACAGCACATGAAAGAGAAAAAAAGTGCTGCAGGTTCTTTGAATTGGGTAGAAGATTTCAAATCAACAGAAAACAACTGAATTACAAGATTATTCCAGTTAAAGAATAGCATATGTCCCTAAACTTTATCTGATTTTCATTTAATAAAATAAAGTTCAACAATGTACATGCTGTTTGGTTTCATCAAAAACAGTGGAAGTCTTTGTTGTAAAGCATTAAATGAACAGGATCACAGATTAGACCCATCAGGGAAAAATCATCCCATTCAGATTTCTGGCCGATTGATGAAAGTTAAAAGAATTTTGTTAAAGTCTTGACCATTAACTGAACATCTGAGGAAGAGAGTTCAAAGCTCTATAAGAGTGGAGTGACTCATTAAAAGGTGTTTGCTACAGTACCTGATGTGTAGAAAGGTGAAGCTGGAGTTTTACTTTAAGCGTACTAACTTGATATCTTCATACGCTATAAACATATGAGGCAGATATATATGGGAGACTTATGAAGGTGTCTGGGTTATTTTTGACAGGTTTATTCAAGAGTCAGCCAGATGGTTGTTGGACAGGGGACGGGCAGATGAGGCTAAAGAGTTGATCACCAAAGCGGCCATTAACAAACGCAAAGTTTCAGACTCTCTGCTGGAACAGGTAACGCTGTTCATTTATTCCATCTCTGTATCAAAAAATGAGTGTGACTACAGTAAAATTTAATAAAAGGCAAGCAAGCAGTATACAATAATCAGAAGAACTGTCACAGGACAATCCTGTGCCTTGTAAAAAATGTTTTCCACATTTTGTCTAGTTCCAAACACAAACTTTCATGTTTTTTATTGGGATTTTTATGTGACAGACCAACACAAAGTATTCACCCTCCCTAAATCAATCGTCTACAGCAGAGGTCCTTGAACGTTTAAGCCTGTGACCCCCAAAATAACAGTACCAGAGACTGGTGACCCCCTAAAAATACATATAATTTTTACACTCTAAATTGATTTATAAAATATAGAATGAAATAATTAAATGTATTTTTAAAATAATTTATTTTAAAACAATGACATTTAATTTCATTATGTATTATTTAATTATTTAATGGGACATTTCATGGTACATTTTTTTATTTCATGGAAGTTCACATTTATTTGCATTTGCATTCACATTTGCATCACGATGATTCTGAAAATCATCTTGCTATCCCCCCATTGGGAACCCCAATTTTATAGAACCACTTTTTTCTACAATTAAAGCTATTAGTCTTTTGGGGTATATCTCTACTAGCTGTATACATCTACGCAAGGCAAGGTGAGGCAAGTTTATTTGTAGAGCACAATTCAGCAACAAGACAATTTAACAAGACAAACAAGTGCTTTACAAGATGACAAAATCTATAGGTACATTGCATTGCCATGAGACTAGAGACTGAAACTTTTGCCTATTCTTTATAAAATAGCTTTAGCTCAATTAGATTGGGTGGAGAGTGTCTGTGAACCTCATTTTTCAAGTACTACACCAGATTCTTAATTTGATTCAGGTCTGGACTTTGACTGGGCAAAAACTATTCCATTGAAACCCGAGCTGTGTCTTTTGGGTCTTTGACCTGCTTGTAGATGAACCCCCACACCAGTCTCAAGTCTTTTGCAGCATGTAACAGGTTTTTCTCCAAGGATTGCCTTATATTTAGCTCCATCTGTCTTCCCATCAACTCAGAAGGCCAGCTTTGTCCAGGATCAATAATTACTCAACCTGTTATGTGGACAGCCATGTCTTGGTAGGTGC
The DNA here is from genome assembly GCA_036173005.1 of Crenichthys baileyi. Classification (NCBI taxonomy): domain Eukaryota; kingdom Metazoa; phylum Chordata; class Actinopteri; order Cyprinodontiformes; family Goodeidae; genus Crenichthys; species Crenichthys baileyi. The sequence goes on from JAHHUM010000873.1 coordinate 947,142, forward strand.
CGTACTCTTATTTATAGGTATTTTAATTCAATTCAATTCAATTCAGTTTTACTTATATAGCGCCAATTCACAACACATGTCGTTTTAAGGCACTTCAAAAAATTCAGGTACATACATTTCAATTAATCCTAATCATTGAACAGTGCAGTCAGAGTTAGTTATTTATTCAAATTGGATAAAAAGTTTTTCTGTCTAAGGAAACCCAGCAGATTGCAACCAGTCAGTTATATGTTATATCCTGAAACCTGGCATATTGTTTTATAAGCTAGCCTTGCAAACTATCTGACCTGTCTCCTGAGTTCCTTGGTCTTCATAATGTAGGTTGTTCACTATGTTCTCCAATAAACCTCAGAGGCCATCATAGAAAATTATACTGCAATTAAATGATACACTGGTCGGCCCTATTTACTAATTTGGTGACTGTTGAAGGCAATTGGTTGGACTGGAGTTTAATTTAGGTGTATCAATGTAAAGGGGGCTTAATACAAATATTTGATCCAAATGGTGTGAAAGTTATTTTAAGAATTAGGTGAAGCAGGCAAAACTGCCAAAGAAGGAAGACCAAAAAGGGTTAAAAATGTTATTACGGAAGCTGCAAATTAGAGCAGTTGTTAGCACCGTTGTCTTGGAGCAAGAAGGTCCTGGGTCTGAACCCTGGTCTGGGGTCTTTCTGCATGGAGTTTACATATTCTCCCCATGGATCCATAGGTTCTATCAGGGCAATCTGGTTTCTTCCCACAGTCCAGAAGCATAACCGTTAGGTAATTGGTTGCTATTATTGTGTGTATGCATGGTTATTTGTCCTATTTGTCTTTGTGTTGCCCTGTCAAGGACCTCACCCAATGATGGTGCAAAGATAAGCAGGTAAAGTCCAGTTCAATCCACACAGGTGTGGGTCATTTTGCCAATTAGGGTGAGTCAACAAAGAGTAAAAACATGCAAGCAAAATTATGCTAAAATATTAAAACCCATGCTGAAACCCTGCATTAAAAGCTTAACATGCTGACAAATGCACAACTACACTTAAGACTTTTATTTGTAAAAAAAATTGAAAACCACGAGTCATTTCCCTCCATTTCACAATTATGCACTACTCTGTGTTGGCCTATCAGATAAAATCAGAATAAAATGCATTTGGGTTTGTAGCTATAACCTGATCAAATGTGAAATGCCAATATTTTGCAAAAGGAGTGTGTTTCAGTGGTACATTGTGTACAGTGTGCTGGGGTCTTATGAACACTGGACTTACAGGAAGATCTTGTTTTTCAAGACTCAGGAAATTAGGATTACAGACGCAAAATTATCAGATTAGGTGATTAGCTAGAATAAGGGCAACTGTTAGAATGATGTTGTGTTCACCCCTGTGCACCACAGATTGTTATCAAAGAAACTGAGCAAAAGAGAGGCATACTATATCTTATCCAGTCTCCTGTGCTTAGGAAGTATTTCCTTACCATAACCTTGGCATGGTAAGTTCCATTTTATTTCAGATGATCTAAAGGAATCAGACACGTTACATCTTAAAGGTTGACTCTCTTTGTTTTCTGCAGGTTTTCACTGAATGTTACCTACTTCTGCCTTTCGTTAAATGTGGGGAACTTTGGCTTGGACAATTTCCTGACCCAGGCCCTGTTTGGGCTCTCTGAAGTACCAGCTCACGTTATCTGCATTTGGCTGCTGGAAAAACTGGGGAGAAAAGTGTCACTGATTTCCACACTTCTGATCGGAGGATTTCTGTGCATCTTGATCCTCGCCATTCCCCAAAGTAAACCCTCCCAGAACAGTTCATTAATCCTAAAGCTGTATTTAATATTGTATCCCCGCATTTTCTTGACCAAAATTTGCATTCATTTTAAAAGTTCATTTATTCAATTACTGATTTTTGTAATGCTTTAACCTGATGAGACCATTCTGATTTGGGTTTCTCTTTTACAACAACAATATGAAAAGATGTAACAGTAGTGTTCCACAAAATGTTTTCTAGCCTTCTAACAGGATATAACAGATCAACTTTACTGTTATACACTCAGCCTTCCTGGTTTCTGCTGAAGTCTTACTTTCTCTTGTTCTCTTGCAGCCCTCTGAGTTAATTTTAAACGCCTCACTGATAATAAAAATAGATACCCTTGAGTTTTCTTCACTCAGGAAAAAGCTTTAATGTGTTGTTATTACTGTTGCTGTACCTCAACCTGGTACAGCTTGTAGGGAAATATAAAGGGAAATTTATTTATGGTGTGTTCACTGATCAGAAAGAGATTAGATCTTTCAGTCTCTGACTGACATGCCACTTCAATCAAGCGTATAAAATAGCTGAATTTGGTCACTACTCATTTTTTGGATAAATCTCTGATTCTTATTGCGTACAAGTAGGCGTTAGTATAAATATTGACTATTTTACTTGTCTGAAGTTACTTTAGCTAATAAACGTTTTTAACCGAAATCCCAACAAGTCATGGATCAGATTTGACATGAACAGTTTTCTTTCAATGTTGCCAAAATCTTAAGCTTTTCTTTAGTGCGTCTGACAGCAGTAAACACCATCCTGTGAAATATATTGACCATTGGATGAGTGGACATTTAACCTGGTTCTGCCCTTTGTGTTACTGAAATATTAAAAGCATCTATCTACCAGATGGAGTTTAAATGGCCTACACTACACTCAGACCCCAACACAAGATTCAAGAGTAATATTTCAGGAACTGTCTAGCTCTTGTTTTTAGCTGGTGTTTCTGGTGATATTGCTTGACTATACTGCATTTAAAAGTCCCCCAGAGCAGTTCCCAGAACAGAGCCAGCCTTCCTTATTAGCTTGTTTAGGTTTTTTAAGTCACTGGCTCCAATACTGCTACTCCAACAGATTATGGAAAAAGAGTTTGCACTCTCCAGAAAAGACCTATAGAAGGCCTGCAGGATCTTGCTGCAAGAACCAAGGGATCTAAGCCTCCTCAGTGACAGTCACAAGATATCAGTATCTGACCACTGTTTAAAATTGGTAAATAGCCTGCACTTTATCAAGTCCCAGAGACCCCAAAGCGATTCACACTACAATCAGTCATCCACCCATTCATCCACACATTCACACACTGACAGTGGTGAGCTACAATGTAGTCACAGCTGCCCTCGGGCAGACTGACAGAAGTGAGGGTGCCATACACAGGCGCCACCGAACCCTCTGACCACCATCAGCAGGCAAGGTGGGTGAAGTCTCTTGCTCAAGGACATGACTGAGACAGATAGAGCGGAGGTTCGAACCAGCAATCCAGTACGAACCCCTTCCACTGCCGCCACTGTCGCCCCCACCGTCGCATTTAATAATGCAGGAAAATCCGTAATCAATTTGTTGCCATGCAATTAAGATTTGTAATTATGAACTAATGAAATCTCTACAGCTTTTGGGGCATTTTGCGTTATTAGTGCTGAATGCACAATAACGGGACATTGTAAACAAAAATATATTTGCTAGTGTTTTAAATAATGCAATTACGGTAGTGTTCCCCCATTTATAATGCTCATTTTCAGGGCTGATCATAACATCAGCCTTATGATTTAAGTTATTTACTAAGTAATATTTTTGTTCCAAAAACTGAATTTGTTACTTGTTGCTCAGATGTCCCTTTGATATGCAGAATAGCACCATGTATTTCCCAGCATAACCGTAAGTGACTGTCCACAAATATGTTTTCTTTGCCAGTGTTTGTAACTCTTGCTAATTGAGTGGAAAACCCTCTTGCAGTTTCACACAGTGTTGTCTTTTAGGGAGTCTTTGAGTAATTTCCTGGATTTTTTTGGTAGTTTTGTTTCTTGATTGGACTGTAAACTCTGTTTTAGTAAATTAACAAGACTGATAAGGAATATATGTTTGGCAAACACCAAAGGAATAAGGTCCATCAGTTGCTCTGTGCATCTACCGTCACTATTATTTTTGCTAAGTGGCAAAGCAATTGACAGCAGTTGTGTGTATGAAGCTTCAGCTCAAGGCCTTGCTCTCCAGAGGCATGGGTATCATGCATTCTCACTGTGAACTTAGGCTAACAATGCATACATGCACTGGAGCTCTTTTTGCCCCTTAAAGATAAAGTCCTTCCACTCCAAATGTCTTTAGAGCTCCTTGCCTCCACATATTTCTCTCACTGATGAACCGTGGAAGCTTCTTCTTCTTTTTCTTGACAAACAGCTTAGATGTTGTGGCAGCAACATTGCATTCTAGCATGTTGCTGTTAACAACAATACAGTCATATATGGATGAATACGCCGTCCCCATCCCTAAAGGGTATGGACCTATTAAACAAAGTTAACTGATATGGCAGAAGCCTAGAAACACATTCAATTCAATTCAATTCAGTTTATTTATATAGCGCCAATTCACAACACATGCGGTCTCAAGGCACTTCACAAAAGTCAGCTACATACATTCCAATTAATCCTAATCATTGAACAGTGCAGTCAGATTCTGTTATTTATTCAAACTGGATAAAAAGTTTTTCTATCTAAGGAAACCCAGCAGAATGCATCAAGTCAGAGACTTGTAGCGGTCACTCCTCCTGAATGACCATGTAGCGACAGTGGACAGTCACTGGCATTGACTTTGCAGCAATCCCTCATACTGAGCATGCATGTAGCGACAGTGGAGAGGAAAAACTCCCTTTTAACAGGAAGAAACCTCCAGCAGAACCAGGCTCAGTGTGAGCAGCCATCTGCCACGACTGACGGAGGATTTGAGAGAACAGAGCAGAGACACAAAAAGAACACAGAAGCACTGATCCAGGAGTACTTTCTATGGGAAGGAAAAGTAAATGTTAATGGATGTAGCTCCTTTAGTCGTTTCATCTAAAAAGAAAGAACAGATAAACTCTGAGCCAGTTTTCAAGATTAGAGTCTGAAAGAGAATACATATAATTAATTACAGTAAAAGCTCAGTCAGTAGCTATGTCTAGGAGAGAGAAAGGGTTAAACACTGAAAGACAGGGCCAAGTGTATCATCGGTAGAGGGTGAGCATTAAGTTGCTGCCAGCAGAAGCTTGGACATTGCCCTCTCCAGGACGGTGTCACAGGTAGATACAGAGTCAGGGCAGGTGTAGCTTCTAGGAAGAGAAAAGTGAGAGAACATAAAGGTAAAAGCTGAAATAACAGCAAATAATCCAAGATTGGAGAGTAGTGTGAGAGTGTAGCAAAGAGAGTGAAAGTGGTCTAAGCCTATAGCAGCATAACTACAGAGATAGCTCAGGATAACCTAAGCTATTCTTACTATAAGCTTTATCAAAAAGGAAAGTTTTAAGCCTAGCCTTAAAAGTAGACAGGGTGTGTGCCTCATAGACTAAAACTGGGAGCTGGTTCCACAGGAGAGGAGCCTGATAACCAAAGGATCTGCCTCCCATTGTACTTCTAGAGACTCTAGGAACCACCAGTAAACTTGCAGTCTGAGAACTAAGTGCTCTGGTAGGAATATATGGAACAATCAGATCTCTGATGTATGATGGAGCTAGATCATTAAGGGCTTTATATGTGAGAAGGAGAATTTTAAATTCTATTCTGGATTTAACAGGGAGCCAATGAAGGGAAGCTAAAATATGATCTTTCTTTTTAATTTTCATCAGAACTCTTGCTGCATCATTTTAAATCAGCTGAAGGCTTTTAACTGCATTTTGTGGACATCCTGATAGTAAAGAATTACAATAGTCCAGCCTTGAAGTAACAAATGCATGGACTAGTTTTTCACCGTCACTCCTGGATAGGATGGGATATTTCTAATCTTGGCAATGTTCCATAGATGAAAGACGGAAATCCTTGAAACCTGTTTAATATGGGATTTAAATGACATGTCCTAATCAAAGATATCACCAAGTTTTTTTACCAGACCAGAGGTCAATTTAATGCCATCCACATTAATTGATTTACTGAGCAGTTTTTTTTTAAAGACTCCGGTCCAAAGATGACAACTTCTGTCTTGTCTGAATTTAGAACAGAAAATTTTTAAGGTCACCCAAGTTTTTATGTCTTAAAGACATGCTTGTAGTCTATCTAAAAGGGTTTGGGCTCATCAGGATTTATGGATAAGTAAAGCTGAGTATCATCAGCGTAACAGTAAAATTTTTATCCTATGCTGTCTAATAATTTTACGTTGGACGCATATATATAGTGAAGAGAATTGGTCCAAGTACTGAACCCTGTGGTACTCCACAATTAACCCTGGAGTTTAAAGATGATTTATCTATTACATGAAAAAACGGAATCTGTCAGACAAATAAGATTTAAACCAGCCTGGGGTTTTCCCCCTGAGCCCTACACCACATTCCACCCTTTTCAAGAGAATATTGCGATCGACTGTATCAAATCAGCACTGAGATCTAACAGGACAAGTACAGACACAAGTCCATTATCTGAGGCTAAAAGGGGAATATCATTAGTGACTTTCAGCAGAGCTGTTTCAGTGCTATGATGAGCTCTGAAAATCTGACTGAAACTCTTCAAACAGGTCATTGCTGTGAATGCTCACACGTTTGATTTGCAACTATTTTCTCAAAATTTTAGATAAGAAAGGGAAAATGGATATAGGTCTGTAATTTTTTAAGTCTCTCGATCATGCGAAGGTTTTTTAAGTAAAGGTTAATTTAAAGCTACCCTTAAAAGCTTGTTTTACATATCAATTTATAAAGGATAGATTTAAATATCTAAAAAGGGGGGGTAATCAGAGGAAACACTTCCTTTAAAAATTTGGGTTTGGGGTTTGGGTCTAACATACAAGTTGAAGGTTTAGATGAAGCTAGATGTTTGAAATCAGGGAAGCTCCCCGGATCAAAACAGTCTAAACACAGATCAGGTTCTACAGTTACCCCCTAATTTGTTTCTCACTTGCTGAGGATGAAGTAATTATCCTCGGGAGTATGTCAAAGATTTTTTTTTAATAGAATATTTTTATTTAAGAAAAATCCCATAAAAATGACTGCTGAGAGCTAATGGGAATGGATGACTCAACAGAGCTGTGACTCTGTGTAAGTTTAGAAAACTGTACTAAAGAGAACCTAGGATTATTCTTCTTCTCTTCTGTTAAGTAAAAAATGTGGTTCTAGCTTTGCAAAAGTGTCTTTTTATACAACAAAAGGTTTTTTTCCAGATGAAGTAGAATCCTCTAGTGTGTAGAGCACCATTTTTCCCTTTACAATTTTTTTTAACATTGTGCTTTAAAAAGTACGCAGCTCTGAATTAACCAGGGAGCCAGACTCCTATTAATATTTACATTCTTTTTCAAGGGGGCTGCATTGTGAAAGCACCACACAATGATGAAGTAACACTATGAACAAAGAAATCAATTTTGTGAAGGGGGGAAAAAATTATTGCCCTCCACTGTGTTTTTTTTGTGATAATGAGGAGATTAAAAAAGTGGAACAGATTTTTTAAAGGTTGTTACAGCATTGTCTGATAATGATTCTATAATGAATTTTTCTTTCAGGTGTGGAGTACTCGGTTAAATAAAACTCAAAAGGTTTTTTAAAAAATGGTCAGACAGAACAGGGTTTTGAAAATATTGTTATTTTTTTAACACTCAATGCCATATGTCAGCACCAGGTCCAGAGAATGAAGACAAAGGTGGGTAGGTTTGTTTAATGTTTTGAGTAAAGCCAGTTGAGTCTAATATAGCATTAAAGGCTATATTTAGCCTTTACACTTTCAGTGTCAACATGAAATTAAAATTTTCCCCCTATAATAACATTATCTGTATTTAAAATAAATCCGAAAAAAGGTCTGAAAACTGATCTAAAAATTGGAAGTAAGGGGCCTGGTGGATGGTACAAAACAACCAGAAGTGGTTTTTAGTGCTTTGCAGTTTGGATAAGGAAAAAAACTAAGGATTAAATATTCAAAAGAGTTGTACAGGGGGGTTGGACAAAATGAAACTGAAAAAAAAACCCTGGTTTTAGACCACAATAATTCATTAGTATGGTGTACGGCCTCCTTTTGCAGCCAATACAGCGTCAATTCATCTTGGGAAATGACATATACAAGTCCTGCACAGTGGTCAGAGGGATTTAAGCCATTCTTTTTTGCAGGATAGTGGCCAGATCACTACGTGTTACTGGTGGAGGAAACGTTTCCTGACTCGCTCCTCCAAAACCCCCCCAAAGTGGCTCAATAATATTTAGATCTGGTGACTGTGCAGGCCATGGGAGATGTTTCAACTTCACTTTCATGTTCATCAACCACATCTTCACCAGTCCTGCTTTGTGTATTGGTGCATTGTCATCCTGATACACGGCACCGCCTTCAGGATACAATATTTAAACCACTGGATGCACATGGTCCTCAAGAATGGTTCGGTAGTCCTTGGCAGTGACGCGCCCATCTAGCACAAGAATTGGGCCAAGGGAATGCCATGATATGGCAGCCTAAACCATCCCTGATCCACCCCCATGCTTCACTCTGGGCATGCAACAGTCTGGGTAGTACGCTTCTTTGGGGCTTCTCCACACTGTAACTATCTCGGATGTGGGGAAAACAGTAAAGGTGGACTCATCAGAGAACAATACATGTTTCACATTGTCCACAGCCCAAGTTTTGCGCTCCTTGCACCATTGAAACCGACGTTTGACATTGGCATGAGTGACCAAAGGTTTGGCTATAGCAGCCCGGCCGTGTATATTGACCCTGTGGAGCTCCCAACGGACAGTTCTGGTGGAAACAGGAGAGTTGAGGTGCACATTTAATTCTGCCGTGATGTGGGCAGACGTGGTTTTATGTGTTTTGGATACAATCTGGGTTATTACCCGAATATCCCTTTCAGACCGCTTCCTCTTGCGTCCACAGTTAATCCTGTTGGATGTGGTTCGTCGTTCTTGGTGGTATGCTGACATTACCCTGGATACCGTGGCTCTTGATACATCACAAAGACTTGCTGTCTTGGTCACAGATGCGCCAGCAAGACGTGCACCAACAACTTGTCCTCTTTTGAACTCTGGTATGTCACCCATAATGTTGTGTGCATTTCAATATTTTGAGCAAAACTGTGCCCTTACCCTGCTAATTGAACCTTCACACTCTGCTCTTACTGGTGCAATGTGCAATCAATGAAGACTGGCTACCAGGCTGGTCCAATTTAGCCATGAAACCTCCCACACTAAAATGACAGGTGTTTCAGTTTCATTGTCCAACCCCTGTAGCTATTAATTGGTCTGAAAGATGGTTGCTACTCTTCCTCCTCACCCAGTATTTTGAGGTATGTGAAAATTAAAATAATTAGTAGGAGTTGACTCATTTATAGTAACATTATCCTCTTGCTGCAGCCAGGTTTCTGTGAGGCAAAATAAATCAATCAGATTGTCACAAATCAAGTCACTAACTAGCAAAGTCTTTGAAGAGAGAGAAAACTTATGTTCAGTAAGCCAGATTTAATTGTTTTATTTTTCTTTTTAGTGTGAGTTCTGTTTATTTTTTGAGATTTTCATGATTTCCTCCTTTTAGATTTTTTTTTAATCTATTCAATTTTGGCCGTGGGTGAGACACTGTCTTAATAGGGTAATGGGTGGGTAGCAGTACAGAAACTGCAGAGAGGAGTGTTAAACTACGACCCTGCTTCCTGGTCTGAACCCTGGGTTGTCAGAGTTTTGGAGAACTAATAAATTCGGCCAGATTCCTAGAAAGAAGAGCTGCTCCATCCAAAGTGGGGTGGATGCCGTCTCTCCGGATCAGACTAGGTTTTCCCCAAAATGTTCGCCAATTATCAATGTAGCCCACATCGTTTTGTGGACACCACCTAGACAGCCAGCGGTTGAATGGCAGCATGCGGCTAAACATGTCGTCACTGGTCAGATCAGGGAGGGGACCAGAGAAAATTACGGAGTCCGACATTGTTTTGGCAAACTTACACACTGAACCAACACTAAATTTGGTGACCTCCGATTGACTTAACCAGGTGTCATTACCGCCAGCGTGAACAACAATCTTACTGAATTTACGCTTATCCTTAGCCAGCAGTTTCAGGTAGGATTTGATGTCGTCCGTTCTGGCCCCTGGCAGACATTTGACTATGGTCGCTGGTGTCTCTGGTGCCACGTTTTTGACTATGGAGCTGCCAATTACCAGAGTTGGCTTCTCAGCGGGTGTATCGATGAGCGGGGTTGGTGGTGACCTGTGGGCTGGGATCTAGGACTATAACTTCTACGTACCGTCACCCAGCCGGCCTGAGGCCCCGGCTGTGCGGGCTCTGCTGAATGACTGCTACGGGGAGCTACCCTCGGTGGCCTCGGGGCCTCCAATTCCGACACCCTCGCCACCAAAGCTACAAAAGTGCTACATTTATTACACGTACCATTATCACTAAAGGAGGCAGAGGAGTAACTGAACATCTGACACAGAGAGCAGGAGAGAGGAGGAGACTCAGAGAGAGAAACAGAAGAATGAGTAGCCATGGTGGAGCTAAAGCTAACGCTAAGCTAGCGACCCCTTACCACTATTAGAAAAATCGTGTAAGACACGGAGAGTCCCCAAACGTTAAATGTAGCAACGTGCTTATGTCTAGAACATGTCAGAGATATCACAGCAGAGAGAAATCAGATCAAATAGAGAGCCTTCACACACCAAACAATCCACCGAGTGAAACAGTGAAAACAGGAAGTGACGAATACGTCTTACCACGATCTTCAAACATTCTTAAACTTTTGGTCATTATTTTCTACCACAAAACAAAATTCTAGTGATGACCTGAATATATTATTCCAAAGCTTTATTGATGAATGATCACAAAATAAAATATTTTCCATCAGTGTCACAAGACTAGCTACCTGGCTTCATCAGCACAGACACCTCCATTTAACTAATGTCCTGGAACGACACTGCTAATTAGCAAACATGCTTTTTTACACACAAAAAAGACGTTCAGTATAATTAGCAGTTAACTTACCTTTTAAAAAGGATGTAAATATCTCTGCTTTGTGTTTATGGCATAAAAAACACCACAATAGTCCTGTTTTGTTATTTTCCAGGTAATGCCATTGCTGTCACTGCATTAGCTATTGGAGGACGATTTTTGACCAACTGGGCAGGCTCTATATGCAATTTGTATGTTCAAGAGCTGTTTGAAACATCTTTTCGGTAAGCTGACTCGCATTCATGTTTTTCCTTTTTAAAAAAAGATACCATTCTCCAGTCTTTTTTTTTTTTTAATTGGGTCATATTAATCGGGAGGATGACATCTAGGTGTTACAATCAGAGACCTAACACTTCAAACCTTTATCTGTGATGTAATGCAGCATCCAGTACCAATGCTTTTACAGCTGCAGTAATTGCACTTTTGTTACAGCAGTAGATTAAGCAAGTAAAAACTATTTGACAGCAAAAACATTGAGAAACAACTTGTCTTTACATTCTTGTTTTAGACAAACAGCCTCCGGTTTGGGCTCTATTGCGAGCCGAGTGGGGGGATTACTTTCCCCGCTGCTCAACATGTTGGCCGTGTACTACTGGTCCATCCTTATCGTAATCTACAGCAGCCTTACCATCCTCAGTGGAGCTCTCTGCTTCTTGCTTCCTGAAACCAGAAGAACAGAGCTTCCTGATTCAACCCATGAAGCTAAACATGGTACATCACCCTGCATGACTGGCCCATGTGAAAAACTTCAGTCAAGCAAACTACACATTCTAGAAAAAAGGTTTGCCATTTTTGTTTCATTTAATAATAATTTTTGCTTGTAGTATCTTTGATTGATACACTCTTGATAAAAACCCCCAAACCGAAAAAGAATCTACAGGTATTCACAGTTTGCAAGGCACAAACAAACGGAAAATTATAGAAAACTGTACTTAAACTCAAACTGGGTGTTCATCATTATTACAACAGACTTTGAAATATCAAAATCTGCGCATATCTGGCTTTCATGTGATTTTCTTTCAGGAATTCACAATGTCAAGACCCCCTGATTGGCAAGCACAAAAAGCCTTTCTGTCTTTAACTGTGGCATGATTGTTAAGAAGGCATTTTAGACTTTAGAATTTAGACACATTAGACAGTAATTTTAAATTTCTTAAAAGTTCCAAAGGGGGTTGGGACAAAAAATTAAGTGGTAAACCCCAAATTTTTCTCCTTCGTTGAATCTGGTGTGGTGACTATGAAGATAGAGAATGATCCTCAACCTAAATTAAGATCCTACTGATGCTGACTGCAGCCTAGTTAACTATAAGACGGCATCTGCAAGAGAACAAAAAACGCCATCTTGGGTAATGTCTTCTCCATGCCACAACCTTGCCAGTTTAAATTTTGCTAGCTCTAAATGCCATAACACAGGACACTGAAAGGTAAAATAAAGATTTATTCTTTGTCTGGGCTCGGGTTGTTAGACATAAGTGTTGTGGAAGGTTGACACGATGCGAGGTGCTTCATAACGTTGGAGTTACTGGTCAAGGACATGGATAATTTCTTTTTTCCCGGACATAACTTGCAAATCACATTCACATCTTTGCCTTTAACTTCAGCGAACATGAAATATTGCTTATACTTCCAACTTTCGAACGCTGTCTTTGAATTTACAAGACTCCCCTCCATTGTCATGTTTCTCTCTTGCTGTTGGTTTACTCAGGCTATGTGGTGAAAACCAGCCTACCTGATGCCTTCTCAGCCAATTGCCGTCACGTATGCTGCTATTTGTCCTTGCCCCCCTCCCTCACTTCCTGCTTTTTCCTTGAAGAGCTTTAAAAAACACTCACTGCAGCTGCGGTAGAAAAGCAGATCTCTCTGCAGCAGCAGACTGTGTTCATTTTAAACCCCGCTTATTGAGTGGTAGCAATGCGTCGCGTTTCATTGTCAACATCATAGTGGCGTTACAGAAATGAAGAAAAGTAATTAGTTAGATTACTCCATTACTGAAAAAGTAACGCTGTTACTAATGCCGTCTTTTTGTAATGCTGTTACTCCCATCACTGGTGACAATTATTATTAAATGCGGAAAAGGGATTGAACCATAAAGACCTCCCAAGTATTCTGCACTTCAGTTCCTGTGAAGTATGAAATGTCCAGGCCAAAAAGATCCTTGTTCATGTTCTTGCTACCTTGACTAAAAGAATAAATTCTTGCGGTGTGTATTGGCCTTATGTAGTGAAATATTTTATACAAAAGCTTCATTACTTTTTTCAAACTTAAGCAATAAGTATAGAAATCTTACTTTTAAAAATGTATTAAATGTTGGTGATAGAGATATTTATTAAATAGTCAAGCTCAGAGGAACGACACAGAATCTGTTCAATTTCTTGCAAGCAAGGATAGGCCACACTCTGCAGTGCAGAACTACAAAGAGCAGACGCCTTGTCTCCTTTATTTTATAGCACAAACAGTTTGAGTGTGTGTGTGTGTTAGAAAGGTGGGAGTGTAAAAAGGAACAGTTGGTTTCCCCAAAGATACAGTGGTTTCGGGGAGTATGCATTCCACAGTAGTATTGTAAATGATGATTAATGTTTTTACATAACTTGTTGTACTGTGTGAAAGAGATCAGTGGATTGAGGAAGTGTGTAGTCTGGAAACCTAGCAGTGATAACAAGGACTGCACGCTGAATCCATCCTCAGGTGGAGTGAATGTGTTCTGGTGTCTTGGAAGCCAATTAGAGCGCTTTCAATTGGACCGGGAGCTCGGAACATAGCGTGTCATACGTCCCGGTTGGCCCGAACTGAGTGTTGAGAATAAAAAGCAAGTCATGGGGGCGGCCCCATGAGAAACTGAGTGAGTATGAATGAGAGTAAAAGCCTTTATCCACCAGCGTCCTTTGGGGCACTGCTCAAACAGCGAATCATAAATCCAGCTGAAACCACAAACCAACAATTGGACTCTTAACAGCTGGTGCAAATACATGCAGGTTGTGGGAATGTTTTGGAAATTCATGGAGATTTTATAAGGAAATCATTTCTCCCACTCTGTCTTACAGCAGCCGTGGTACTGCGATTCATAAACAACAGGCGAAGAAAATAGTTTATAACTCAGTGTGTGCCTCCCCTGCTTTCTGTTAAAAATCACGAAACAAACCTAGTCTACTCAAGCATGGTGTCAGACTAGACTGAAAATTAAAGAACAGAGAACAGCAAGAGCAGCCTTTAACTAACATAGCCATAATGCTGAGGCCAGTTGAAAAGCACATGCAGAAGGTTAATTTTACAGGGAAATAATTCCATATTTGACCCAGATTGTGTGCATTTTTGATTTTTTCCTCTTTTGAGAGAAGTAAAATTCTCCCCTCAGCTCTGTGAAATGACTGCAGCATTAAACCTGACACAGACATGCAGCTGCCTGAAAACAAAGATAAAACCTCTGCACACAGCAGCCTGTCTCTGCTGAGAGCTCTGATAAAGATTGTAACTCTACCCTGCATGTGTCAAACTCAAGGCCCGCGGGCCAACACCAGCCCACCAGAGGTTTATGTGATTCTCTAGAAGTAGAACCTTAGATATGATAACCTTTTCTCTCTCAAAAGGGGAAAGTAGGAAAACAGCAGAAGTCTCTGTGCTGGTTCAAAACAACAGGTCCCATTTCTCAAAAGTCATAAGTTGAAGGATAATTTGAAAAATGTCACAACATATTGTGTGCAACCGTCTGAAATCTGCAATCAGTTTAATCAAAAGGTTTCATTAAAAGCAGGACTGGGCAGCGTTCCAGTCCACAGTGCTCCATGGAAGCAAATAATGATTAATTTTACTAACATGGGAGCAGAACACAAAACTGAAGGAAAAGGTTCCTTCTAAAAAGGGAAAGACCAGGAAATCACACCATGGGAGTGCCTGAAATCATGACATCTGATGATGGCACTCATTTTCTCCAATAAAGATCCAGGGGAAGTTGAAAGATGAATGGGAGTAAAACGTTAATTGCAGCAGGTTTTCAAACCAGCATCTCACGGGTTACTATGGCTAAAGTCTGCAGACACAAAACTAACCTGGATTGAAGCTCTAACTAGGTTTATTTAATCAGAGATCCTCTCCAGTATATGTCAGTCTACATGAAATACTAACAACTTAACCTACTGCAGAAATAACATCACACTGTGTGGAAGGTTTGCTGACTGATCAAAGGCTGGATCTATGAAACATTATGTGCACAGACCAAATTACCAAACGACCCGAGACCAAAAGACCAAGGTTCTGACTGACTTGTGAACCTCACTGAAAATTAGGGAATAATCTGGGAGCTTCTTTGATATCTCCGAGACCATCACTGAAGTGCGCTGGGATGTATGGCCAAACACATTCATTGGGAGAAGTTGATGTTATGAGTCCATGTTTGAGGCCTCTGATGTCATACATTCAAATGAGCATAGTATATTTGTTGATTGCCAGGACAAGGAGAGATGAATGTTTAGAGTATTCTTATTAATTTTGTCAAACTCAGATGTTTACATCTGCTGAGTTTACTATGACGTTAAACGATTTGAGAAAAAGCCCAGATAATGATGTCATGGCGTTGTAAGCTCCTGAAATGGAGGATAAATGGAGGCACACATGTGGGTGTATTTTAAGGCACATCTCAAACGTTTCTTCCTCAAAATTAAAAGAAACCAGCATAGATATGAAATGAATTGTGGACCTCTACCAGTCCAGTTTATCTTTGGGTACAATTTTCAGATGCCTGAAGGTGCCGCGTCCATCTGTTCCGGCAATTATTTGCAAGTATGAAAAACATGGGAAAGCCCAGCTGGGATACAAACCTGGCACAGTTCACCCAGTTCTGTCTGGAGGAATGGGCTCAAATTCCAGCAAACTATTGTGAGAAGCTTGTGGAAGGATAACCAAAACATTTGACCAAAGTCATGCAGTTTAAAAGGCAATGATCACAAATTGTAAGCATTTGGAGAAACTAAAATAATATATCTTTCTTATTACTCTGCCATTTATCAAATATAAATAAATCTGAGGTCCTAACTGAACTAAAACAGGAACATGTGTAGTCTGATTTAATTTTAGATGGTGAGAAAAACATTATATATCTGTTTTCCACTGGACATCAATGCTACAGCATTTAATGACAGTTAAAACTGTAACTCTGTGAATGAACCTGTGATTGGCAGAAGCATCCGATCTGCATGTAGATGGGTGCAGTTAACACATGCCACATCCTCCTAAGGCAGTGTAGCTGATTGAATTTCTATCTCTAGGCTGGCCGTGGACTTCCACCATGGCTGCCAAAGACCACTTGTGACTCCTGACAGCATGCTTTTTGTCTCCATTAGTTTAGGATTGCATTATTTCTGTGCAAGTTAACATGCAGGCTGTTTCCATTACCTGTCAAGATGTTTTTACAGGTGCCTGCTCCCCAGCTCTGAAGCTCTGACACATGAATGAACATAGTGGTGTGGAACTATTGACATTATGTGGGATTTGTAGATGGTGTGTTATTTCCCCAGAGCCCCTCGCTGTGTTTTCTCTGCAGCAAACAAAAGTTCAGCGAATGAGGGTCTTCTGACATCCACAATGCCTTCTGACAAGTAGTGGGCACGCTCGGCCAATTCTGGATATGCCTGGACCACAACTTTGCTGTGAGGAGTACTGTTGGGGTGCGTGTGTGTGTGAAGGGAATAGAATAGAAGAAAAAATAAAAATTGCCCAAAGAAAGTGCTCAAATCAAAGCGATAGAAAGATCAAGATTTTTTTTCCGTTCTTCTTCATTAATTAGCCTATAAAAGCAAGTCTGGGAAGCTGTAATGTAGCCCAGTACTGTCAAAACTTCTAAAGTTTTCTCGTTCATGCAAAGAGAATTTTTGATTTCCAAACACTGTCAGCTGGTAAAGAGGGAATAGCCTGCTGTTGCTCTGAGGCTAACAAGATATTCCTTTTATGGAGATAAATACTGTTTGATTTTTCTCTTTTCTTTCTGTCCATGTGGCTGTCACTCCTAGCTCACAAACAGGTCTTCCGTATTAAGGTTCACCTTTTCTGGAGGCCCTGGTTTATGTCAGAAGATAAATGCTGATTCAGAAAGCAAACAACTAAAATGGATTTGAAAGATGCACTTGAGTTTAAAGAAGTCTTTCAGTTGAAAGTCTTGGGAAAGGATAATCCCTTGGCAAGTATTCTGACAAACAGTTGAATCTGCGTATGATGTTCCTCATTCCGTGTATCCATTTAATCTGGACATTCCCAAGGGAATTTAGACCAAACATGTATCAGCTTAAAAACGGTTAAAGCATACGAGTGCAAGCAAACAGACAAAATGCAAAGGGACCAAGCAGAATATGAAACAAAGTGTGGCAAAAATAAAGACATGTGTTGATTCACATGTTAAGTTGAGTACTGTTTGTGGTTTACAGCTGATATCTTGCCTTTTCTTATTTGCCTTTTTGTTTCTCTTGGCACGTTTGACCATGAAATATAGAACGTTCTTTTTCCCCTGAATTTATTTTCCTAGAACTTTTATTATGTTTTTATGTCTTTCCAATGTGATGAAAGAAACAGGGTGAATACATCTGCTAACCCTGAGCAGGTAACTCCCCCACCCCGACGCCCCCACTATGTATTGCTAAATTACTGAGCATGAAAAAGAAATTCCCCTCAGGAAAATAGAAGCTGTGATTTTCAGCAATAAAACTATAAGCATTAATTCTGTGACAGAGATTACACTTCATAACTTATATAGAATCACTATTAAAGTAAAATAGGTGTATATGTAACAGATTTTAAAGGGATTTTGGCAATGTAAACTTTTAGGTTCTCTAATTTTTTAGTTCACAGAAGAGAAAATGAGAACTGTCTCTGGTCGGGACTACAACCTGGTAACTCATGGCTGCAAACTGTTATAGCTCATAGCACTAGTGATACCAAGATTGATAGTTGTTAGGAATAACCTTTATTAATATTACTCATAGCTGTTTTTCCCATTTATACCATAGAGCCATACCATAAAGCATAAGTTCTAATGTTTCCCTTTTGTTAGAATAGGATAAGAATGCTCATAGACACACATTACAAGGATAAATGGCCCGAGGTTTGTCATAAATGACCTGAGGCTGGGGCACTGGGTTTGATAGTGGAGCAGCCGGTATCTGGTTTGATTAGAAAGCCACAGCACACTTAGATTAAAGATGGACAACCGCTACTACACCACCTAACAGATCGACACCACAATGGTGACACATAGTCTACTGATAATCACTGAGGGCGAGCACATCCATTGCCAGATATAAAACTACATGTGACCTTCTTTAGGGGCTCTTTCGTCATCCTTTCACAGACGGCAACGGTCCGAGACGGGAGCCTCAGCGCTGATCTCTATAATCCTTCCTCTGCCTAATTTAGATTAAAGGAGCTAAAAGGTAGAAACTGTTTGAGAGTCGTTCCTTTAAGAGTCAGAGTTAGGGTGCGGTAGCTCGGACAAATTGGTGATTCCGCCCGCGCCCCGGAGGCGAAAACCACTTTTGGATAGGGCTGCCACAGAAGGACAAAACATCACAACAGCGCCCGCAAACCAAAAGGTAGGGAAATTCCTGTTATAAAATCTCCAGTGTTTTTCCTGTAAAAACACTCTGGCTGTGTTGTTAGTTCTGAGTGAGCTGTTTTTGTAATTCTTGGAGGCAGAGAAATGGTTCAGAATAATTGTTGCGCGTTAAGAAGTGATAAGACGTGTTAATAAGCAGTGCGACTTTAACGGTGTCAGTCCGGGAAGAAAGGTACAATCTTCTAAAAGAGACTAAAGTCTAGGGGAGAAGGTTTGAAGTTCCTTTATTACATGCAAGGAAAGATAGTTTTCCCTCGCACGCATTATAAAAGCGACCTCCCTGAATGAGGCACGCTAATACTTGGCTAGGTTTCAAGGTCCTGAGTTCTCTTAAAGAACTCGCGAGCACCACCAAGAGGAAGTATTAGGTTTCAATGGCTTCTTGGACTTCTTAAAAGTCCTTAAAGCTGCTTACTTCCTTGTGAGTAAACACGCAGAGATAGATGCGCATCCTCTGCATGGTTTCAAGGTCATGCGGTTCTCTTAAAGAACCCGAAAGCGCCGCCGAGAGGGGGTCTTGAGTTTCAATGGGTCTCGTAATTTTTCCTTAAGAAAAATTCAAAAGCTGCTGGCCCCTTTTTTGAGTAAACAGCTGTATAAATATAAAAGTGTAACATCAACTGGCCAGTGTGAATGTGTGTGAGTCGATAACAGAGAGCTGACGGAAGTGACGGGGGACACATTACACTGACGGACCTTGACTGCTGAATGCTAAGCTAACAGACCCTAGCTCACTGAATAAACTCTACTGTGAATAAGCATTGTGTCTGAGAGATAACAAAATAAGCTCTCATTTGGACCAGGAAACGGTGCTGTACTTCCAGGTTGGCCAGAGTGTGTGAAAGTGTGTGTGTGAAGTGAGAGAATGACTGAGATATCACTAGAAAATGAGCTCCCTGCTTGTTCTCTAGGAGCAATGCTTGGAAACAGAGAGGAGACATATATTAGCAAGTTTCACCCAAAAAGATGCTTTAACAAGTTAAAACAACCGTTTTATGGAGCTTGTTTTTTGGGTCCCGAAATAATTGTCGAGTCACCTGAAAAGGGTAAGAAATTATTTTAACCATTAAGTGACACAAAGTGGTTCCTCTCTAAAATTCGGTATTTACAGGGTAATCAATCTTTTATGTGGCCAATGTCTGTCCATTTTGTCTGTCTGTTTCTGTGAAATGAATAACTGTTTCATGTTATGTAAAAATTAGGGTATATGTGGCAGGGTACATTTAATTTAAATTGTTTTCTGATATGAAACTAATTGGAATTTTGAGTTTGTAGGTCTGGGGAAACAGTGCAAACAAGAGGTAAACTGGACATAGTTTTGCAGCATATGCCAACACGTTGTATCACCTCCACAAAGTGTCTATAAAAATAACCTGTATTGTTGTAAGTATAGTGTAATGTGTGCAATCTGTGTCATACTGCATGTATTTATTAACTGTACATGTGTTCAAGTGAGACATGTGTGTACTATTTGTGTGTGTGTGGTGGTGTGTGTGTGTATGGCAAGTTACCCCTCCATCATGTCTTTTGGCCACTGCTTTAATGAGTAGGCAGCCATCTTGCAGCTACCTGGCAGGGGTCACATTTTACAGCTTTCTGATTCAAATCAAGTCATCTGTCATGGGAACATGAAGATTGCTGCAAGTACTATTCTTCATGCAGTTTCATACAGAGAATTCCTCTCACACTGAATGGTGGAGAAGGCCAGCGCAAGAAGTCTTTCAGCCAAAGGCTAAAATCTAAGGATTAATTTTTTTATTAATAAGCTTAGACATGATTTTGTAAATTCTGAAGAATGTTATTAGCTGTCCACCCACCTCCAAGTCTGAACAATACTGGACCTTGGTGAGGTGTCTGGCACAATTCCTGGTAGAACCTGTCCTTAAACACAGTCCTGATCAGGGTCGTCAGCAGTTCGGGAGCAGATTGATCGATCAGCCGTTGATGTTACTGACCAGCTGTGTGGCTGTCTTTCAGCTCCTGCTAGCTGACCATTTTATTTGTTGCTTTTCCCATTATTTATGGTGCGCGTGTAAACCTGCTTACACCCCTTAGAGCCGTCTGTGTCCGCATTATTCACAACCAAAAGATAGGTAGCTCTTATGATTTCTTCAGAATTTATCTCAAATAGGTCCACTGTGCCTTTCTCTGTCTTTCCAGGGAGCTAATTTTCCACCATATTTAATAAAGTTTGAAATTTCCTCCTATCTCCCACCACCTGCACTGGTTCAAGGAGGCATCCTAGGACAGAACCGTCCTTCCTGAACAGCTTATCCAACTATTTCCTCTGATCTACTAATAAGATGCTGCTTCAACAAATGACACAACAGAAGATGGCTGAAGTCATCAAAATCAAAATAGGATTAAATGGTAATAGGGAAAAAAGTTCACTCTATTCCAACTCCTTACCAATCTATCTCATGTCAAACCGACAGTTTCACTTTAGTTTTCAAGCATTGGGCATGTGAGGTTAGTGAAGAGTATACATAGAGCAGTGTGTGATTCGGTAACGTTACTGCTAGGTCATTGCTTTTGTGTATTGTATTGTGTATTGTATAGATCCTGTGGTAGTGGGGTGCATGTGAACACACGCATAACCATGACAGCTGTAATAGTTTTTTTCAGCATCATGACGTAGAAACCCATCATGGGTAAGGCAAGAAGGGATAAATCCATGGGCATAAGGCTCAATCACAAGAACCACTGGAGAGCAAGGACTAGGAACCCTGGATATCTACTGGCACTGGGCAGCGGATAATCTGGCGAGGAGCCAGAGGCTGTGAAGCGCTTAAGAAGTGCAGTGCACAGGTGAAGCAAGGAGACAATCAGGCATGGCACAGGTGGACTAGATGAGGCTGATTAGAGCAGGGAGAAGGCAAGAAACATGAAATGAAAAAAAGTGAATCATTACTCTAACTAATGTAGGTCAATCTCCATCAATGGCTGGCTGCCACTGGTTCATTGGTGATGTCAAACAACTTTGGTGTAAGTAGCATATGTTATATGCTAACATCTTATTCGTTCTTGTTAACCCAATACTTTACATCATCTTCTCTTCAGAGGTGGATGTGTCACCCCTGCTACCAAGCGGCTGGATTAAAATACACCAGAATATAAAGTCTTACAAAAGAGAGGCTGTACGGCATGCTATTTATTGGGGAATACTGAAAGTATGTATTAAAATACAGAATGAGCAATTTAAAACTAAAACTATCTAGTAGTCTGTTTCACATTATGTTAATTTCAACTTTTTGCTTGCTTTATTTAGTATTAAATTGCTTCACTCACACACTTTATCACCATCACCAGAATACACTAAAACACACACTTGAGATTGAAATAGTCATGTAAGATAAAAGGTAATCCATTATTTATAATCTGTATAAGGGATGTTGCAGGGATGGAGAAGGGCTACATTTTTAGGTCAGTGGAAACTACACTGGAAAAACAGCAGAATTAGCTCCCACTCATCTCTGCAGAGAGAGGAACACTGGAATCCCATTTCTTTATAGTGAGGATATCCTGGCTTTACAAGCACCAGCCTAGTCCATTACTCCAGCCTCTCTGTTTATAGCAGAGAAAGAAACTAAAAGAGCATCTTATTGGCATCGTAAAACACCACCGCTGCCATATTGATCCAGTTTTATCCACTGGTTGAATGACCTGGACACCAGCAACTACCATCAATCAGAGATGAGGGGTTTTAGTGAAGGTGTCAACGCCCTGGAAAAGAAGCACTTCATCTCTGCTTGCCAAGTTAACAGACTGCAGCTTTCGACAGCAGATGTTCAGGGAGAGATTTTCTATAATCATTGATTTATTTGTTGATGGTAAATTGATATGTGTGCTCCTTTTCCCTAGTAGCCCTATTGTTTCTCATCCTGAGGTGGAAATCTTAATTCATGCTTTTGTTTCATCTCGTTTGGACTATGGCTCTACACGTCTTATCAAACCTGCCTAGACAGGGTTGCAGTTTGTACAAAATATTAAAATGCTGTCATGTGACTCCAATGTTAATGCAACTTCATTCGCTCCTTGTTCATTATCGAGTGCATTTCAAGTTATTAGTTTTGACTTGCAGAACGCTGCATGGACAGACACCAGTCTGCATCTCTGACCTATTACATCAGTGTCAGTGGTTTCCTTTAAAAGCCAGCTAAAATCGTATCTTTTCAAATCTGATTTTGTTTAATGTCATCTTGTGTATTTCTTTTTTTTAAGCAAATTGTGATTTTTTTCTTCAAAGTTGCTATATAAATACATTTTCACTTACTTTTCTGAAGCCTGCACGCACACAAAAACACAAACACAGACACACATGCTTGTCTTTGCTTTTTAAGACCTTCTTATTAATAATAACCTACTTTTTAAGGATCACTAATGCTTATTGAGACCAAAGTCCATTCCTAATGTGGTTTAATGTTATTTTTGGGGTCAGAAAATTAGCATTCATGAAAAAATTCTGAATGAAGTTTTGACAAGAGTTAGAGTTGGACTGGGTGGTGTTAGCTGTGGGGTTTGGGTTAGATTACAAAAATGAATCAAAGACTTTGCAATGACCTAGTAGGGAAAGAAAGACACACTTGTGCGTGCGTGCATGGGTGTGTGGATGTGGGCGCTTATACACACACCTCAGTGTTTGTTATGTCTGTCATAGGGATTCAAGATATTTATTGACTAATATCCTTTGTCTAAATGCCACATTGTTTTGCATTTCACAATCGCATCAATGCTTCTACCCAGCCAAGAGGTGTTGGTGGGATCATTAGGGGCTTAGGCCAGTCTGGTAGTAGTTTAATTTTCATGGTATCATTTTGAAGTAAATTCAAAGTAAAATAATATAGAACCTGATGTAGCAGTCCCAGGCCTTTAGGCTGGGTTTTTGAATGAAGGTAAACTAAAACAAAGAAATCATAGAATTCTTTTACTTGGTTATTTTTTTCTCCTAACAGCCAGAGTAAAGGGTTAAAACTGATGCATTTTGTGATGAAAATGCAAAGTGGTAAAGTAAATTATTACAGCATTTTGCAATCTTTTCCAAAAGTTAGCATTTACTGAGTTCATGCTCATTCGGTTTGACAAAGGTTGCTTTTAAACACATACAAGCTCACTCTGTGGCTCATAAAGGTGTTCCTCTCCTGATCTGAAGCTCTTATGGTTTCATCCTCAGCTTTTATGCACAAACCATCAGCACAATGCATAGATAATTAAATGATCCCTTCAATGATGCTTGATGTTTTTCAGGTTCTTGTTTAAGTTTCTGTTGGATTTATCCTTCCTATTTCTTGAGTTGCTTTAGCAGTATGCTTTAGCTCATTGTCCTGCTGGAAGGTGAACCTCCGTCCTACTCTCAAATCACAGGCAAAGGTTTGCTCGAGAATATGCCTGTATGTAGCGTTCATCTTTCCCTCGACTCTGACCGGTTTCCTAGTCCCTGCTGCTGAAAAACATCCCCACAGCATGATGTTGCAACCTCATCTCAGGTCCTCAGAGATGGTGGTTCCTAGGAACCTGAAGTGGTCCACAGCTGCCACGGTGTTGTTGAGGCTGGTGAGGGGGTGTATGGGGGTGGTGTTTTTCGAAAGTCCACCACCATTTCCACAGTCTTGAGTGGGTTTAATTCCAGGCAGTTCTGACTACACCAGTGTACCAGGCAATCCACCTCCTGTTTGTATGCAGATTCATCACCGTCCTGGATTAGACCAATGACAGGGGTGTCCGATGAGGTGCAGTCATTTGTGTACAGGGAAAAGAGGAGTGGGGATAGAACACACCCCTGGGGGGCACCAGTACTTATTGATCTGCTGCGGGAGAAGATGCTCCCCAGTCTCACCTGCTGCTGTCGGTCTGTCAGGAAGCTGTTGATCCATTGACAGGTGGAGGCTGGGACGTTGAGCTGATGGTGAGCTTCTTCCTTATCCCTGCGCAGGTTCCTGAGATGTGGAGTAAACCATGGCTTGTTATTCCCAAAGGTGCACAATGTCTTGGTCTGCACACACATGTCCTCACAGAAACTGATGTATGATGTCACCACATCAGTTACTTGGTTTAAGTCAGTGGCTGAAGTTTCATATATATATTCAATATATATAGAATATATATAGAAGTACACTATGGGATTGTGGTTATTGGGCTATTAGCACTTATTAATAATTATTAATAATTAATTGTCATAAATGATTCATAATTATTAACCAAAATCACCCAAAACGTTTGTATATTGAAACTTGGAATTGAAATTGTTTAGCCACTAGTAACTATTAATAATATAATTAATAACAGAAAATCATGCTAAATGTATCTGTATTATCAAACCATTCACTAAAAGGGTAATACGAGCACTAGTCTTATAGACAGCAAATCACTTTCACATAGAATAAACTCAAACGCCTTTTCTTTATCTATGTGAAAACCTGGACACTCACTAACTACCGAAAGGATAAAATAATAAAGACTAAAATTGCAAAAATTGATCAATTTATAAAGAATGCATACTGAGCAGTAATGGAGATCGAACCAGCAACTTATGGGCAAAGATGGTAATAATCCAAGCTTTGTATCAATCTGGAATAAGTTCTCTGCCTAGTTATTTATTTATTGAATCATTTTCTTTTGTAAAAGGAGTCAGTCAAATTTGTCGTTCCTGTTCTAGAAATTCATTTAAATGCTTTTACTTTGATTTACTTAACTTTCCTGTTTTCCTTGTAGTTACTCTGCAGTTTTTCTGGTCCACATCAGGCTTACTTTTACTTCATCTTTTTTCTAACACAGAAAAATATTCAACATTTTTAGAGCACCTTCATATTCATGAATGCTGCATTGTGTTGTTTCTGGAATGGATTAATTGTATTTCAATTTATTTCAATGAGGAAAATGGATTCCACATATTAATAATTCCAGTTATGAGCTTCATCGTGGAACAAATTAACTTATAAAGTAGAGGCACCACCAGGGTGGTCTGAACCATTGGGGTCTTTAGCCCAGGCACTAAATAGTTTCATATTCATCAGACAGCGGCCCAGTTTATAAGCCACTTAAAGTTAAAGTAACACAAGACATGTTGTAGCAGCTCTCTGCCTTGGCTGGGTTTTCATTGAATGTTAACTATGATTTATTTCTTATTAATTCTGCACCTTTAAACAACCCAGAGCTGAATGTTTAGGACCATAATATATGAGAGGGAAGCTTACTTTTGCCATTTCTACTGTGTCTTACTGGAACAAGGAGATATTTTCCTGGTTTATTAGGCAACAACCTGTTTCTGTATACATGTAGAACTGGACTATAGGACTGGCTGCAGTCATGAGATGCAATGTGGTGATCTGAAGGACCTTTTAACGTGTTTAGTAACTTTAGGATTAAATGCTTTGATTTTGACTAAGTTAAGGGATCAGATATTTTTCACATCATGATGCAGATCCAGCTAGAAGCTCACAGAGAGGATTCCTACTGTTTTCTATCACGGCCAGGCCATTTAACTTTAGCTGTAGCTCAGGTGAAAGTCCCTCATCATGACCCTGATAAAGCTCATTAGTGAACCTTCACCTCATGTCTTGCTGGGTGAATCAAAAAATCGTAGTCTGTCCGCCGGTGACCACTCTCACCGGGCGGCTGAATCAAAAGTACACCAAAAAGTGAACAAAGTACAGCAAAAAGTGAATGCTTGGTGGAGAAAGTGGGTTGAGTGATACCAAGTTTTTGGGAGGAGGGGCGTCGGGGTTACATTACCAGATGATGATGCTATTTTGCTGGAAAATTAAAATAAAAAAAAACAAGTTATTCATGCAGGATATATTTCTAAATCGGAATTATGTTATTTTATTGGAGCAGCTATATTGACTTGATCAGATTTGTAGGGGGGGTCATAACCCCCCCTAACCCCCCTGCAAATTACGCCCTTGTCCATGTAGATGAGAGTATTTGGACCGGCAGCCTCCAGCCATCAAATGGGGGATCCAGACCAACATAACGACATTTTAGCACACAAGCAGCATGGCTCCAGGGTTAGCCACTGGTTACCTGATGGCTAACTGCTTCAAAACAAAACTGCCTTAAACAATAACCATAAAAATCATGCGGGAAACCAGCAATGGAAAGGGGCAATAAACAGGAATTTGAAAAGGACTGATCAGGTCACAGCAGCCCAAGGTTTGACTGCCAGATTACTTTAACTTCAGTAATCCAACTTTAACTCATAGCTGATTTAAAATTGGCTGGAAAACACAGATTAACTTTTAAAGCACAGAGAAACACCAACATTCAATAGAAGTTTGAGCAGGGGTGTTTTGCTCAGTGTCTGAGTGCACATACTTTAATGCACATCAAACTAACTTTTAAAACACAGTGAAAGCAGCAACATTCAAGTAATATAGTACATCCCATTCGAATTGCAGTGTTCAACATACTTTGTCTGTATTTAGAGTCTTTGGGATGCAATTAGTTTTAAATTGAATAGATTAGATTTAAAAAATTTTAGAACCTGGTAAAGATAAGATCATATTTGCAATACTTTAAATCCCTAGATTTGGCATAGGGTGTACTTTCTGTTTTTACCAGAACTGTTTCCTAAACTGTTAAACCACCTTTTCAAGTTGGGAAAATTTAAAGACCACATAAGAATATAATTTAATATTTCTAGGCCGCGGTTTGCAGTTGGTGCTTTAGACGAGATTATCTCCAAGG
Organism: Crenichthys baileyi; assembly: GCA_036173005.1. NCBI lineage: Eukaryota > Metazoa > Chordata > Actinopteri > Cyprinodontiformes > Goodeidae > Crenichthys > Crenichthys baileyi. The sequence goes on from JAHHUM010000873.1 coordinate 974,276, forward strand.
ACTAATCTTTATGAGCGCTAAGAAATATGCAGTAGCAATACAGAAGACAGGTTTACACTGTTACGTCATTAGATTTTCAGCCAGCATGAGCACTGGAAAGGTAAGATATAAGCTTACCCACTGCATGTAGGGAAAAACCATTTCAGCTTTGTGCTCCGCATTACAATAGTCAGGGAGTCCTGACAAATTTTCAGAAGACTAGTCGTTTGTTTTGCAAGATAGAATAGATAGTTTTAGAGTGACATACACTGACGAATTTGAGTTTTCATTTTCTACCCAATACCAACCCCCCACCCCCCAACCGCTTTCTCTAGCTAGTCCAAAATAAACAAGAAATATATATACTTTGGGTACTCTGCATCTCGTTTATAAGCCCTTTAAGGACATGTCCCTCCAATCTGAGTTGGAATGGCTCCCACTGATCTTCAAACCTCTGTAATTGTCCGTTTACCTTATTAATCATTCGTTCATATGAAGCCTTCTCAGATAGAGCTGTGTAGCACTCCGTATAAGTGGGGTTGTGTTGCCCCTTCCAGTGCCTTAGAATGACTCTGTTTGCAGTGGTGATTGCAATTTTGAGCCAATGTGCTCTTTTGCGTTGTATTTTGACATTGTCATTTAAAGAATTGAGGAGGCACAAAGTAGATGGCAAGACTATATTGGAGTTTAGAATGCTATTAATCTTCCCTGTTATAGTATGCCAGTAAGAGGTGAGGCTGGGACAGAGGAAAAACATTTTGAAGTATGTCTCCGGGGTTTTGTTTGCATCACCAGAAGGTATTGGCTTTGGTTATTTCAGCTCTATGCATTCTGACCGGTGTCCAATAGATTCTGTTAAAATTTTTAAAGATTGTTAAATTGTACAAGATTGGACCTTACAGCCCCCCACATTTTAACATTTGTTTCATCATTAGATCCCATTCATCCTCATCTAATTTCACTATTACTTTCAATAAAGTAGTCGTAAATACGGCTTACTGGTCAAGATGATTCCTTTAATTTTTCAAATGTAGAATACACTGGTGATCCAAGGCACCAGATTACTCATTGGGTTTTAAGTTTTGAAAGGCAGTCTTTCAATTCTAAAAATCTCCAGAAATATTTCTTATTGAGGTTGTATTTCTTCTGGAGGTCTTGAAATGACATTAAAATATTGTCTTCATAAAGGGAATTTATATTTTCAATACCAGTTTGCTCAGAACTTTTTCCCTTTGATTTTCAGTTTCAGATTATTCCAAACTAAGGATGTGTTTTGAATGAAAGGGAAAGTGTTTCCCCTTTATGTAGACAGTGCCATACGTTCCTAGTGTAAATCATAATTGGATTTGCCTTAACTACATCTTTTGGGTGTTGAGTTGGTAGTTAAAATGTTTAAATGGAGCATTCATTTCTCTTTCCAGGTCCACCCAGATCGGTCAGTTTTTTTTTGTTTGATATAAGTGTTATTATTTGTTTGCCTGTGAAAGCTTCTTGGTAAAGTTGTATATTTGGTAACTTTAGTTCTCCATACTATATTTTAATTTAAGTTTTTTTTCCCCTCCCAAATGAATTTGGTTATTTTTATCAAGTTTTATCAAGAGTCTTACATATAGATTGTGGCACCTTGAGGGGTAATGTTAAAGTTAAACAATTTATTTTTGGAGGAATCACGATCTTTATTGCCTGAATTCTTCCCCATAATGATATTTGCATTATATCCCAACCCTGCAAAAATAGACTTAGTTTGTTTATTAATGGTTCAAAATTGTCCCTGCTTGTCTGCTTTTCTTGTCACTAAATATCTGCTAAACTCATCTTGAACAACTGTTCCTAATTTTACTGGCACTCTTTAGGTCACATTTTGTTAATGAGGACAATACATTTGAGTATGAAAGCAAGGAAGATGCGCCAAAGAGAGTTTGTTAAGTTTTAGTTTCACCTACATGTTGATGAGGTTGCCCATGAAAATACAGTAGATCAAATTTATTTTTGCTGGGTTTATGCATTTTCCTAACATCTAACAAGCAGGGGGCAACATTTTAGGTACATACATGTACTGCCATGGCTAGGATTGTCAGAATTTACAGAATCATCGAGTACAGACTGTCACAAAAACTACAGCTATAAATGTTTTAATTTTAAAGTCAGTTGTTGGGCAAAACACTGAACACTTTTATTTAGCCCTGGTCCTCAGGGCACACCGCCCTGCATGTTTTAGACGTTTCCATGCTTTAATACAACTGATTCAGGTCATTGCAGTTTAGCAAAAACCTGATAATCAGCCATCATTTGAAACACAGAGAATGGAGACATATAATGTGACTTTCACTTGTAATCGGTCTTGACTAAAGCTAAAACATAAAATAAAACCTAGAACAACTAGTACGGCAGATGCTCTGCTAGTTTCTAGAATTGCACTGCTCAATGTGGCAGCAGGTTTGAGTAGCTCTGTGACTTTCATTCTGATATATTCTTTTCAAGAGCTCTAATTCTTCTTGTGGTGGATAAACTTTTTTTTTTGGACAATTATCCTCTTCATTATCAGATGCTGTACAGCTGGAATCAATTTTGTTGATACATTTTGACTTTTGTGCATTTGTTATAATGAATCAACAAGGCGTTGTTTTACCACCAGGAGGAGCTGATTAATATCTCAAAAGCATAAAGAAAACTTCAACTACAACCCCAAATCCCTGATGAGTTGAAAAGGAGGCGCTGTTGATGCAGAGCAGGAGCAAAGAGAATAGAGAAAAGGAGGAACCATCTGTTCCATTGATTATGATGGGCAGTGTGAGATTGTCAGGAAACAAGTTGAATGAACTCCAAGCCCTACAAATGACCCAGCCAGAGTATTGGAAATGCAGTATTATGTGTTTTAGTCCTGCAGACATGGCTGCAGGATCATATCCCTGACTCCAGCGTCTCTCTGCCAGGCTTTCTGACCATACGAGCAGACAGAGATTTAAATTCTGAAATGTTACCTTGGGCCACACACTACACACTGTAAAAATCAAAAAAACATTAATCAAATTGTTAGCCGAACTAACTGAATTCATGCTTTGGTTATTATCGTATTTAATTTGCTGTTATAGTTCTTTTACATTTTGTGTGATAAAGGCCAGAAAAGCAAGATGGTAGAAGTTTAAGGGATTTAACTAATGCATAGATTCCCAAACTACAACTTAACCTACAGTATGTTTTTAGGTTGAAATTCAAAAAGGAAAATAAATGGCCATAAAAAAAACAAGCATAATGGACCCTAAGTCCCTAGAGAAGTATTTACAGAGAGACAACACCTGAGAAACGAGGAAGACTTAATAGACCTAAAAACATGCATGTGTGTGACATTCTCAGCAAATGACTAAAAGCTCACTAATCAACCTGTAAAATCTATCCATTTTATATATATATATATATATATATATATATATATATATATATATATATATATATATATATATATGTATATATATATATATAACATATATATATATAAGAATCCTTCATGACGACCATTAAATCGAGGCACGTGACGTCGCCCGGTACGGTGGAGCCGGGATCCCACCCTGGAGCCAGGCCTGGTCGGGACTCGTCGGATAGCGCCTGGTGGCCGGGTTGCTCCTCGCGGGACCCGGCCGGGCCAAGCCCGAACGAGAGATGCGAGGCCATCCCCCAGTGGGCCCACCCACCACCTGCAGGGGGAACCGTGAGGGACCGGTGCAAAGAGGATTGGGTGGCAGACGAAGGTGGAGACCTCAGCGGCCCGATCCCCGGATGCTTAGGCCGGCTCTAGGGATGTGGAATGTTACCTCGCTGGGGGGGAAGGAGCCTGAGCTTGTGCGGGAGGTCGAGAGATATCGACTAGAAATAGTCGGGCTCACCTCCACGCACAGCGTGGGCTCTGGAGCCCATCTCCTTGAGAGGGGCTGGACCCTAGGCAGGAGGTCAATGATCGACTTTGTTATCGTATCATCAGACCTTCGGCCGCATGTTTTGGACACTCGGGTGAAGAGAGGGGCTGAGCTGTCCACTGATCACCCCCTGGTGGTGAGTTGGATCCGCTGGAGGAGGAGAAAGCCGGACAGACTTGGCAGGCCCAAGCGCATAGTGAGGGTCTGCTGGGAACGCCTGGCAGAGCCCTCGGCCAGGGATGTATTCAACTCCCACCTCCGGGAGAGCTTTGACCAGATTCTGGGGGATGTTGGAGACATAGAGTCCGAGTGGACCATGTTCTCCGCATCTATTGTCGATGCTGCTGCCCGTAGCTGCGGCCGTAAGGTCTGCGGTGCCTGTCGTGGCGGCAATCCCAGAACCCGGTGGTGGACACCGGCAGTAAGGGATGCTGTCAAGCTGAAGAAGGAGTCCTATCGGCTGTGGCTGGCTCTTGGGACTCCTGAGGCGGCTGACGGGTATCGTGAGGCCAAGCGTGCTGCGGCCCGGGCTGTGGCAGAGGGAAAAACTCGGGCCTGGGAGGAGTTCGGTGAGGCCATGGAGAAGGACTACCGGTCGGCCTTGAAGCGATTATGGCAAACCGTCCGGCGCCTCAGGAGGGGGAGTGCTTCACCAACACTGTTTATAGTGGGGGTGGGAGGCTGCTGACCTCGACTGGGGACATTATCGGGCGGTGGAAGGAGTACTTCAAGGATCTCCTCAATCCTGCTATCACGCATTCCCTGGTGGAAACAGAGGCTGGGGACTCGGGGTTGGACTCTTTCATCACCCAGGCTGAAGTCACCGAGGTGGTTAAAAAGCTCCGCGGTCGCAAGGCTTCGGGGGTGGATGAGATCCGCCCTGAGTACCTCAAATATCTGGATGTTGTGGGGCTGTCATGGTTGACACGCCTCTTCAACATTGCATGGCAGTCGAGGACAGTGCCTCTGGACTGGCAGACCGGGGTGGTGGTCCCCCTTCATAAGAAGGGGGACTGGAGGGTGTGTTCCAACTACAGGGGGATCACACTCCTCAGCCTCCCTGATAAGGCCTACGCCAGGGTATTGGAGAGGAGAGTCCAGCCGATAGTCGAACCTCGGCTTCAGGAGGAGCAGTGTGGTTTTCGTCCCGGCCGTGGAACACTGGACCAGCTCTATACCCTCTACAGGGTATTCGAGGGCTCACGGGAGTTTGCCCAACCGGTTCACATGTGTTTTGTGGACCTGGAGAAGGCATTCGACTGTGTCCCTCATGATGCCTTGTGGGGGGTGCTCCAGGAGTATGGAATCGGGGGCCCTTTATTAGGGGCCATCCGGTCCCTGTATGAGCGGAGCAGGAGTTTGGTCCGCATTGCTGGCACTAAGTTGGACCTGTTCCTGGTGCATGTTGGACTCCGGCAGGGCTGCCCTTTGTCACCGGTCCTATTCATAACTTTTATGGACAGGATTTCTAGACGCAGCCAAGGGCTGGAGGGGGTCTGGTTTGGGGACCAGTGGATTTCGTCTCTTCTTTTTGCAGATGACGTGGTCCTGCCGGCCCCCTCTAGCCAAGACCTACAGCATGCGCTGGGGCGGTTCGCAGCCGAGTGTGAAGCGGCTGGGATGAAGATCAGCTCCTCCAAGTCAGAGGCCATGGTACTCAACTGGAAAAGGGTGACTTGTCCTCTTCAGGTTGGAGGGGAGTTCCTGCCTGAAGTGGAGGAGTTCAAGTATCTCAGGGTCTTGTTCACGAGTGAGGGAAGAATGGAGCGGGAGATCGACAGACGGATCGGTGCGGCTGCCGCAGTAATGGGGGCGCTGTGTCGGTCCGTTGTCGTGAAGAGAGAGCTGAGCCGAAAAGCGAAGCTCTCGATTTACCGGTCGGTCTACGTTCCTACCCTCACCTATGGCCATGAACTTTGGGTCATGACCGAAAGAACGAGATCCCGGATACAAGCGGCTGAAATGAGCTACCTCCGTAGGGTGGCCGGGCACTTCCATAGAGATATGGTGAGAAGCTCGGGCCATCCGGGGAGGGGCTCGGTGTAGAGCCGCTGCTCCTCCACATCGAGAGGAGCCAGTTGAGGTGGCTCGGGCATTTTTACCGGATGCCTCCTGAACGCCTTCCTCGAGAGGTGTTCCAGGCACGTCCCACCGGGAGGAGGCCCAGGGGACGGCCCAGGACACACTGGAGGGACTATGTCTCTCGGCTGGCCTGGGAATGCCTTGGGCTCCCCCCGGAGGAGCTGGAGGAGGTGTCTGGGGAGACGGACGTCTAGGTGTCTCTGCTGAGTCTGCTGCCCCCGCGACCCGGTTCAGGATAAGCGGAAGACGACGAGTACGAGTACGAGTGTATATATATATATATATATATATATACATATATATTATCTGTACCTCCTTACCAATTCCAGGTCATTGGGGGCTTGTGCTTTTCTCCAGCTGTCATTAGGTCACCTTTCAGGTAAATTTTTTAAACATTTTGAAATAGTTCATTTTTGAGGGGAGAAAACATCACAAACACAAGAAAACATTAAACACAACCTGAATACATCTTCAATAAACCATAACAAAGAGGGGAAAACAAAGAGTTATCCCTTGTGGTTTTCCAGGTTTTCAAGCCTTTTTCAAATTGGGCAGGAGCGGAATAACACTTGAATACTTAAATTTTTCACTTTATTGTATTTTTTGGGGTAAAACTGGAGCACCCAGAGAAAACCCTAATGAGGCACCGGAAAACAACACACAGATACACTCACAGCTACAATTAAATCAGAATGATCATATAAGCTAAAAATGTTTTTGAAATATGGGAGGAAACCAAGCAACCTTTGAAAATGCTTGCTACACATTTGTTTCTGTAAAGTGTCATTGCTCACATCTTAGACTGAGCTGGCTTTATAATTGTGAGGGTTTCGACTCACTTTTGGTTTGTGCAGGCTACACCTGTTCTGATATTTCTGGTGATTGCTCCGTCTTATTCTGATGTCTCATGTCTTTCCCTCTCATCCTAGTTTTGATTACAGGGGTTCCTAAGGCTCCCTACTGGCCCAGTTGTACCTCCACGGTTCACAGGTGGGTATGGCTGTTGTTCAGTCTTTTGGGGCTGCACTTTTTTTAACTGTGCGGGTGATCGTTAAAGATTTTTCTCCCTCTAATTAGTATGTCTCCTTGCACATCTGTGTTCTTGAGCTCCCACTGGTCTAGTTGGGCCTGCGGGGGTCATGGGTGGGTGTGGCTTCTGGTCAGTCTGTGGGGGCTGCACCTGTTTTAACTGTTCGGGTGACGGTCGAAGATTTGTTTCCCTCTCATGCGTATATCCCCTTGTGCATCTGTGTGGTATTGAGCCCCCTACAGACCTAGTTGGACCTGCAGGGGTCATGGGTGGGTGCGGCTTATAGTCAGTCTGTGGGGTCTGCACCTGTTTTAACTGTCCGGGTGATGGTTGAAGATTTGTTTCCCTCTCATTAGTATGTCCCCTTGCACATCTATGTGTTCTTGAGCTCCCTACTGGCCTAGTTGGGCCTGCAGGGGTCATTTGTGGGTGTGGCTTATACTCAGTCTGTGGGGTCTGCACCTGTTTTAACTGTGCAGATGACGGTCGAAGATTTGTTTCCATCTCATTAGTATGTCCCCTTGCACATCTATGTGTTCTTGAGCTCCCTACTGGCCTAGTTGGGCCTGCGGGGATCATTGGTGGGTGTGGCTTATGCTCAGTCTGTCGGGGCTGCACCTGTTGTAACTGTGCATGTGATGGTCGAAGATTTGTTTCCCTCTCATGTGTGTATCCTCTTGTGCATCTGTGCGGTATTGAGCTCCCTACTGTCATAGTTGGGCTTGCAGGGGACATGGGTGGATGTGGCTTCTGCTCAGTCTGCAGGAGCTGCACCTTTTTCAACTGTGTAGGTGATGGTTGAAGATTTGCTTCCCTCTCATGCGCATGTCCCCTCGCAGATGCGTATGTTCTTGAGCTCCCTGCTGGCTGTGGCCTCTGTTCAGTATGTGGTGGCTGTACCTTTTTTAGTAGTACTGATAATGGTTGAAGATTTGTTTCCCTCTGATGCGTATGTCCCCTTGTGCCTCTGTGTTGTCTTGTAGTTGGACCTGCAGGGGCCATGGGTTGGTGTAGTTTCTGTTGGGATTGCACAATCGAAACCTTTTTTGATATTGGTGGTAATGAAGTGGTTTGAGAGGTAGTCTGGCCTTTGGGTTGAATTGTCACAAGTTGAAATTTTCTCAGGCCACTTTTTATGACTTCGATTCTTTCTGAGGTTGATGGCTTTACTAACTGTTGTTTTTGTTGTTTCTGGTCTGCTCTATCCACAGTGCTTTTCTTAGTTGCTGAGGTGTGTGGGGAGCATTGTGATGCAAGACCTCCAAACATTTGCCGAGCACTAGTAGAATGTTGGTCAAATATCTGTTTGTATATCCTTTCACTTGGATGTTGTGTCTGCACCAAAAAGCCTTCAGAGACAGAATTTATTAAAGGGGGCAGTTTCGATTGGCTCTTTGTGGTCTGCATCTTTGTTGATGTTTGCAATGGTTGTACAAGATCCTTTTCTTTCACAGGCATTTCTGTTTCTGTGCCAGTATTTCTCAGAATACTTTTTATTGGCATCATCCTATGTGTGGAGGTATAGGTCTTAGTGAATTGTGACTTCACAAGTGGTTCTGTGAACTTTACCACTTTTGACTTTGATGGTAATGGCAAAGACAATTCAGTTTGTTGAATCTCCTCATGAGGTGATGTCACTTCACTTTCTGGTGATTTTTCCAACCAGGGACTTCTTAATAAAGGTTGTGGGAAACATGGTTCAGGTATTTGCTCATTTGATAGCACTGGTGTTTCTTTTGTGGTTGTGGAGCTTTGTTTTGCAGAATAATCAGACCCTTGCTGCACCTCATTTGTAGATTCTATGTCCTTACTTGGGCCTTCCAATGTTAAGACCTTACATTTAACAAATTTAATTTGTTCCCGTAATGAATTTAAATTTTTTGGCCACTCTGGTAATGGTAAGATCATGTTTAGTGTTTGTAGAGTCTTTCTTGTCGAATCCTTTTCAAATTCCCCTTCCCGTTTACTTTTTGAGTGTCTAGTTGGGCCTGCAGAAACTGGGGTCTTAGGTGGATATGGCTTAGGTTGGGTCTGTGCATTCAGCTGGAGTTTTACTTCATCTGATAATTTTGATGATTTCACTTTTTTAGATAAATTGATGTTTTTGTCAAAGTAAGTAAATAAATGCCCCTTTTCAGATGTTTCCATGGTCTCAGTACTTTCTGTGGTTGCAAAGGTGTTATTAGTTATTTGTTGTTGTGTTTTAAAAGCTTGAGAATTTACCAGGGCCTCAAATGTAGACTGTGTTTTCTTTTCATCTTTAATTGCATATTTTACTAGAGTTTCTAGCTCTAGAGGGATGTTGAAATACATCAACACATTTTGTAAATTATCCTTATATTCTTCTTCAAGGGACCATGTATATAAAAATTTTACTAAAGAGACTTTCTCGCTTACTTTATCAGCCGGTTCAACCTCAGTATCTATAAGTGAGTAGTAGTTTTTGTCTGTAAATAAATCTATAAAATCTATCATAAATGGCATTGTCTTGACCATACTTATTACATTTAGTTCCTCGGCACCTTCTTCTCCTTCATCATGATGTTCTGGTATACTTTGTAGGCAATAATCCTCTGTTTCCTCTGTTATTGGCGCTACTTGTTTTTGAACCATGTTCACCCATCGATCTTTCCCGAAGATACCAACAAAGGTACCAGTGCTTGTCCAGAGTTTCACATTGTATTCCAACTCTGCAGTGAATATTTTCTCAAATGCCGGATCACAAGCAACACTTACCAATTCAGAAAGACCGGCTTGCCAAGATGCTAACAGCGGAGTTGATTGCAAAGGGATTTTCCATCCATTTACTGTCTCAAATTCCTCGTTACCTTTTGTTTGAAGGCCAAATTCCCGAATATCATACAAACAAACTACTCCATTACTATCACCAGTCAGTAAAATTGTTTCAGTTTCAGAAATTGACACACATGTTATCTTACTGTCATCTCTTTTGACTGCCTTGAACTTACCTACCATTCCGCCATGAAGTGTGGTTGACCAGGCAGTAATGTAGACATCTTCTACAATCAGCAATGTGGCTGTTTTAGGCCCAGCCTCTCTGCTCCTTAGACACTTTACAATAAGGACCCTTTCTTTTTCACATCTCTTTGTAGACTCATGCAACAAATTATGTTGAAGCAGTAGCTGGCCAAGGTAAAATTTAAGCCTATGTGTTCGTGGGCTGATTGTTGTGTTGATATAATCCTCAACTTCTGAATTTTCTAAATCCCAGGTGAGAACATTTCCATTGCTGGATGCTGTGATCAGTTTGTTGTCAAAGTAATCCATGGAGCAAATAGTGTCTAAAAGAAAATGCTCCAAAACATTCTTTAACTTTCCATTAGGGTCGAGTTGTAAGATTTTTGAGGAACCCTTTGTGGAAACAAACATGTAATTTATGCAGACAACGCTGGTCACATCATTTGGTAATTTTACTTCTAGGGCATCAAGCAGTTCTCCACTGTTAAAGTTCCACCATTTTACTGTCCTGTCACAAGAAATTGTGATCAGTTTGCGGTTGACTTTGTCGAATGAAATGTATGTGGGTCCCACAACCTCTGCGCCTGAAATAGCAAACTCCATAACAACCTTTCCTGTCAAGGTATCCCACACTGTAAGCATGCCTTTCTGGCAAACAGAGATAACTTGTTTGTAAATGCTGTGATAAAGCATACTGCACAGAGGCATGTTGTGGGATCTTAAGGTATTATGAAAAACATTGGTTCCCCTTCCAAAACATTTTGCAATATCTGAATTAGCAATAAACAACTCATTGTTGTGTATGTTGTAGCATACACTGGTGATTGGGCCTGTCGATGTCATGCCACTGGGAAAAATACTCTGTTTGCAGGTCCATTCTCCATCAGCCCAGATACGTACGTTTTGGTCAATAGATATGCTGACGAATATTTTCTCTACAGAGTTGTACATGATTTGGGTGACACTTTTGTTATGTCCCTTTAATTTGTGTTCAAATGATGTGGTTTTATGGGGTAACCACACATACAGAAAGCCAGTTTCTCCACCAGTCAAAAAGAACCTGGACCAAGGAGAATAAACAACACACTTGCAGTATGATCCTCGGCTTTTAAAGGTTTGTTTGTGGGGAATGGCGGTGCCACTCTCTTGGTCAAAGATGCACTGGATAAGGGGTATGGATGTAGATCTTGTACCACACATACAAAAAGATTGTAAAGCTGGAATGTATTGCACTTCAGTGCACATGTCATCGAAAGCATAAAACCTCAGACTGTGAAACTCTTTGCTGGTCCTGGTTAGCAGAGATGAGACGGTCACTGTCGGATAGTGTCGTGAAGGGGTCATTTGCAACTTACGTTTGCAGAAAAGGCCATTATCATGGACATAGTAGGAGACAAACACAAACAAATATCCTCTTGCATCACCGCAGGCCATAATTCCGGTGTTTCCAGCACAGTAGTAGTCCATGGCTGTGATCTCTTCCTCCAAGATAGCATATTGGATCTTTGTTACATTATAGACCAAATCTATGCCATAGAATAAGACTTCTCTGTCAGATGTGGAGACAGCCAGCATTTCGAGTTCATGGATGTACACCGCATCAGTAACCAGCATGATTGGAGTATGGTGGAAAGCAGGTCGAATCATGTCTCTTTCGTAAAGGCGAACAGTTTGTAAAAGTTTGAACTCATTCAACCACATCTTCAGCAGGCCATTTGAAGTGATAGTAACGTAAGCAAATTTTTTGTAAGATCTCATTGATTCCACTGAACAATAGTCCCTGAAATCTGTTGTGACTGTGCCGGTCATCGGTAAGCAAATAATTTTTACAATTGGTTTAAGACAGTCACCATTTATATATGTAAAATCATTAGGGAAAAGTAGGTTCCTGTAGTCCAAAGCAACTGTCTTCTCATTTCTCTGAAGGAAATAGTTTAAAAGTTCTCCTAGATCCACGGTTCGATCACAGTTTGTGTCAATCTTCATGTGTAAGACACGAACCTCCTCCTTGCTGATGTCAGGATTTATTTTCGTCATTACCTCATAAAATTCCTCGGTGTCCAGGCCCCCACTTTTATCAACGTCGGCCTCTTTGAATAAATGAACAATTTCAGGAATGTTTTCTGCTGTGAACATCTTTTCTGCATTTGCATCCGGTGATGATTCAGTTTCTGAAGGCGTATTCATGTTGGACGGCAATTTGGAAAAACGCTTTTCCATGGACTTCAATGTTCGAGTGACTTCAAGTTCAACAAGAATGTATCCTGTTAGAAGAGATATCTCATCTGGAATGTGATTTTAAAGAATTCTACTATATAGGATCCTGGAATTATGTGTCCTCACCAAACATCAAAACCACCTATGACATCAGCGGGTGTTGCTTGGCAACGGCAGCGTGAGTGGGAGGAGGTGAAAACCCACCATCTGTCATCTAAATTCCAAATGGCCCAGTTTGGGTCATTGAATATAATGGTTGCTATAATTTGGTTGCCTTCATAAAATGAATAAAACTAGCCTGTTGACAAGTGCTAATTACCAGAGAGTTCTGCTTTTTTTTAAGTTAAAAGCTTTCCAGTATTTTGAAAAGCTATCTTTTTGCACCTGTCTTATCTATGACTGTCTTACTCAACACCAGGTTGTGATTTTACAGTATTAAGCTGTGTTTTTAAATACCACTGAACAGAAACTTATGTCGTAATATAGATAGATATAGACTGACTATGTATATATATATATATTCTTCCATAGTGGGTCGCAGGGAAGATGGTGCCTATCTCCACAAGGAGATAGGCAGGAGGCGGGGTACACCCTGGACAGGTCGCCAGTCCATCGTAGGGCAACACACAAATAACCATGCACACACTCATTCACAGAGACCAATTGACCTAACAGACATGTCTTTGGACTGTGGGAGGAAGCCATAGTAACCGGTGAGAACCCTCGCATGCACACGGAGAACATGCAAACTCCATGCAGAAGGACCCCCGGCCGGGAGTCGAACCCAGGAACTTCTTGCTGCAAGGCAACAGTGCTACCAACTGCACCATCTTGCAGCCCTACATGTATATATATCAGTGCCGAATGCTGTACTTTCAAGGAGGGGCAGCTCAAGTTCAAGATCGCTGATTCACTGATTTCGCTGTCAATTAAAAAGGGATTCAGCCTCAGACAGCTCATCCAATCATCATGCAGAAGCTGAGCGTCCGGGCCAGCCAAGGCCAGCCCACTGCCCCATAGACCCCCAGACACGCAGAGCGTCCGATGGGTGGGACAAAGCCCAGCATTTATCCAATGACTCATCTCGTTTTGCTGCAGCCGAGGCTGCCCCATAGACCCCCAGAGACGCTGAGCGTCCGATGGGCGGGACAAAGCCCAGCATTTTTGCTTCGCTATTGAACTCACTGTTTAAAGCACTGTGAAGCTGCGGGAATGAGTGAGAGGAAAGCCGCGTCGTTACCAGTGATAAGAAGCTGATTCTGAACAAAAGTTGAGCGCGTTGTAGCGCATATTTAGTCAATGACTTGTACACACAACAGTATATATTTGACCACTTATTTTTTGACATTTTAGGGGAAGCTTCCCTTGCACTCTGAGAGCAATCGCCACTGATATATATACATACATATATATGTATATATAATTATACATCCATATATATATATTATATATATATATATATATATATATATATATATATATATATATATATATACATGTATGTATGTATGTATGTATATACACTACTGTGTAAATTTTTGGCAAGTGTGAAACAATGCTGTAAACAAAGAATGCTTTCAAAAATGGAAGTGTAATTCGTTTATTTTCATCAGTCAACAAAATGCAGTGAATGAACAAAAGACTAATCTAAATCAAATCAATATTTGGTGTGACCACCCTTTTCCTTCAAAAGAGCATCAATTCTTCTAGGTATACTTGCACACTGTTTTTGAAGGAACTATTATATATATATATATATATATATATATATTATATATATATATCAATATGTACACCGCTCAAAAAAATCAAGGGAACACATAAACGACACAATATTACTCCACATCAAACTGTCCACTTAGGAAGCAACACTGATTGACAATCAATTTCACATGCTGTTGGGCAAATGGAATAGACAACAGGGGGAAATCTTTGGACATTAGCAACACACACTCAATAAAGGAGTGGTTTGCAGGTGGGGACCACCGACCACTTCTCAGTACCTATGCTGCTTTCTGGCTGATGTTTTGGTCACTTTTGAATGTCGGTGGTGCTTTCACACTCGTGGTAGCATGAGACGGACTCTACCACCCACACAAGTGGCTCAGGTTCGTGCAGCTAATCCAGGATGGCACATCAATGCGAGCTGTGGCAAGGTTTGCTGTGTCTGTCAGCATAGTGTCCAGAGCCTGGAGGCGCTACCAGGAGACAGGCCAGTACAACAGGAGACATGGAGGAGGCCATAGGACGGCAACAACCCAGCAGCAGGCCCCGTACCCTCCGCCTTTTGGCAAGGAGGAACGGGGGAGGAGCACTGCCAGAGCCCTGGGAAAAAATGAACCCCAGCAGGCCACAAATGTGCATGTGTCTGCACAAACGGTTAGAAACGACTCCATGAGGATGGTATGAGGGCCCGACGTCCACAAATGGGGATTGTGCTCACAGCCAGACACCGTCCAGGACGCTTGGCATTTGCCAGAGAGCACCAGGATTGGCAAATTCGCCACTGGCACCCTGTGCTCTTCACAGATGAAAGCAGGTTCACACTGAGCACATGTGACAGAGTCTGGAGACACCGTGGAGAGCGATCTGCTTCCTGCAACATCCTTCAACATGACCGGTTTGGCAGTGGGTCAGTAATGGTGTGGGGTGGCATTTCTAATGCAGGACAATGCTAGACCTCATGTGGCTGGAGTGTGTCAGCAGTTCCTGCAAGATGAAGACATTGAAGCTATGGACTGGCCCGCCCGTTCCCCAGACCAGAATCCGATTGAGCACATCTGGGACATCATGTCTCACTCCATCCACCAACGTCACGTTGCACCACAGACTGTCCAGGAGATCCTTTAGTCCTGGTCTGGGAGGAGATCCCTCAGGAGACCATCCGCCGTCTCATCAGGAGCATGCCCAGGTGTTGTAGGGAGGTCATACAGGCATGTGGAGGCCACACACAATACTGAGCCTCATTTTGACTTGTTTTAAGGACATTACATCAATGGTGGATCAGCCTGTAGTGTTTTTCCACTTTAATTTTGTGTGTGACTCCAAATCCAGGCCTCCATTGGTTAATAAATTTGATTTCCATTGATGATTTTTGTGTGATTTTGTTATCAGCACATTCAACTTTGTACAGAACACAGTATTCAATGAGAATATTTCATTCATTCAGATCTAGGATCTGTTATTTGAGTGTTCCCTTTATTTTTTTGAGCAGTGTATATATGAAACATAAGAAAGGTTTGACTTGACAGAGGAACTATGTATGTAAATAATGTTTGAATTAGGACAGATGTAACATGTCTTTGTTGCTCATGCATTTATCACTTTTCATGTTTTTCCTTTGTTCTAAGAAGTTTAGTGTTGCTTCACTAGCGAAAATCTTCATTTGAAATTATGCTTTGCCTCATTTTTTGTCAATAACTGTAAAAAACTCCTGGCTTTTCCTTTTAGCCACTATAGAGGGGCGCCCAGAGCTGCTTAGAGTGCACCGAGTAGGAGAGGTGGACAGGATTCGGGACAGAGTGGAGCCGTCTCCACGACTTTTTAAGAAATGGGAAAAACACCTGAAACAGAAAACAAAATAAGGTTCAAACTATAGCGCAGAAGAGGTCCAAAAGTATGAAAGCATGTACGTTAATCGTGCATTTAAAAAGGTAACAGTGTTAAAAATACATTGTATTAACTCACATTTACATGTTACCTTTGACAGCCCTACTTCCATGTTTTTTTAACATTCACGTTACCAAGCTGTTTTCCATCCATCAACTCATGACTTTGTTAAAATATCCCATGTAGCGTACCTTTTTCCACTACACAATTACATACTGAGTTCATCAGGGGTGAAAGTAGTTTTAAATTCTTGCCTGTACTTAGGGGCGGAGCTAGAGAGGGGGCTGGGGAGGCATATGCATGCAAATACATATATACTGTAGGCTTTCTGTAAAAGGCAGAAATTAGAATCACTTGAGAATGTAGAGTTTATATGTATATACTGTGTATATATATATTATATATATTATTATATATATATATATATTATATATATATTATTATTTTTTTTTTTCTGATGTTTCCATCTTTTCTTTTGAACAAGATGTTATTGTTCTCTGCATTGTGGTCAAGTTTTGATTTCATTTAAATAAAAAATTTGACAGTTCGGTTGTTTTTGCAGTTTTTATTTAAAAGTCTTTAGATGGTAAGTGATTTATTGTTCGTCCTGTCCTAATGCAAGCTGCGGTTTTTTATGTCTGTGCACCACCTGTGTAAAATCTCCCAGTCCATTAAATCGAACGCACCAATCTCCTTGGCAACCTCTCTGTTTTGGATTTAAGCGCGCATGCGCTCTCGTGTAGTGTATGTGAAATCTCTGGTCATAAGCGGTGTTTTCGAGCTGTACTTGTGGTTGTAATTCAGCAAAATAACATGAAACACAACTAGTTACTCTTCCTTTGTTTTTAACTGGGGTATTTAGCAGCAAGAAGACAGACATTAAACATAGTGGTACTTGTTTCAAAGCCAGGCCGTTCACAAAAGCCTCGAGCTCCGAGGGGAGAGAAGCAAAGTAAGACCATTGAGGCGCCAGCGTAGCAGAACAGTTCAGAAAAATTTGGAATGAGGGGAAAAAAGCTATATTTATAAACAGATTAAGTCGTGTTTTAGAGTGCCTATTGGTAGCGCATCTGGTATTCTTTGTGTGCTCGTGAATTTTTGCCGTAACTGGTTCTGGATGACGGCTTCATAGCAGACAGCCGTTCTTCCTTCTTCCCGGTACTGCCAACCGGCGCGGAATCTTTTAGTTGTATGCAGTACCGGACCGTACCGGCTTACTTTCACCCCTGGAGTTCATAGTATACAACAAATGCCAAATAAACATCCTGAAATGCAGCATGCTAAGTAAACTTGGCTAATACTTGGTTGACTACTGATGGCTAAAATAAATAGCAAGCCCCAAATTAAGCTAGGTGAGAAATAGCTTTAAGTCTGAACATGACATAAACATGCATAAAAGGGTTGAATATTACAAAATTAACAACTGTCATTTAAAACATTGTCTTACCTGCAAGTGACACACAAGCATCAAACCACTGTCTCTTCTTTCTTCTCTTTTCTGCAACTGACTCTTGATGCCTTTTCAAGACCATGTCCAAACACAGGTGTGAGGCATAATTGAACAGACCACTGAGAGGTGGGGGAGGGGGGCACCATGGGAGAGAGCTCCATCTTTTTCTGGAGCAAATTTTTTTTTGTCCCCTCCCTGGGCTGCCACCTTAACATGGTGGATAGGTTTGAGTGTCCCAAAGATCCTAGGAGCTATGTTGTAGGGTCACCCAAGGGAAACAGATCCTAGGTGAGGGATCAGACAAAGCGGTATCCTAGTGGTATCCTATTCACAAAGGGGGACCGTAGAGTTTGTTCCACCTATAGGGGAGTCACACTCTTAAGCTTTCCTGGTAAGGTCTATTCGGGGGTTCTGGAGAATAGGGTCCGTCGGATAGTCAAACCTCGGATTCAGGAAGAGCAGTGTGGTTTTCGTCCTGGCCATGGAACACTGGACCAGCTCTAGACCCTCAGCAGGGTCCTAGAGGGTGCATGGGAGTTCGCCCAGCCAGTCTACATGTGCTTTGTAGACTTGGAGAAGGCGTTCGACCGTGTCCCTCGGGGACTCCTGTACGGGCTGTTAGGTCCCTGAATGACCAGTGTCAGAGCTTGGTCCGCATTGCCGGCAGGTTGCCCTTTGTCACCGATTCTGTTCATAACTTTTATGGACAAAATTTCTAGGCGCAGCCAAGTTGTTGAGGGGATCTGTTTTGCTGGCCTTAGGATTGCGTCTCTGCTTTTTGCGGAGGATGTGGTCCTATTGGCTTCATCAGCTCGTGATCTACAGCTCGCAGCCGAGCGTGAAGCGGCCGGGATGAGAATAAATGCCTCCAAGTCCGAAGCCATGGTCGTGAGCCCGAAAAGGGTAGAGTACCTTCTCCGGGTCGGAGGGAGGTCCTGTCTCAAGTGGAGGAATTCAAGTATCTTTGGGTCTTGTTCACGAATGAGGGAAAAATGGAGCGGGAGATCGATAGATGGATTGGTGTGGCGTCAGCAGTGATGCGGGCACTGTACCGGTCTGTCTGTGGTAAAGAGAGAGCTAAGTCAAAAAGCGAAGCTCTCAATTTACCGGTCAATCTACGTTCCTACCCTCATCTATGGTCATGAGCTTTGGGTCGTGATTGAAAGAACGAGAACACGGATACAAGTGGTCGAAATGAGTTTCCTCTGCAGGGTGTCTGGGCTCTCTCTTAGAGAAAGGATGAGAAGCTCGGTCATCCGGGAGGGACTCAGAGTAGAGACCTTGCTTCTCCACGTCGAGAGGAGCCAGTTGAGGTGGCTCAGGCATCTGGTTAGGATACCTCCTGGATGCCTCCCTGGTGAGGTGTTCTGGGCACGTCCCACCGAATGGAGGTCCAGAGGAAGACCCAGGACACGCTAGAGGGACTATGTTTCTCGGCTGGCTTGGGAACGCCTTGGGATTCCCCCGGAAAAGCTGGCCCAGGTTGCAGGGGGGAGGGAATTCTGGGTCTCTCTGCTTAGGCTGCTGCCCCTGCGACCCGACTCCGGATAAACGGAAGACATTGGATGGATGGATGGATGGAAATATTTTTGCTTTGTATTGCTTATATCTAATGACATGGTTTACATTGTTTTTATTTAAAATATGTTGTTATTACGATTGCTATAATTATGATGATTTTTTACCACTACATCAGTTATGTGGCCTACCACTTCGTGGTTGAGTTGCTGTCATTCCCCATTACTTCCACTTTCTTTTAATACCACTGACAGTTGACGGTGGAATATTTAGGAGCAAGGAAATGTCACGACTGGACTTGTTACAAATGTGGCATCCTATCGCAGCATCATGCTGGAATTCAATTAGCTTCTGAGGGCGGCTCATTCTTTCACAAATGTTTGTAGAAATAGTTTACATGCCTAGGTGCTTGCGTTTAGTCACCTGTGGCCAGGCAAGTGATTGAAACACCTGATTTAAATTATTTGGATGGGTGAGCGAATACTTTTGGTAATATAGTGTATATAGTAGGGGGTCCTTGCTCTGTCCCTCCATCAGTTTAGGGGTTGCATCCTGAAAAAAGTTAATGACCCCTGATCTAAACCATTTCATTGTAGTTTGCTAGAAGGTAAGCCTACCTTGATCACAAGTTTATTGTTGCTTCTAACAGGTTTTCATTCAGGATTACCATTCATTTAGCTCTAGCCATCTTCGCATCTCTGACCTGCCCCCATGTTTTTGCTGAAAATGCATCCAAACTGCATGATGCTGCCACCACCCTGTTTCATTGACGGTGTGATTTGCAGTGCATCAGTGTGCAGTTTTCCGACCCACTCTGCGTTTTGCATGTAGGTCAAAACATTTAATTTCGGTCTCATTTGACAACATATTTGTCCCATACGTGGGTTATGGCAAACTTCAAACAGGCTCATGACTTTTTTAACAATGGATTTCATCTTGTCACTCTTCCATAAAGCCCAGGTTTGATAATTAAGCAACTGATAGTTGTCCTGTCAACAGATTCTCCCACCTAAGCAGTAGATGTCTGCAGCTCTTCCATAGCTCCCACTGGCTTCCTGGTTTGTCCCTTAGTCTTTTTTTTTCTTTAACCAGAATTGTTATCAGAGTGCCAAGTAGAAGCCCAACAGATTTACTGTCACCAGTGGAGCATTACGGCTAACGCTTTAATGCTCTGCTTGATATTTGTAAAAGAAACTTTATTAGAAACTGCTTTGGGATGATTTCAATTGTTACGAAGATGACGGAAACGAAAAGGAAAAAATGAGAAGCACAAAAGAAAGAGACGTGGGGCAAAAAGGAAAAAGGGAGAGAAGAAGAAAAGAATGGAGGAGAGAAAGAAGGATGAAGGGATTACAAGATAACACCCTGCTTGCTTCTACACTGGCAGAAACATATATAATTAAAGCTGCAGGCAGCATTAGGCGGCCTATGTAGCAACCGCAGGAGCATGGCATCACCTACTCCACGCCACAGACGATCCTGCCGCTCAGTTCCGCACCTTACCACTAGGTAGCAGTGTGACCAGGCTTATATACAATCTTTGGTCAAGCCGAGTACTGCTCTGGTGAGAAGCATTCAAAATTTGGCGGAAATCTGACCTTCCTGATGAAAGCTGCACTCACTTGTTTGTTAGTGGGCGGGGCTAAAGTGATGTCATCAATTGACTTCGTGAACAAGTTCAGCATTGATCCACAATGATGCATACTAAATTTGAGGTGGATCCAAAGATGTATGAGGGAGATAGAGCATTTGAAGTGTGCTAGGGGTTGCCGTTCATTCAAATATTAATGTAATCCAATAGAGCTGTTTAGGTGCTGACAAAGATTAACCATATTCAGTTTATAGTAAATCGGACCTTCCTAATTGAAGCTACACTCACTGGTTTGTTAGTGGGCAGGGCTAAAATGATGTCATCAGTTGACTGTGTCAACATGTTCGGCATTGACCCATGATCATGTATACTACCTTTCAAGTGGATCCCATAATGTATGAGGGAGATAGAGCACTTGAAGTGTTCTAGAGGGCGCCGTTGAACCAAATTGAAATGTAATCTAATAGAGCTGTTTGGGGGCTGACAAAGATCAACCATATTTATTTTGGAGTTAATGGGACCATGCATGTTTGATTTAGAGCCAAACCTATGGCCATGGCGTGACATTAGAATTTGCCACGCTACCACGGCCACACCCTCTAGCCAAACCTAGTAGTGGAGACCAACTTAGACCATCATGTTATCTGTCACTGGGGACATTTTCATGTTGATTACGTAAAGGGGATCAAATATGGACTACACTAAGTGAAACATTACACTTCCTGTTCTCAGGGGACGGGGCTTTGATGATGTCAGCATTTGACCATTGAATATTGTTCAGGGCCTCATATGGATCAATACCCGAAAGTTTTGTGTCTCTGTGACTTTCCTTGTAGGAAATATAACAGTTTCATGTTTCATGGCGAGAAGTCATATTTTGTGGCTTGGACATGCCCACATTCTTTCATGTAGCAAAAAGCTTTTGATAACTTTTGATCCCCAATGCCTTAAGACTATAGTCATTGATTTTGAAGTGTCTAAGTTGAAAGGGAGGAGTTCACTCAGAATCTATGTGTGTAAATGAGAGAAAATGGTGTCTTTGATCCAAAATGGCTGACTTCCTGTGGGGTTTGGACAATTGGTCCAAGAGACTTTTTTGTAGGTCCCAAGAAGTTACATACCAAATTTCATAAACCTCGGACAAAGTATGCCTTGGGGCTGGTTGTTTTAGTGCTTCTAGAGGGCGCTGTGGAGAAATTAGGCCCACCAATTATTTCACTGGATATCTTTAGGGGGCTGGACCAATATCAATCACATTGAGTTTGGTGGTGATTCGGCTGAAAAATGTGGAAATCAGAGGCAAACATAAGGCCATGGCGTGACGTCTCACTTCGCCACGCAGCCAAGGCCACACCGTCCCGCGTAAAGTCTCTGTGTTTCAAACCAACTTAGACCATCATGTTATCTGTCACTGGAGACAGTTTTGTGTAGATTAGGTGACGGGGGTCAAATATGGACCTTTCACAGTAAGACATGACACTTCCTGTTCTCAGGGGGCGGGGCTTAGATGATCAGGATTTCAGGATGTCAGGATTTGACCATTGAATATTGTTCAGGGCCAGATGTGGATCAATACCAGAAGGTTTAGTGTCTCTGTGACTTTCCTTGTAGGAGCTATAAAAATTTATATTTTCTTGGCGTGTCGTCAAACTTTGAGGCGTGGCTGCGCCCCCTCAACATGCTCAAAAACTTACAATTTTGATAACTAGATCCCCCATCCCTTCTGAGCAAACTGAGCAAATTTCAAGCCGATCGATCAAAATCTCTAGGAGGAGTTTGATCAAATATGGAGGCTATAACTGGCAAAAATGGGGTCAAAATTGAAACTTCAATCCAAGACGGCCGACTTCCTGTTTGGTGTAGGACGTGGGTGTAGGAGAGTTTTAGGTAGATCTCGGGGAGTTCTACAAGTGTACCAAATTTCATAACTGTACGATAAAGTAAGGTCAATGCAGAGGCCTTTTTGAAAATTTCGGGGGGGTGCTGTTGAACAATTTTTATTGCGACATTTGTGAAACCTTTGAAATACTTAAATTTCACACACGACTGATGCCTCCGCCAAATTTGGTGCGTTTTTGAGTATGTTAAAGCCACGAAAAGGGCAATTCATTTATTGCCTGAATAATAATAAGAAACGGAGCGATTACAATTGGCCTTCACAGCGCTTAGCTGCTCGGACCTAATTCGCAGCGCTTAGCTGCTCGGGCCTAATAACAGCTTTTTTACCAAAAAGTGCATGGTACTTATGAATGCAATATGTATTTTGGGACCGAGATCCAAAGTAATCCAAGCGATCCTGAGAGAACACTAGACAACTCCCAAGACCCGAACCCCAGCCCAGACCCAAACCAGAAGGCCCGCTCCCTCTCCCAGCTTCCTACCCCAGATGCCAAACAATGAACAGGGTTGTTAAAAGACCCCAACCTTACCTCCGCCCGCTCAAATGTGGTGTTAATGCGTGTTGTTGTAGTGTGCTTTGTCCCTTGGTCTTAACCTTCGTTAAGACCTAGTGACAATGACCATGTTTTGTTGACCATGTTTGTTAACTAATGTTCTTTAACAGACCTCTGCACTTAAAGTAGACTGCACACAAGTCAGCTCTGTTTAGTAATCATATGGCTTTTAAAGACAATTCGTTCTGATGGATTTTACTGAGGGTGTCCAGTGAAAAAGGGTGAAAACAAATGCACGCACTTTTCCGAATGTCCCACTCTGTGTTGCTCTATTACAGCCTCATAATAAAATAAATTTCAGTTTGTAGTTTTGCAAAATGTGTAAAAGTTTAAAGGGCATATACGTTTTTGCACGGCACAATAGGAATTAGCATGATGTGGTTAAAGACATCAACATACACCACACTCCTACCTTAATGTGCCCCACGTCACTTGTCAGTCCTGAAATAGCAGCAGTTAATTATAAACAATAAATGAAACTTTTATAGTCTTTTACTGTCTTTTTAATAGCAACTCTAAGTCCTTGGCCCACTTCATCAAACTACACAAAACATTTGAACCAACAAAGAGCACACTATGCACAGTATGATTTATTTCTTAATTATTCTGCATCTTTAAACCCAGAACTGTATGTTGCACAGAAGATATGAAAGAGAAGAAGGAGGCTTACTTTTGTACTTTCTACTACGTCTTACTGGCACCAGGAGATATTTTCCTGGTTTATTGAGCAACACTTTTTTTCTGCCTACATGTAGAACTGGACTATAAAACTGGCTGCTGTAATGAGATCCAATGTGTTGATCTGAAGGACCTTTTAATGTGTTTAGCTACGTTAGGATTAAATGCTTTTATTTTGACTGAAGTAAAGGACCAGATATTTTCACATTATGATGCAAATCTGGCTAGAAGCTCACAGTGAAGGTTGCTACTGTTTTCTATCACAGCCACATTTAACTTCACCTGTAGCTCAGGTGAAAGTCCCTCATCATGACCCTGAAGATGATCATTAGAGTAAACCTCCTCATGTCTTGCTGGGTGAATCAGTGATTAGCTGTAACTTACAATTAGCCCATTCTGAGTCAGCATTAAGGTTTTACCGCTATCTTCCCCTGGGTTATACCGCTTGGCGTCCACCTGTTGCTGAACACACTCACCAGGTTCCTCTCTCTGGTTGGCTCCGCAGTTGCTCTGAAATGAGCCCTGTTTGAGGCGCTCGGTGTAACTTTTCAGGTAATGAAGAAGGCAGGTCGACCTGAAGTAAACTGCTGTTCTGGACTTCTCCAGAATGGAGTCCGTCTCTGGTTGTGCGCGTGGTTGCGCATTCGTGGTGCTGCGAGTGCGCAAATAGCTATTTTTTGTCTTCTCCTTTTAACTCATTGTCAGGTTAGGTGGAGCGGGAGGTGATTATATGAAACACAATTGAAAATATCTGATTGCTTTTAAACAAAAAAATAGAAAGCGTAATATATCCAACTTTATTCACAGCTTCTCTCTCTGCTCTGCCATTACTTTTTTCCATTTCAACAATCTGCTTTGATCCGCAATGAATCATGGGATAGGATAGGCCACAAAGAACACACTCCACCCATTATTCATATATGGGGAAAAGTAGGTCACATTTGTTGGCTCCCTTTGGAGGAGCCTTCGAATTTGAACAGCGTTTGTTGCATCGTTGTAACGTAATTGGCCCGCAAATGCCGCCTTAGAAGGACACAGCCCTTCGTCTCTCCTTTGCTACTTAAACAACTTCCGTTTCCACTGAAATTAGAAAACATTTCAGTAGATGTCTTTAACCACATCATGCTGTTCCTATGGTGCCGTGCAAAAACGTATATGCCCTTTAAACTTTTCCGTTTCCACTGAAATTAGAAAACATTTCAGTAGTGTGTATGAAAGCTTTCACTAATATGTATGAAAGCTTTCACTAGTATGTATGGACGCTTTTCACTAGTTTATGTGAGAGCTTTTCACTAGTGTTTGTGCAAGGTTTTGAGTATACTATGTGAAAGAGTTTAATTTCATATGTGTATATGGAAGTTAATTGTGATTTATGTCCCTGGTGGCACCCCATAGTATATTTGCCATTTATAATGGTTCTGCAGACACTGAAAAGAACTGGAAGAACAAAATTACACAATGTCCTACAAGTGTACATCATGGGTTAAACAGTGTGCTCTTTGTTGGCTCAAATGTTTTTGTATATAAAAGTTTCATTTATTGTTATAATTAACTGCTGCTATTTCAGGACTGACAAGTGATGTAGGGCACATTAAGGTAGGAGTGTGGTGTATGTTGATGTCTTTAACCACATTATAATAATTCATATGGTGCCATGCAAAAACCTATATGCCCTTTAAACTGTTACACATGTTGCAAAACTACAAGGTGAAATTTATTTTATTATGAGGCTGTAATAGACCAACACAGAGTGGGACATTCGGAAAAGTGCGTACATTTGTTTTTACCCTCTTTCACTGGACACCAGGCGTGTTGTTAGACCTGTTTCCTAAATAGCCCCGGACTTCTTGATAGAAGAAATTTAGAGGTATTAAAAAGATGCAGCCACAAAATGGTATCGGACTTCACATTTTTATTTAAAAACAATCAGATTTTTTCAATTGTGTTCCATATAATCACCTCCCGCTCCACCTAACATGACAATGAGTTTAATGGAGAAGACAAAAAAATAGCTATTTGCGCACTCGCAGCACCACGAATGCGCAACCACGCACACAACCAGAGACGGACTCCATTCTGGAGAAGTCCAGAACAGCAGTTTACTTCAGGTCGATCTGCCTCCTTCATTACCTGAAAAGTTACACTGAGCGCCTCAAACAGGGCTCATTTCAGAGCAACTGCGGAGCCAACCAGAGAGAGGAAACCTGGTGTGCGTGTGTTCAGCAACAGGTGGACGCTGAGCGGTATAACCCAGGGGAAGATAGCGGTAAAACCTTAATGCTGACTCAGAATGGGCAAATTGTAAGTTACAGCTAATCACTGATTCACCCAGCAAGACATGAGGAGGTTCACTCTAATGATCATCTTCAGGGTCATGATGAGGGACTTTCACCTGAGCTACAGGTGAAGTTAAATGTGGCTGTGATAGAAAACAGTAGCAACCTTCACTGTGAGCTTCTAGCCAGATTTGCATCATAATGTGAAAATATCTGGTCCTTTACTTCAGTCAAAATAAAAGCATTTAATCCTAACGTAGCTAAACACATTAAAAGGTCCTTCAGATCAACACATTGGATCTCATTACAGCAGCCAGTCTTATAGTCCAGTTCTACATGTAGGCAGAAAAAAAGTGTTGCTCAATAAACCAGGAAAATATCTCCTGGTGCCAGTAAGACGTAGTAGAAAGTACAAAAGTAAGCTTCCTTCTTCTCTTTCATATCTTCTGTGCAACATACAGTTCTGGGTTTAAAGATGCAGAATAATTAAGAAATAAATCATACTGTGCATAGTGTGCTCTTTGTTGGTTCAAATGTTTTGTGTAGTTTTGATGAAGTGGGGCCAAGACTTAGAGTTGCTATTAAAAAGACAGTAAAAGACTATAAAAGTTTCATTTATTGTTTATAATTAACTGCTGCTATTTCAGGACTGACAAGTGACGTGGGGCACATTAAGGTAGGAGTGTGGTGTATGTTGATGTCTTTAACCACATCATGCTAATTCCTATGGTGCCGTGCAAAAACGTATATGCCCTTTAAACTTTTACACATTTTGCAAAACTACAAACTGAAATTTATTTTATTATGAGGCTGTAATAGACCAACACAGAGTGGGACATTCGGAAAAGTGCGTGCATTTGTTTTCACCCTCTTTCACTGGACACCCTCAGTAAAATCCATCAAAATGAATTGTCTTTAAAAGCCATATGATTACTAAACAGAGCTGACTTGTGTGCAGTCTACTTTAAGTGCAGAGGTCTGTTAAAGAACATTAGTTAACAAACATGGTCAACAAAACATGGTCATTGTCACTAGGTCTTAACGAAGGTTAAGACCAAGGGACAAAGCACACTACAACAACACGCATTAACACCACATTTGAGCGGGCGGAGGTAAGGTTGGGGTCTTTTCACACCCCTGTTCGCTGTTTGCCATCTGGGGTAGGAAGCTGGGAGAGGGAGCGGGCCTTCTGGTTTGGGTCTGGGCTGGGGTTGTCTGGTGCTGGGACTGGCCCTTCGGCTCTCTCAGGATCGCTTGGATTACTTTGGATCTCTGTCCCTTCTATATTGAGCTGCATTTACCACTAAATACATATTGCATTCATAAATACCATGCACTTTTTGGTAAAAAAGCTGTTATTAGGCCCGAGCAGCTAAGCGCTGTGAATTAGGTCCGAGCAGCTAAGTAGTGTGTATGAACGCTTTTTACTAGTTTGTATGAAAGCTTTTCAGTAGTGTTTGTGCAAGGTTTTGAGTATAGTATGTGAAAGAAAGAGTTTAATTTCATATGTGTATATGGAAGTTAATTGTGATGTATGTCCCTGGTGGCACCCCATAGTTATGATCAGACCTTTTAATTTCAAGTAAAATAAAATGTATTAAATTTATACATTTATTTATAAACATTTACATTCACTCCCACTTTAAATGGCTACAATTAGACTAAGGTATCAGATAATCTGGGAACAGATTAAACTTCATGTTAAAGCACCTAGAATATATATTGACACCCCGATTTGTGAAAATTTTGCTTTTTTACCTGTCCTGGATGATGCAGGTTTCTCTAAACGGAAACAGAATGGTATTTGTAACATATATGATCTTTAAATTAAGGGAAACTTTGCATAATTTGCACAGCTTCAAGCCCCTTACAAAATTTCCACCTCGATTTTTTTTCTTTATCAGAGATTGCGTCAAAAAGAATACACAAAATGTTGAGATAATGAGTAAACATAATACTCTGGAAGCACTTAACAAATTTAACTCTGTTACTCTCAGGGCAGTCTCTTTTCCTGTCGAATCTCCCAAGGTGGTGCTTTAACAAATACTAAGGGGTATAAACAAGCATGAGAAGATGAGTTTAACATTGAACTAAGAGATGAAATATGGGAAGAATGTCTACGTAATATATATAAATGTTCAGGTAATGCTAGGCACAACCTTATTCATTGCAAAATGCTCCACAGACTTTATTATTCACAGGAAAAATCACATCCATTCTATCCTGATATTTTACCTTAATGCAACCATTGTAAATCTTTGACAGGTAAAAAGGGACATTCCTTCTGGTCATGCAGTATTTGTAGTTGTGTTTTTGTTATTCTGTTTTTTAATAAGGGATCATATGGATATAAATATCCTATTTTCTTAGTGGTTGTTCCCACACACACACACAGGACTTAAGATTTACTCAGCCCATTTGCAAAATTTATATGGCAAAAACAGTATTGGGGTGAACTAGATGAATGTTGCGTGTCTGTTATTTTAAAAGGTTTTAAATGCATTCTCTAGAGTCAGCTCTAATACTTTTCTCTTTGAGATCTGGAAGTTTTAGTCCGGGAGGGGATGGTTGGGTCTGGAAGAATTCTCGCATTGCAGGTGTCATAGTAGGCAAGCATAGAGCCTACAGGCAAAGCTGGGAGAAGTTGAAAAGTAGCCCTAGGCATAGATCTGCATGTTCATAATATTTCTCAGACTTCTTATATAAGGATTCAGTTCAACTTAAAATTAAGATTATCTAATATAATTAGATTGTCAGATAAATGGATCAAATGAAAGATGGAAAGGAAGGATAAATCAAGGACATCACAAAAGAATAATTAAAAGTGGCTTAATCCATCTAATTTAATTTGTAACTCACATAAAGCACTTTTATCAGTCTGGGAAACAGAAATTGAAAAATGGGGAATGTGTCCCCAGACATGCTCTCCCCTGCACACGCATGCTGTAGACAGCAGTTCTCAATCAAAGCACCAGAATGTGGGAGCATCATTTCAGAAGATGCCATTATGCGGGGGAAACAGTCATTATCAATTTTACAATTTCACGCATTGGTACCGCCGACATGCCTCTGGAAGATGGCAGGTCATGGATGAAAGAGGTTCCAAACTCTTGAAGGAAGCCAGAGATTGAGTGATGTTCAGAACTTAGAATAAGGAAAAAGGAATTTCCGCATTCAAGCCCATCTTTACTACACATTTCTCATCCTGGTACAACTAAATTTCTGAGCTGAGGACAGCATGCTTTGGTTTTCAAAAACCCAGAAATTTCGACGTTTTGTCTAGTAACTTATGCTCTACTTCATTTATAATTTTATCTATCCGTCCATTGTCTTCTGCAGGTCTGTTTTGAACACATTGGACACTGAACAGCTATACTCAACCTGCTTCCTGTCGGGTCGCAGCCAGACAGTCAGACTGGGTCAACATAAATTTTTGGGCCTCAGTCTCAGCACCAGCTCTCTACAGGATTGTGTGTTGAGCCCCCTGCTCTACACACTCTACCACTATGACTGCACCCCCACTCACCCCAACAACACCAGTGTCAATTTCGCAGATGATACCACAGTGGTTGAGATTACATAACATCAAACAGAAACTGTTGGCTTCCTTTTATTAGTGTTCTATTGAGAGCATAATGACCTACTGCATCTGTGTGTGGTACACCAGCTGTACAATGGCTCAGAGGAAAGCGCTCCACATCCAACCCCTATTAAGCAACCTTGAAGAGCTTGGACAGTTCAAAATTTCTGAGCTTCAATGAAAGCAAATCAGAGG
Source organism: Crenichthys baileyi (assembly GCA_036173005.1). Classification (NCBI taxonomy): domain Eukaryota; kingdom Metazoa; phylum Chordata; class Actinopteri; order Cyprinodontiformes; family Goodeidae; genus Crenichthys; species Crenichthys baileyi. The sequence continues at coordinate 1,003,824 of JAHHUM010000873.1, forward strand.
TTATTTTATTCAGGCCTAAGAGTACCTCACATAACCTGCTTGTTAATTTTGCCTTGTAATATTAATACATGAACAGCATGAACAGCATGAACAGCATGAAACAAATTTGGGGGTAATTATGGACTCTAATTTAAAATTTCATAAACAGCTCAGCTCTGTTTATTTCAGTTAAGGCATATAGCAAAACTTAAGCCAGTTTTGTCAAAGCATGACTTTGAGAGAATAATATATGCCCTTATCTCAACTCGTCTCGACTATTACAATAGCTTCAATGTCAAGCATCCCTTTCAAGTCTTCAGCTTGTTTAAAATGCTGCTGCTCGTATTTTAAATGGTCCACGCAGACATGAGCATATCTCACCCATTTTGTCCTCCCTTCACTGGTTCACTGTGCATCACAAAATCTAATTCACAATCCTAATGTTGGCCTCTGTACCTCTCTGATTTAGTCCAGCCTTATATTCCTTCACGGCCCCTTAGATCAGTCAACTAGCTGCTTTTAGTTGTCCCAAAAACTAGGTGGAAACTTAAAGGAGATTTGTCAGGATATGGTTTACAAGTGGACCCCAGGATGCAGGTAGGCAGAATGGCAGTAAGTAACATAATTTATTAAGAGAATGAACTCACTGTAGCAGGTGGAAATAGAGGCCGGTTCAAAACATGGGCAGACTAGCAAACAGACTAGGACATGGACAGGCTTGGACAGACTCAGCATGACAAAATAATGTTTCCACAGAACAGCAGAAAGAACAGCAGTGTATACATAGGACATGGCAAAGGAGAAACAGGGAGACTGATTGGCATGGTGCAGGTCGACCAAATGAAGCTGATTACAAGCTATGGACTATGAACTAAACAGGAATACAAGCACACAATAAAATCAATGAACATCTTACAGATATAGCAGAACATAAACTAAAATGCATGATGAACACAATACAAGGATCATAAGAAACTAAAGCTAAGGAAAGAACTAAAGCACCAGCTGGAAAACATAATAATCACAAGCAAGATCCAAAACACAACTTGGAGAACATGATCAGAATCAAAGAAAAATCTAAAACAAAAACTCAAACATCCTCAAATCATGACAAGAGTGAGCTTCTGTTGTGGCTCCCAAACTTAGGAATACATTACCCTTAAAAATTAGACAGGAAGCTCCTCGTCCTGTTAGGTCTGTTTTAAAAACACATTTTTTCAATAGCTTTTGGCCCGGTGTTAGTTGACATGTTCATTTTATTGTCCCTGTTGTATTTCATGAGGTTTTTAAATTTTAGTTTTATGTCTTTTATCTTATCTTGTTTTTGAACAGCTTTTTGGCAAACTTGCTGTTTTTAAATGCGCTTTATAAATAAATTGGACTTGGATCCTGTGACGGGAGTATTAACTTGTTAGTTTATAGTTTCTAAAATAATTGCTTGAGTAAAAACTTTGTGGCCCTCTTGCCCTAATCTATCAAATGTGGATAAATTAGGTCAATATGACTGCTTTCAATGAAACATAAGACAGTTTGTGCCCTTTTTCTCTTGCAGTTGTATTAGAAATCCAACTGAATTAGGATTTTCTTTCCATATGACACCTAAAGTATTTTTACAAACACAAAAACATGTTAAGCAAACTACTACAACAAACCTTTTCCAGAACCTTTTGCACTCATTTATATATTTTAAACCTCAAATCAGAGGCGACATATCTGCATTGCAAATGAGTGTCAGTCTGTGGGCAGAGGAGATGGATGACTCTCCCCTCTCTGAGAGACAGGCTCTGCCAGAGATTGCGGATCAAAAGAGGCTATAATTACAGCACAGCCTCAGAGACATACTGAAGGGATCAACCCACAAGTCCTAAGAGCTGTCATGCTTTCTGAAGAGAGCACAGTATCATAATTGAGCCAAGCTGAATGAGTACAGTAAGGAGACTTTAGACATTCAGCAGCAGTTGACATCTATTGCACTAAAGGGCACACAACATGGTCCCATGACTGAAACAATCTTGCGCTGTGAAAATTCTCTAAAACAGTGACCCAATCTCTGAAATCTACATAAACATATTGTGCTTTAAAGCATCCTAATACAGCACAAGAAAACCAATTATTAGAAACAATTCAGAAACTACAGCCGCTTAGTATTACACATTCATACATAAATTTAACATTTGTTTTTTTTATCTCTGTCAATTTAGATAAACAGGGTACGTGGACCTCAATTCACAAGCCTTGTTCGAGATTCTCAACTGGATTTAGATCTGGACTTTGGGCCATTCTGACATATGAGTATGCTCGGATCTAAACTGTTCCATTGTAGCTCTGGCTGTATGTTTACGGTCGTTGTCCTGCTAGACGGCGAATCTTCATCCTCGTCTAAATTCGTCTACACAAATTTACTGTACTACCCTGAATTTTTGGGAAGGAACAAAAGACAATGGCAAAGAGCAAGCTTTAGGATTTCAGCCTTTGACTGATGTTCATGAAACTATAACATGGTCGAGTGTATTCTTCACTTTGGCCCAACGCCATCCAACTGTGGAGCTAGCAGCTCAATTAAATCTGATTTAGACATGAAAACAGACTTGTGATTGTGTCATGGCATTAAGGGACAGAACAGGCCTGATGAAGCCACCGCCTCACAGCCACCTTCAGGCTATTTTACTACAAGAGGGCATTGAAAGAGTCACGGGGTGACACCAGGGACTACGCAACATTCAGTGTGATGTCAACGCCACAGCTGTAATGAACTGCAGGAGGTTTCAGCCAAAACTCCTGTGAAGGCTTGAAAAATATCACTGCAAAGCAAAAGGGCAAAGTCACTGAAACATCCACAGATAGTTGGATCTATGTGTCTCCCAGAAAGTGAAGCAACATTTCTGTATTTTTCTGCCAATACACTGACCCCACAACAAAATATCTGCTATTGAGGCCAGGTGTTCACTCCGATAATTCAAAGAATTATAGGATTTTGGACATTTTACCCTGAGTTACCGCTATTCTTTGCGTGACGTCTCCATTTAGAGTTGGTGAAGGAGTCACTAAGTGCAGCCTTTCTTTCTCCTGATTAAATGTGGCAGCAATGCTGTTCAAATGTCTCTTCTATTTCCACCTGATTGAAGGGGACTTCTGATTAAATACTTAGTTGCCTATACACACAGTCCACACTTTATCCTTTTGAAGAAAATAAATACACTGAATTCATTAATCAATGTTATTTTATCTGATTGGAGAATTTATGCTTTTTAATATCAGAAATACAGATAAGGAAGCTGCTCTGTGGCATCTGTTTAAAGGTAATTGAATTCTAAAGTGCTCCACCAAATGGAGCGCTTATGTTGAACAGTATAGGTTAAAAAGTATGGTGTAATTCGTGGATGGTTTTTAAAAATATTATTAAAAGCTCTAAAAGTCCAGCTCCTCAGTTTTAAGGCTCTTTGTTCTAATTTCATACTGTGTCAAATGTTTGCAGTGTAGGCATTTACATCCAGAATGTGTTTTGTTAATGTCAGTCAGTCATTTTCTACCGCTTATTCCATAGCTGGAATGCGTGCAGGGAAGCTGGTGCGTATCTCCAGCAGTCTACGGGTGAGAGGCAGGCTACACCCTGGACAGGTCGCCAGTCCATCGCAGGGAAACACACAAACAACCATGCACACACAGTTTAGAGAGACCAATTAACCTAACAGGCATGTCTTTGGACTGTGGGAGGAAGCCGGAGGAGAGAACATGCGGGAGAACATGCAAACTCCATGCAGAACGACCCCCAGCCGGGAATCGAACCCAGGACCTTCTTGCTGCAAGGCAACAGTGCTACCAACTGCACCACCATGTTTTGTTAATGTTTGTTAATGTCTTATTAAAAAATTATAACACACAAAAAAACAACAACATTGAGCATATGTTTTGATTTAACTTTAAGGAGCATTTTTAACATTTACTTTGAAACCCCTATTCTGACCCTCTTCCCTTCTTTACCTTTCTGGATGTTAAGGTATTTGGTCTGCATCTTGGTTCAGGTACCACAGTCTGGCCCACATAGTCCAACCTGCATCTTCGTTTCCAAAGATTTTTTTAGTTACTTTCGGTTAAAAATAATAATAAAAAAGGTTCAGTGCAGAACATGGATGGGTTGACCTAAAAACTGTGCATAGTGCCAAACCATGAATTATGTTTTTTGTTACCTTTCCGAATGATTGTACTTATAAGTTGAAATTAAATCAATGGATTCTTCTAAGTGCATATTATACTTTTGTACCAAATATTCGGACACACAGCTAAGAACAAAATAAAGTGTTAGTTCTTTGTATGTTCTATAGCATCTTTAACTAACGCACACCTACTTAAAGATATTCATACTTCTGGAATAATTTGCTATTGCAAGCCTAGTCTGCCTACAACAGTAAAAGCTTTTTAGCTCACACTGATAAAATCAAAAAGCCTCTTACTGACCAGTGGCCTGCTGAAGGAGCCTGCATAATAAAACAGTTTAGAGACACCGTCCAAAGAATATAAACACACTACTGTGTCAACTTGGTCAGCAATAATACAGATGGGGCAAGTGGTGGCCTTTACTCAAGTGGTACACTTTAGATCTGTTGTGCAACAATGTGTTTGGGTTAGCTATTAGCAACCACTGATAATTATAAGTAATAATTAAAAGTTATTACCAAAATTATTTATTTGGTTGGAATATTACATTTTCAGGTAAACTAACAAATCAGAGCACCACTGAGCGAAGCTTCTGCACGAGATGCACGATTCAGGCATTGGGGCTGCTTTGTCCTGTCTTCTGGGAAAATCTCCTCTCTGCCTCAGATTCCTTTCCTGCAGAAGCTCAGAAAGAAAGGTTAAGACCGCTTGCCTTAATTATCCCGTGATATGAACTCTGGATGAACATACAGCAGATCATAACTTATCATTTGGCCTGTTTACAGTCAGTGGGTGCACAGACATCAGTTCATAGTCAACTTTGGTTCCAAGTTTCGAAGAAAGTAGTCCAGTTCGGCTAGCAAGACATTCATGCATGTTGTCTCCCCTTGCGTTCTTCTAGTGGTGGGCAGCGAGAAAAGAAAGCAAATTATGCTGCGTGCCAGAGTTTATAGCTTTGATGTCATAGGAATTCCAGCTGTGATCCTTCTTTCCTGAGCTGTACTACAAGTAGGTTAAAGTGGTGCATTCTGGGAGAATTGTACCTGTCTCTTTCTTTCTGTACAGTTCAGTCCATGTTTTATCCCATGGGTGGGGCACCACAGATGAGAACAGACTGCTGCACCCCTCATCTATTCAAATCGTTACAAGTTTGATCTTGGTGATACAGCCATTTACAAATCGCAGATGTAATGTAATACTTTCTGTTCTAATTGTACCGCATAGATGTACAAACAACTGGGGTTCGAACATGTTCATTCATGACATTCATTCCAGTGTTGTCAGATGGGACCTTACCACTGCAACTGGCAGAAAACATAAAACAAGGGAGTTAAAATGAGGCGTGGTTCAGAACACATCACACATGCTTTGACTATTTATCACCGAAATGCAGCAAAACACAATCTGTGAGGAGTCTTCAACCATGTCACAATAAGAAAGAAACCTCTCTGCAGTCCATTAAGTTTAATTCATTCACTACAGGCCTGTTAGGCTGCCTTACTGGGGGCCTCAAAGCAGGTTTATATATGTGGAGTCAAAACATTGCATAAAGAAAAGAGAAGTGTCAGTGGATGTCAGATTTCTGTTTTTGATCCAAAATACAACCTTCCAGAGCTTTGAGAAGCCCTCAAGCATCCGAGAGCCAGTCCAAAACGGAGAGGAAAACCTAATGTGGGAAGCTACGAACTGTAAAAAGATGACTTTATCTCAGGAAAACCTCTCCAAAATTGACTCTGGTCTCTCCTGTTTTATGAGGAAGGCTTGTTAGTCGGTTGAAGAAAACCTGAACATGTGCTGGATCTGTTCTGTATAACAGTGTTAGCCCTTTTACTTGATTCTCTTTTTTGTCACGCTTAAATGTTTTATATAACAAAACAAATATATCAAACAAAAGATAACTTTAGTAAATAAATTCAAATAAAGGCTTTATTTATGTAGGAAAAAAGCTGTCCAAACCAACCAGACCCTATGTGAAAAATTACTGCTGCTCTTCAGGACAATGTTCAGCCATCATTTTGTCACCTTAAACTTATGGCCACTCCAAAGCATGCCAGCAAGTCTTCCTCTGAATGGCTAAAAAAAAATTTAAGTTTGTTAGTGACCTAATCCAAATCTGGAGTTACGTTTAATTGAGATGCTGTAGCATGACCCTAAACAGGGTGTTCATGGTGGAAAAATCTTTGATGAGGCTTAATTCAAACAATTCTGGAAAAAGAGTTGGCCAAAATTCCTCCAAAAGGATATGTAAAAGAGGCGACTGCAGTTGCTTCATGGCACACGCTGTCATCTCGTGTCTCCGGGGATGATGACGTTTTTACACAGGGCTCAGTTTGTTTGGATAGCTTTTTTTTCCCTTAAAAGATAAAAACCATCATGTGGGAACTGCTTTTATGTATTTACTTAGTTTATGTTGGTCTGATTTTAACATTTATTTGATGATTTGAAACAATGAGGTGTGACCATGCAACATCATTTTGACAGCACCGTATGGCACCACTTCCTTATTTTACCATTCTTACTCCGTCTCCTGTGGAAGTCCAGTTCTAAACACTGGTGTATGCCATTATTTCATTGAAAAATGCTTATTTACGGTATCTGTTTCTTTATAACTTCGCATTTTTGCCTGTTATGCTCATGTTGTTTTGGAAATAGAAAATATACAGTGTCAATCAACAGCCACAACCCGAGGCCCACCTTTCATTCATTTTAATTCAAACCATACTTCTACCCTTAATTAGCTGCTGCTGAAAATAATTAAAGACTTGCCTCCAAGTTTAATGAGTGAGTCTGGGGAGCTAAATGAGAAGCTGATGGCCACACGCATTCCAACATCAATCCAATTATGCCTGTGTCCTTGTCAGTAGCTTCCCCGCATGAAGGGACAAAACAATTTATACCCATGCCCGATAAAACACATCAAAGTGTGTGACTGGCTTATGCAACATCACCTACCAACTCTGCCTGCTGTGCATCCGGTCCCCGTGAAGCAGAGGGGTTTCCATCGCTGCTCAGAAGGGGGAGGTTATTAGAATGAGTCTGAGTGCATGCAGCATTGGGGGGGGGGGGTTTCCATTCTGAGCACAGAGAAGTAGGGGGAGTCAGAACATTAACAGGCAGCACGATTATTTGAATTTTTTAAATAAAGCCCTTTTTTAGATAGATGACTTATTTAATAACCTTTATTTGATTGTACGACACAGCTGATTCTGGGAATGTACTATCCACAGGAATGCCTAAGAAAGCCCCAACAAGGTTCACCACATGGACCCGAGCAGTACATTTTCAACCATCAGTACAACCTCACTGCACATAAATATAAAAATACAGGGGTCGGTCCCCGGCTCCGCAGTACCGGGCAACGTCACATGCCTTGTGCTGGTTCTCATGAAGGCTTCTGAACCGCTCTTTGTCTGACCTGTCATCCAGAGGCTGTTTGCCTACCAGGGGCATTTAAGCCTCGGACAACATAGCCTCTGGGATCAAACCCCTCTACCATGTAAAGGTTTCAAGAAGGAGGATTTTTTTTCATCATGAAAATTAAAAATAAACCTTTACTTACTGCTGCCATCACCATGTTTCATGGTTGGGAAGGTGTGTTCATTGTGATATGATGTGTTAGATTTCCTCCTCACATAACATTTTGCATGCAGGGCAAAAAGTTTAATTTTCATCTCATCTGACCAGGGACTTTCTTCTACATGTTTGAGATGTACTTTAATTGTAGTGATAAAATTTATGGCCCTATTTTTTTAGGCTGTGTCACTCAGCCAATGAATAACTAATTTTGTAAAGAGAGGACTATTTTGGACAGTACATAATCCTTAAACATGTATGGTAATACAGAAATTACAAACTCAAAATGTATGAACTTATCTTACTACCGAAGGGTAAACACTTTAATTAAGTGTGGGAGGAAACTGGACAAGCAATGGAAACAGCAAAATCTTCAATCTACAAAAGCAACAGCTATGATTATACTGTTACTAGAGTAAAAATGAATGTTCCTGCATGTTTTTGTTTGTGGTGCAAGACCCTTTGTTTACATGTAGGAAATCCTCCACAGAATTCATGCAAAGAATTATATATAATGGAAATAAGGTGGATAGTAGCGAACAACAATTACAACAAAAGAAGCTTGGATGAGATTTAAAAAAAAAAGTAAAAGTTTATAATTAAACCTTGACATCAGTGCAGAGTGTACAACCAACAATCCAGTTCTGAATGCCCCCTTCTAGATCCCAAAAATATTTTATATAAAATATTATATATATATTAAAATATATATAAATATTTTATATAATCTACAGGATGTGTATGTGCGTGTGTGGGTGTGTGTGTATGAGGGAGCAATGGGGAGGTTTGCACTGATCGTAAACAAGAACATCAGGAAAACAAATAGGTGGTTCCCCCCACTGCTTCCTGTCCGACCCAATCGATGATGCGTGATAAGGCAGTGGTGAGATGCCTGAGGAAGACAGATGGAGTCCGGCATCTGTGGAGCAGCAGCTGTCAAGCAAAGCCAAGATATTCGAAGGGCTGTTTTACATTCCCAGAGGAGGCCCTGCTGCAATTAAAAAGCTGTATGTTATGGTGGGCAGACAGGGCAGGCTACAGATTTAGTGATGCATCGTGCTGTCATTTTGGGTCTGTAGCGTAGTTTATAGCATTGAATTTAAAAGTAAACTCAAAATGAAAGAAGAGCCGGAGAAGACAAAGCTCCCTAGATAAGTACAGGAGAGAGAGCAAAGCCATGGAGCCTATTGCTAAAGTGGTCATATAGACATTAATACAACAATTTACCGAATGAAGATCTTAGTTATCTGACGTCCCGTTTTGAGCACAGGTTGGTTCGCTTGGAACCGCAAGCAAGCAGGTACTAAAAATATGGTTCAACATAACTGTCACTAATGGAAAGCGAAAAAAGCGAGCAGAGCGGTACCGAATCATGCTGAGTAAGGGCTGGTGAAAAAGGGGATTTATGGTCCCTCCAGGAAGTTGTGGGTCTAGCCTGTGGTCCTTTTTTTTCAAATTAAGCATGAATAAAGACATTGAAAGTCATGCTTGGTTGACCCGTTTCATTTAACAATTAATCTATCCATCCATTGTTTTCCCTGAGAGCAGGTCCCAGAGTTAACATGTCAAGGAAGGAAAACCCACACACCCCATTTCATTCTGATGGATCCAAAGGCATTCCCAGTCCAGCAGGGATAAATTGTCCTTTGAGCAAGTTCAAGTTAACTGAACAATGTAAGTCGAATTCATCAGTAACCACAGGAACCTTTTGACTTTTATCTGACCCAGAAAAATAATTAAACAAGCTGTCAAACATCTGAAAGCCCAAAACGCGAAAAAGTAATGCATAAAGCAATTATATAAGAAGAAAAAACAAATCTTTTGGTGCCAGCTTGGGGACTACAAAAAACAATTCCCTTGACTGACAGGCTAAGTGCCGAAGCTGCCAGGGGAGGTCACCTTCAGATAAAATAAGGTGTGTTAAATCATTTATCACTGAATATGATAGATGGGAGAGGAAACCTTAAACGTCAGAAAGCACGAGATGCATTTGGGGAAATAGATGAGTGTCCTAATGGTGTTTGAGCTCTCGGCAGGAACCAAATAAACAGCCTGGAGTGAGGCTCAAAAGTCAGCAATGTTAAGGGAGGTGAAGAAGATTTATGCTGAGGCATTTAGTTGAAGGTCAGTTATTACTAATGAAGTGGAAGCAAGGTGCTGAATAATCAGAAAAAATGAATATTAACCTGTGACATTATAGCTTTAAAAAAATACGTCACATGAAGTATTTTTTATACAGTTCCTTTTGTGGTTTAATAAATACACATTCTAGAGCCTTCGGTGGATAAAGGATCGAGTATCAGCACAGGAGACACGATCACAGACACAGAGATAGTTGAAATGGAAACTAGCATGGATAAAACATAGAAAATCCACTTCCCTTAAACTGATGACGTTTTGCAGACAGGAACTTTCTACACAGCAATGCAGTTTAACCATCCTTCCATCAAGGAGTATTCACTCCTCTGCTTTCACACACATACAGTATCAGCATTAATGACACCTTAATCCATAGGGTCTAATATGATCTTGGGCCACCTTTACAGCTATAACAGCTTCAACTCTTCTGGGAAGTCTTTCCACAAGGTTTAAGAGTGTTTATGGGGATGTTCGACCATTCTTCCAGAACAACGTTTGTGAGGTCAGACACTGATAAAAGCACAGCATGCAGTTTCCGTTCTTATTTGTCCCAAAGGTGTTGTATGGGGTTGAGGCCACGACTCCGTGCAGCCTAGTGAAGTTCTTCCACACCAGCCTTGATCATCTGTCTCTTTATGGACCTTTCCCTGTGCACTGGTGCGCTCAGGGGCGCCGTATGGGGGGGAAAGTTAGGAAAAAAAAAAAAAAAAAAAAAAAAATATATATATATATATATAATATATTATATATATATATATATATATATATATATATATATGTATACAGGGGTTGGACAATGAAACTGAAACACCTGTCATTTTAGTGTGGGAGTTTTTCATGGCTAAATTGGACCAGCCTGGTAGCCAGTCTTCATTGATTGCACATTGCACCAGTAAGAGCAGAGTGTGAAGGTCCAACTAGCAGGGTAAGAGCACAGTTTTGCTCAAAATATTGAAATGCACACAACATTATAGGTGACATACCGTAGTTCAAAAGAGGGCAAATTGTTGGTGCACGTCTTGCTGGCGCATCTGTGACCAAGACAGCAAGTCTTTGTGATGTATCAAGAGCCACGGTATCCAGGGTGATGTCAGCATACCACCAAGAAGGACGAAACACATCCAACAGGATTAACTGTGGACGCAAGAGGAAGCTGTCTGAAAGGGATGTTCGGGTGCTAAACCCAGTTGTTTCCAAAAACATAAAACCCAGGCTGCCCAAATCAAGGCAGAATTAAATGTGCACCTCACTCTCCTGTTTCCACCAAACTGTCCGTCAGGAGCTCCACAGGGTCAATATACACGGCCAGGCTGCTATAGCTAACCTTTGGTCACTCATGCCAATGCCAAACCGTCGGTTTCAATGGTGCAAGGAGCGCAAATCTTGGGGTGTGGACAATGTGAATCATGTATTGTTTCTCTGATGAGTCCACCTTTACTGTTTTTCCCCACATCTGGGAGAGTTACGGTGTGGAGAAGCCCCAAAGAAAAACGGTACCACCCAAAACTGTTGCATGCCCAGAGTGAAGCATGGGGGTGGATCAGTGATGGTTTTGGGCTGCCATATCTTGGCATTCCCTTGGCCCAATACTTGTGCTAGATGGGCATGTCACTGCCAAGGACTACCGAACCATTCTTGAGGACCATGTGCATCCAATGGTTCAAACATTGTATCCTGAAGGCCGTGCCGTGTATCAGGATGACAATGCACCAATACACACAGCAAGAATGGTGAAAGATTGGTTTGATGAACATGAAAGTGAAGTTGAACATCTCCCATGGCCTGCACAGTCACCAGATCTAAATATTATTGAGCCACTTTGGGATGTTTTGGAGGAGCGAGTCAGGAAACGTTTTCCTCCACCAGTATCACGTAGTGACCTGGCCACTATCCTGCAAGAAGAATGGCTTAAAATCCCTCTGACCACTGTGTAGAACTTGTATATGTCATTCCCAAGACGAATTGATGCTGTACTGGCCGCAAAAGGAGGCCCTACGCCATACTAATAAATTATTGTGGTCTAAAACCAGGTGTTTCAGTTTCATTGTCCAACCCCTGTATATACAGGGGTTAGACAATGAAACTGAAACACCTGTCATTTTAGTGTGGGAGGTTTCATGGCTAAATTGGACCAGCCTGGTAGCCAGTCTTCAGTGATTGCACATTGCACCAGTAAGAGCAGAGTGTGAAGGTTCAATTAGCAGGGTAAGAGCACAGTTTTGCTCAAAATATTGAGATGCACACAACATTATGGGTGACATACCAGAGTTCAAAAGAGGACAAATTGTTGGTGCACGTCTTGCTGGCGCATCTGTGACCAAGACAGCAAGTCTTTGTGATGTATCAAGAGCCACGGTATCCAGGGTAATGTCAGCATACCACCAAGAAGGACGAACCACATCCAACAGGATTAACTGTGGACGCAAGAGGAAGCTGTCTGAAGGGATGTTCGGGTGCTAACCCGGATTGTATCCAAAAAACAAAAAACCCACAGCTGCCCAAATCACGGCAGAAATCAATGTGCACCTCAACTCTCCTGTTTCCACCAGAACTGTCCGTCGGGAGCTCCACAGGGTCAATACACACGGCCGGGCTGCTATAGCCAAAACCTTTGGTCACTCATGCCAATGCCAAACGTCGGTTTCAATGGTGCAAGGAGCGCAAATCTTTGGGCTGTGGACAATGTGAAACATGTATTGTTTCTCTGATGAGTCCACCTTTACTGTTTTCCCCACATCCGGGAGAGTTACGGTTTGGAGAAAACCCCAAAAAAGGGTACCAACCCGACTGTTTTCATGCCCAGAGTGAAGCATGGGGGTGGATCAGTGATGGTTTTGGGCTGCCATATCATGGCATTCCCTTGGCCCAATACTTGTGCTAGATGGGCGCGTCACTGCCAAGGACTACCGAACCATTCTTGAGGACCATGTGCATCCAATGGTTCAAACATTGTATCCTGAAGGCGGTGCCGTGTATCAGGATGACAATGCACCAATACACACAGCAAGACTGGTGAAAGATTGGTTTGATGAACATGAAAGTGAAGTTGAACATCTCCCATGGCCTGCACAGTCCACCAGATCTAAATATTATTGAGCCACTTTGGGTGTTTTGGAGGAGCGAGTCAGGAAACGTTTTCCTCCACCAGTATCACGTAGTGACCTGGCCACTATCCTGCAAGAAGAATGGCTTAAAATCCCTCTGACCACTGTGGAGGACTTGTATATGTCATTCCCAAGACGAATTGACGCTGTATTGGCCGCAAAAGGAGGCCCTACACCATACTAATAAATTATTGTGGTCTAAAACCAGGTGTTTCAGTTTCATTGTCCAACCCCTGTATATATATATATATATATATATATATATATATATATATGTGTGTGTGTGAGTGTGTGTGTATACATACATATATATATATGGTATTCTTGTTGTGTTTTAAAATCATTCTGCGTATCTTTTTTCTACCTAGTAATCAAATGCTGCCTGGTAAAAATAATAAATAAATCTAAAAATCTATCTGAAGCTTACACTCCACCATTCAAACTCACATGCTTACAGAAATTGGCTGGGCTTTGCAAGGCAGACTTACTTGGACAAGAATTGCGTGTTTTTTTTTTAGCGACATCTCATCACACCCCAAATGATTACAGCTTTTTCAGCAGCCCACACCTTAAACATGGAGCTTTTAATTTGTAGGTAAAACATTTTTCTTCACCCCTCGTCTCGCTTTTGAATAGATTGTTGGTGAGTAAGGTTTCTGGGGTTCATTACAGACTTGGAGAGGTCTCCATGGATCGTTTTAGGCACGAGGACTTGCAGGCGATGCAGGAAAAATGTTAATTACCTCTTCAGCCACATTCAACATTTACACAGTCTGCTCACATACACACATTTCAGGTTCGCTGTCTCTGCCGCTGTGCCTCCTTCTCACTACTCCAACTGGTGATGTTCAATGTTACAATAGACCATCCAAACAGGGTGCATTATATAGATACTTTTAGTCCTTTATTTTGCATTCCCTTAATAAAAAAGCAGTGTTGAGTTAGTAAAAGTCAGTCGCAACTCTCTGTTTTGTCTGGATGATTCATTTCCTAACCAACTGAAAACATGTTTCGGGTGGTACAGTTGAAGATATTTATATACAATGTGTAAAAAGACCCATGTCCATTTTTTAGTCTGATATTAAATCAGACTAAAGCTTTTCTGTTTAAAGTCAGTGATGTGATAACTGTAATAATAACAGAATATTTTTTTGAATTTCAAAATTACATTTCCTAAGTGGTAGAATTTACTGTTAAGCTGTATGATTTAGAAGAATAAAATTTTTCGGTATGATTATTGGTCAAATGTTTTGGGCACGCAGAGTCAGGTTTATGCACTACCTTGCTCTCAGACACCTTTTTAGCTCTGCCCACAATTTTTCTATAGGGTTAAGATTGGGATTTGTTATGGTCTCTCCTTGTCCTTAAACTGCACCGATTGCAGCTTTCTGGCCAATCACTGATCTTTTAAAAGCCTGACCTACCGATCCAAATTTTGGCTGATATTGATTTTTTTTTATAAATGACGGGTGTTATAAAGTCACAATCCTATTTATTGAAAAACTCTGACCAATACTCATAACCCCTAAATTCCACATCCTTCGTTACTGCTCCGCTCTGCTGAGGTCCGTTCACATACGTCCGACGGAGCAACTCCATTGTTATGTTAATTAATGGAAAGGTTCCACATTCTCCATGACTACTCCGAACGTGACCGTCAACGAACCAGCTCTCTGTCGTTCTCCGTAAAATTACGGAACAGCTCCAATTTTCTGGTCTACTCTGGTCCGCCTGACTCCAGCCGTGTAAAACAATGTACCTCTCGCGCATTCTCTCTTTGGGCTCCATGGAACTTGCAGCAGAGATCGACGGAGTACCGCGGATGCAGTAGGCATTGTTATTCACGGAGGCGGTCTGGAGCAGAACGGACACATACCTGAGCGGAGGATGTGGAATCTAGGGGTAATACAATACAAACCTGTACCGCACAAGGTTGTGCGGCATTGCTGTCCAAACTACTAATTTAACAAAACTAAAAACAATCAGTTGATCTGGTGGATCTGTCAGTCAGCCCTCTCTCACAGGAGAACAACAGGGGACAGTGGCTGATTTTCAGACCTTTGCAGAGGTAGATAAGATCGGTGGATAAGTTCAGTTTCATATGTAACTATCGGTTGATCACTTATCACCCAAAATTAAGGAAATTGGGGCCAAACGATCAGCCAGCTGATCAAATGGTGCATCCCTACCCTTTAGAATGCGTACATGTAAGTTGTACCCTGTCTACTTAGCATATCACTAAACATATTTCTTCTACAAACATTTGACCTTATAAACTTCTTCCTTCCCTATGTCTTGGCCACATCCTCATAACTCATCGTCCTACCAGTAATTCTCTGCTAGATTTGTTAGCTCTGTGTGTGATAAGAAATTAACGAGGGTGATAAAGCATCTGAAGGACTTCTTATTTCCTGAGTGATCAAAGGAGCAGCTCTGATTAGTCACAGGGAGCAGACTTCCTCTTAATGCAGTGCACTCTGCATGTCTATACATCTGACAAGCAGACCATTTCATTAAAACAGTGATGCAGTTGAATCAACCGTGATAAAAAAGGAATGGCCCTTGCAGATGCATTTCATCGCCTTAACATTAATTTTATTCTGCAACAGCTTTGGTTTCTTACCAACATACAGTGGAATCAGGTTACATGCTCCCAAACATACATGACAACAGTTTGTGGCACCCTGTCAAAGGCCACCTGTGGTCTGTGTGTGCAGTGTTGGTGTGTTGGGGAAGGGCATGGACGCCTGCTGTCCACATGTTTTATGACTCCAGCTGAAGGCAATAAATACAAACTGCTTTTTCATGGAGCTGGAGACACACTCACAAGTAGTTTTTAGAACCAACTTCCTTTTTCTATTTAATGTGTAAGTTCAGTTATCATCTTTGTGGTTATTGTTTTATAGAACCTATTGAATTAAAACACACAACTGCCTCTATGCTGCTGCTGCTACCAAGAATCTATCATTTGGACTTGACAGTAATATTAAAATGTTCAATATGCTGATACTACAGAAGCAAATGCTTCCCAAAAACACTTTGTAATAAAAGTTAGAGTGGAAAACAACCTAAACCCCAGACAAAGTTCCAACAGGGCTGATTAACAACAGAGACATATTGTAATTCCTAAGAAAAAACATGGCAATTATCAAATAAAAAGCAGGTATGGTAATGACTAAAACAAAACATGTTCAGGGATTTTTTGTTTTTTCAAGAATTTGAAGTGCAGCAAGTCTCCTGGGACCTGGGATAGCTGCGTTGAGGAGTGAAGCTACCGTATATGGGTCGCACAGTCTACTGCTAAACAAAACACAGATTTATTAATTAGTGAACACATAGAAGCAGTGGCGATGATTAAATAAAACCCATGTGTGTTATTCAGTAAGCCATTGTTGATCTTGTGATATCTGACCTTAACACAGGCGTGGTAATTACAAACCAAGAAGCAGGTGTGGCAATGGCTAAATCAGATGTGGTGGTTACTTAAGATAAAGATGTGTTAAACTGTCAAAAAAAGCAGGTGTGATGAGTACTACAAAACACCTGCCTGTTACTAAGTTTAAAAAAAAACAGCACAGGGATTAGCAAACAAAAGACAGGTGTTAGTAAACTAAATCCAGGTTTGGGGCACAGACAATGGGACCAAAATATAAAATCCAAACACTACATCAAATGTTGCCATAAAACTTTTTTAAAAAGCATACAGTCTTGTTTTAGTTAAGATTATCGTAACTGGATTTATACCAACTTAATTAGACTAAACATGAAACCATATGAGTCATGATCCTTCCGTGTTTGAGTTTTGTATTTCTGTAGATGTCTGTTTCTTTACTTTTTGTTTACATTCTCAGTGTTACTATTTTAGTTCATTCTATTGTTAACCTATTTCTTAGTTTATTCTGTGCATTTAGATATTCTTTGTTAGATTTTCTTCCTGTGGTCCCCTCTGTCTGATCCTCCTCGACAGTCTTCTCTCCTTCAGCCTCTCTCTTCTTAGGTCTCAGCTGTTCCTCATGTCCTCCTGATTACTCACACCTGCATTCTATGCCTTGTCTCCATCCTTCTCTCAGTATTTAAGCAAACCTGTTGCATTTGCTCCCCGTTGGATTCTGCCGTTATTCTCCCAGCTTCTATGTTGTTCTCTCCTGCTTGTGACTTCGCCGTGTTCTTCATCCTGTTTTCTTGTGTCCTTTTAAGTTTCCTCATATTCATTAAACAATTATGTTCATCTAGCGCTCCAGTCTTCAGTCCAATGAGATGAATCATATGATTTATGTTGTAAGATTTTATTATGTAATAATTGAAAATAAATCTGAATTTTTTTTCTTTTTAGCTATTTTTTGTGAATGCCATCAAGACATTAAATCAGTTTGATCCTTTCTTTAAGCTTTCATTTTTGTGCCTGTCTAACTTGAGTCAAGAACTATTCCATGAGTCTACAGAAATAAGAAAAAGTTGAAGAGCATTGTAAATTGCACCTGAATGTCAGTCCCCCAAATGTTAATTATAATAATCAAGCAGCTACCACTCGACCATAATGGTGAACATAATGTGGAAAATTTGGTTATTTTCCCAGTGAGCTTAAACAATGCTGAGAATTACTTCATTTAACATAATGATAAATCTAAAACATGTGTGTGTGTTTCTGATGTGCACCACCATAAGTGTAGTGAAACTGTGCCTACATTGTCCTACAAAGAGATTGGTGGAGTAATAAAAATTTAAGTGATGCTGTTAGCCTCCTTCAGCTTGGAACGAGGTAAAATACATTAAACGCTTATTTAAAAGAGTAACTAAATTCTGGCTTTTTTAGCAAGACCCCAAAAGAAGGCTTTTAACATGTGACCCCTGCTGTTTTACAATAAGAACCAAGTGCAGGAAATAGCATTGTGCAATGTTAACTATTATCTATGAGGTGCCTGCCGAGCTGTTATTACTGACTTATTCATGACGGCTGGTAACATTCAATAGTATGTGTTCTGTTTAGGCTGCAGCCTTGCTCCTCAAATCTGCCCAGTTTTCCTTGCTTTTTTTAATCTCTCCCTGTCTAATGCTGCAAGCTCCTAAACTTTCACAAATGCCCGGCTGATATTGATGGAGACAGCTGCAATGGAAGTACAAACATATTAGCACACACATTCTCATCTTCATGGAGAGTGTAACTAGAACCAGGCACAGATTAATGACTTTACTTCCCAATTAGCCAGCTCAGTAGGACAGGAAATGGCTTTGATTGCCCTTCTGCTTCATTTCTACTCAGTGAATGAGTGCGTTGGCTCTGTCTGAGCTCATTCTGAAGTGTTTACAGCGGCTTCCAGACAGCAGCCTGGTGGCCAGTGGCTGTCACATTTTGCTTTCTCTTCTTGTTCATTTTAAAGTCTTTTATGACTGGACGAAAGTCTGGAACCCCAGTGCAAGTTGGAAGTGTGTCGGAGCCTGAGACCGTCACAACCACTCGGCCTCATTGTGGTTACCTTGGAAAAAAAGGCGTACGCTGAAGTTTTCTGGTTGCAATCCATGTGTTGTTTTACAGCAGGAAATCAAATATCCTCTGCATAGTAAGAAAAATGGTGAAACACCACTACTTTCAGAAACTACAGGACCCTGCAGTCGTGGAGTGAACTGTTCTGAGGGGAACATTACACGGAACAATCAATCAGGGTAGAGCTTGATTATTCAGACCTTTATATGGGAGAAGAATTTTAAATTCTAATAATGCTGTGAACAGGTACATACCATCACCCTGGAGTAGATCACAATAGAGTGCAGCCCTCATTAGAGTTATTAATAAAGCATGCCATGTAATCCGTTGATTCATGTCCATGGAGACTGACATCCAGGTATGTGGTGTTACAGTCTGTTTTTACAAATATTTATAAGATAGAAAAAGCAAAGATGCATTGAAAGTAAGGATTTACGTTGAGGCATTTGAAACCACTTGGTTAGGGTTAATTGAACTTCCTGTTGCTTTAGAACAGTCACTTGCATATGTGTTTGCCAGCATTCCTCATTCACCATGAGACTGGCTATGCAGACATAGTGTGTGTGTAGTAGGTGGAGTGTTGAAATGAAGGGGTTTTTCGTATTAACAGCCAGCGCTGATGGTACTGACATCAACTCTAGAGCAGAGGTTCTCAACTTCTAATAACAAGTACCACCTCAATAATTGCTAAGGTTAAGTACCAGGATGAGGGCAGGTGTTTTAAAACAGTAATAGAACAGAACTTAGACTAAAAATTTCTCCCAAAAAAAAAGTCTTAATTCCCCAAGGGAATATGGGTGATTCTCATCAATATCAGTCTCAAAATCCAACATGGCTGCAGCAAGCTGAACACATATTGATAGCTGCTGTAATAAACTGTTGGGAGTTTTTTTGGGGTGTTTTATCGTTTATATCTCATTAAATCCATCACATAGACGTTCAGGCACAACTTTTATTGGTGAACATGTTTCTTCGGCATCTACAGAAACTGCAAAGAAACATCACTAGGAAGGATTAGGACCTCCCACTTGTTCAGTGGCAAATTCAATAATACAGTGTTTCATCCTTTTCCGAAAACTCTGTACTGGAAACACTGGAGAAAAAGTGTTTGGGCTATTATTTTTTTCTGTTTTTTATACATAGTCAAATGTTTGAGATCACCAAAAACATTTTGATATCAGAAAGAGATAACCCGAGTCCATGGCAAAAGTACTTTTCAAATGAGTTGATTTATTATTGGCATAAAGACTTCCATACCAACCTGGCCCTATGTGAAAATTAATTGCCCCATTAACCTTATAACAGTTGGCAGCAAAAGCTGATATCAAGAGACTGCAATAGCTGCTGAGGAACTGTTGATCCCGTCTTCTTTGCATAATTGTTTTAATTCTGCCGCACTGGAGGGTTTTCAAGAAGGTTGTGCCACAGCACTAAAATCGGATTTAAGTCCATACTTTAACTAGGCCACTCTAAAGCCTTTATTTTGGTGTTTCTAACCATTCCGATGTGGATTTATTGGTGTATGTTGGGTCACTGAGCTGATGCATAAGTAAAGTGTGCTTGAACTTACAATCACAAATTGATGGCCAGAAATTTACCTGCAGGATTTTCTGGCAGAGAGCAGAATTTGTGGCTCCATCGGTTATGGCTTGTTGTCCAAGTTCCTGAGGCAGCAAAGCAGCCCCAGAACATTACACTACCAGCACCATGTCTAACACTAGCCATGATGTTCTTTGTCTGAAATGCAGGAGTTAATTTCTTTTCTTGTCAGTCAACAGGATATCTTCCCAGAAGTCTTGGGGATCATCAAAATGTTATTTTTGGGGTTTTTTTTTTGGCAAATGTGAAAGAGGCCTTTATGATTTTTGTCTGGAGTGTTTTTCACCCTGGACCTCTCCCATGGATGTTGACCTAACTGAGGTAAGCGCTGCATGCAGTGCTTTAAACATTGCTCTGGGATCTTTCTCTAACCTCCTGTATGAGTCGTTGCTGCACTCTTGGAGTAATTTTCGCAAGCTAGCCAATCCTGGAAAGGTGCACCACTGTTCCATGTTTTCTTGATTTGCTACTAGTGGCTCAAACGTCTGTGTGCAGGAGTACCAAATACTTAGAAATAACTTTACAACCATTTTCATGATGAATCTCAATCTCCCATCTGTTCTTGAACGTCATTAGATTAGGTCACCGCAAATACGCATTATTTAGTTATATTATAAAGAGATCTCCTTTTACTTTTAGTTTTAGAAGTAGAAGCGCACATAAACTCAGGTTTGTTCAAATTTAACACCCACAAATGCCTTCCTGAATGTGGCCAATATCCTTTAGAACACAGCTGGAAATAAATGAAACCTTTCATTTCTTTAGGAAAACACACATAAAATGACATTTTAATGTTTTTTTGTTAGTAGGGCTACCTAACATTGAGACAAGCTTAAAAATGGCAATGAATGGTCAAGGCAACATTGGACTTAATTGTTCTACGCATCTTTAAAACTTAGAAGGTGTTTTATGAAATCTTTACTCTCATTTGTAATAAATGAAAAATAAGGGTCCTTAGGTTCTCCCAATTATATTTCTGTCTAGCTAAGTCGTGTCTCATCACATTCTCTTGAACCCAGTATCACGTTTCGTCTTGTCTTGTATTGTTGCACGAGTTCTTGAACAGAAACCAACACTTCTATTGTATCAGACTGTTGTAACAGTTTCAACTAAATAGGTCTCAGTGAGTGAAGGGGGGTAGTGTATTTTGTCGTAAAACACTCTTTAAAGTAAATTAATTCAATGATCTGCTGTTATTACTTACCTTACAGCATTACCTGTTAATTCTGTTTAATGTTAAAGATCCTAAAGTCATCTAACTGTACATTCATAATCACTAATCTACATTTTCAAGTGCTTATGATGGCCATGAGGTAGGCTATGCCATGACATTACAAAAAGATGCTGCCACCACTTGGTTGGGGATGGGCCATGGATCACTGGGTGCTCAGGCCCGGCTTTCCACCTGGCGGGTGTGCTGGTAGTCCTGGGGCGGTGTTGGGGCATGGGGGGTTAAATTTGGGTTGGGGGGAATGTTCTGGCTAAGAAAACAAAAATAATTTGCACAACAATTTTACTTACTTTTAAATGACAAAAGAAATATCTTTGATGCTCCCCCCAACAGGACAGTGACCAGAGTTCCTACTGGTACATCAATTAATTCATTTGAAGGAATGTTTAATCGGACGTACCTGGCAATGTAGGTGAGCAAATTATTAATTTGAGGGAACAAATTGCTGCTTTGAGCTGAGCAGTTCTAAAAAAGAAATGTACCCTCGATACCTGCTGGGCTGTGTAGTTTTCTCTCTCCTTTGCTTTGATGATTAATCAAAAAAAACTGGAATGAAGGAGCCTTGAAATGTCAGTGTGGGCTTTTGCACGAAAGCGATTTGGATGGCTCTAACTTATCTGCTCACAGATACAGGAGATGATTTGCACCTCAACTGAATGTACTTCTGCCATAAACACTAAAACCAACCACGTTTAACTGATGTTTATGTGCCTGAGCCAGAGCTTGGAATGGGCTTTAATCATGCAGCTCTCCCCATGGTGCATCTTTCCCTGTTTTGTTCCTCTTCTTGCTACTGGTATTCTCCTACCTCCCGAGGATCCCAGCCACCCCAGTGCTGTCTGCATGACAGCGCTCTGTCTTCCTCCCATTGGGTTGCCATAGAAACCGATGGCCGTGGAAAAGTACAAGCGAGTGGATAGTCTGGGATAAGGACAGTGATGGTTGAGTGCGAGACAAGCTGGCTGGATTAATATTGTAAGATCATCAATACATCTGTCACTGTTAAACGTATTTTATGTTATTATCAGTGGATGCTGTTACAGTCACTTTTATAACTTTTGCTGTCATGCTGTTTTCAGGCTTGTAGCTCACATTAGCATCTTTTTTTTTTTTTTTTTACCAAAAACAATAAATATGTTAAAAACATTTATGGGAGAAAGTGAGCCATAACACAGACCAACAGTGGGTATGTAAACAACTCATTCAGTGAAAGGCTGTTCAAGGATCGCACCAGGGGGCATAAATAGTTGCATTAAAAAGTAACAATACATAACAGGCAGTCACAATGGCCTAATGTTGCAGCTAGTAGAGACGTGAAACTGGTGAATTATTGGGGACTGAATAAAATCACTTTGGTTTTACGTTCATTAAGATTAAAATAATTAAGAGCCATCCACAATTTGATGTCACCAAGACAGTCAAGAATAGAGTGAGCAGTCAGACTGCTTGAGGGTGAATAATCATTCCCATATAAATGGAACGAAATCCTATATTTCCGCAGTAGATCCCAATGGTAAAAGGTACAGAAAAAAAGAAGCAGCCCAAGAATAAAGCCTTGTGGTACCCCCCATTGAAAGTCAGTGCAAGATGAGGATATCATGGTCTACTGTGTCAAAGGCAGCAGCAAGATCTAGGGGTATTAGCAGTACATGGTTTCCACAGTGAGTTTCTAAAATATGTCATTAAAAATACCTAACAGAGCTGATTCTGTGCTGTGGAATGATTTAAACCCTGACTGAAATACTTCCAGAATTTTAAGCTCGTCCAGGAAGTCCTTCAGTTGAGAGTAAACCGCCTTTTCCAGTATTTTACTCAAGAAAGGCAACTTGGAGGCAGGTCTAAAGTTGGATAAGATAGCTGAGTCTAGGTCAGAGACAAGCAGGGGATGAACAACTGCATGCTTAAAAGCCTTTGGTACCTGGCCCAATGTCAGACTGCTATCTATTAATTCTAAGAATAAAAGATCCCAAAGTGGGAAAGACTTATTTTAGCAGTCGATGAGGAACAATTTCACATGAAGAACCACATGGTTTGGCACTAGATACAAACTTCTTTAGACTAGAGAGAGAGGCAGGGTGGAATTGGTCAAGCAAACCTGAACAGGATGTTAACATAGAAGGTGAAAGTCTGCCTGTGATTTGAGATTGGGACAGAGATTCCCCTGCAGGTCCAGCAGGACAAGGACCTGAAGTATACTGCTAAAGCAACACTCGAGTGGTTTAAGGGGAAACATTTAAATGTGTTGGAATGGCCAAGTCAAAGTCCAAACCTCAATTCAATTGGGAATATTTGGCTAGACTTGAAGAACGCTGTTCACAAGTGAAAACCATCCAACATGAAGGAGCTGGAGCACTTTTTCCTTGAGGAATGGGCAAAATTCCCAGTGGCAAGATGTGGCAATTCATAGTGACTTAGCCAAAGCCACCTGGAGTTGTAATTGCAGCAAAATGTTATGCACACCGAAGTTGTTTTTTTTGTTGGTTTTTTTTTTACTATTTGTTGTTTGTTTCACAATAAAAAATAATTAAACTTTAAAGTTGTAGAAATGTTCTGTAAATGAAATGGTGCAAACTCAAACAATCCATTTTAATTCCAGGTTGTTAGGCAACAAAACCCGAAAAATGCCAAGGGGGTAAATACTAGCTTTTGCAAGGCACTGCAGCATAAAACTAACATCCCACCTTCCAAGCATTTTCTTCCGTCAATCAGACATTAGGTCGTGGCAATAACAGATCCACAAGGGAAACCCAGATACCCCTTTCTCTTGCGATGCTCTTCAGCTCTTTCTGGGGAATCCCAGGCCAGATAGGATAAACAGTCCCTACATTGAGTTCTGTCTCCTCCCAATGGAACATGCCTAAAAAATCTTTCAGCATTTCAGAAAAAGAACATTTTACCTAGAATCACATATGATGGTGGTTGTGTAATGGTCTTGAGCTGCTTTACTTCTTCAGGACTTGAACCACCTGCTTAAACTTATGGAATTATGATCTACCTTAAATGTTGAACAAACAAAGTGAGGGTTTTGGGGTGGCCCCATAAAAGTCTGGATTCTGATCTGATTGAGATGATGTTGAGAGAGTGTAAATAGTTTTGGATAGTAATTTTTTGTGAATCTGTGCTGTATAATTGAACTGAACTGAACTGAACTGAACTCAGTTCCTGGGCAACTGTGTGAATACAGTCTGATCTGATGTATACCAAAATCAGGACCCCTATCAAACTCCATTCTAATGCTTTCTTAATGAATTCTCAGTTTCTGGCTACCTTCACAACCTGCCCTTTTGAATTGATTAACAACTTCCTATAACAGAAATCAGCTCGTGCCTTCTGGTGTCTGTTCTGGCAAGTATCTATGGTCTAGTTTAACTAATGTAATGCACAGTTTCTGAACACTACTTTAACTATACCATTTGATATATATTTAATGGAATATATAGCAGATGAAAATAACAGGTACTTTTTCCTGCAAAAATTCCCAACTGTTACCATAACTGCTGTCAAGCAGAGCTGTCCAATTACATGAGACACCGCATGCCGTAAACATTGGCATTTTTCCCATTGTTGCTTTCACTGACAAACAGTATGAAGACAAAATGCTGACTGTAGCTTTAAAATTCTGCCAGGAAGAAAACTTCTGTATTCTCCACAAAGTTTAACTGTTGCTTTGACTGGAGGAGAAGCTTGATACAAGCTCAGCATGTCGTTAGAAATGCATAAACCTATGTCGACGTTCACAGCTTGGAGCTTTAGATTTAGAGCATAAAAGCCAATGCAACATGACAGAAACCATAAAAGTGTTCTCACTTTTCTGCAGTTATTCTGGCACTGCAGGCACCTACAGTTGCTTCTGAGGTGGGAGGTAAATGCTAAGCTGTTTGTAGCCTGCAAATCCCTAAGTAAGGAAAAAAGCTTCATCAGACGCAGACAAATAAGCAGAAAACAAATGCCAGAGCAGACATATTTAAATATCCAGGCATACAATGACTTGCATAAGTATCCATACCTCTTTAACTTTTTTCACATTTGTCACATTACAACCCTAAACATCAGTGTATATTATTAAAGTTTCTTCTGAAAAACAACACAAAGTAGCACTTTGTTGTGAAATGGAAGGAAAACGATAAAGACATTTTCCACAAATAAAAATCTGGAAATGGTGGTGTGCATCAGGAATGGCTGATATGGACTTTTTAGCACAGTATTTAGTGGTATTATTGCAATCACCATGAAAGTAACAAAAAAATAATTACTATAATAATAACTTTTCTGCCAATAGATGTTATGACACAAATACACATCAATAAATTCGCCATGAATGTCTCAAAAAACCCACAAAAAACAAAGTAAAGGTTTTAGGGTGGCCTACTCAAAACCTGGAGTTCAATCCAATTAAAATTGGCTACTTCATTATCAGATGGGCTACTTCTGTACAGCAGTTATATAAGCTAATGCAAAATTACTGCTAAATAACAGCTAAACAGCAGACACTAACTGCATTATTTCATACTTTCAAATAACTTGATATTTATTGATGCTCCCATGGAACCAACAGTGAACTAAATAGTAAAAGTAACAACAGCTTTGCACATCAACGCAAAAGTTTGACCAATCTTCGTTGCGAACTAGCTCAAGCTCGGTTAGATTGAATGGAAAGCATCTATGAACATCAATTTTCAAATTATGCTAGATTCTCAGCTGGATTTAGACTTTGATTGGTTCATTCTAACACATGAATGTGTCTTAATCTAACCCAGCACTGCTTTCCATGCTTTCCCCAAACATATCCTGTGAAAAACTGCAAATGGGACGTATGGCTTTGTTCTATAAAGGCCAGATTTGGGGAATGCACAACTAATAGCCTTGTCCAATAAGCAGATCCAAGTTGTAAATTGCTGTAGCTCCTCCAGAGTTACAATGGGCCTCTTGGTTGCTTCTCTGACTGATGCTCTCCTTGCCCAGCCTGTCAGTTAAGGTGGACAGCCATAGGTTTGCATATGTTCCATGCCCTTTTCATGTTCTGATGAACAAAGCTCTACTAATTGCTGGAAAGTCTCATTAGCTTCTCAAAAGCTATTTATTTTTAAGCAACCACACAAGACTATTTGGGGCATCTTCAGAGGGATTTGGTCATCAATAATGAATGACATGACTCTGTTTTAAAGTGCGCTGGTTTTAATTTTGATTACACACTTGCAGTCAGGAGTGCAGTTCCTGAGCTGTATTTGCAATGTGTGAAAGTGTGATGTAACTTCGTTGTCCTATTTTCGGGGTCCTTGTTTTACCCCAGTGCTACAACCACAAGACATATTCATATATTCCCAGCGGCAGTTTGAAACCAGAAGATGGGTGATGCAACGATCTAGAACTGTTCTGCATCAAGTTTTGGGATATGTTTCCCAAGACGAGTTTAATGATCTCATGTAGCCCGTGGAACATTTTTTATGTTGGACGATCTACAGAAAAAAAAGCTTGAGAGAAGATAATAAATTATACATTCTGGATATTTCCGCCAACTGCACCACAGGCTGCAGCTTAGTGTCTTTGCGTCCCAAATGTTTCACATTGTGACCAAAATAATTCAGCCTTTTGCTATCATTACTGTTCAGAAACATTGCTGTGTGCTGTAGTGTTTTAAGGGTTTGTTTTAATTAAAATTAAATCCTGTATTTTTGCTGAATATCTGAATTTAAAACAACATAAGTTATGTTTCTGTTGACATATTTTGGAATGCTAACGATGCAAATGGGTGCCTCTCACTGATTTAGGTCAAATGTACTGCTATTCAGGTTCAGAAATGTTGACTGTGACCATTTCATAGCTGAACATTAAGCTGTTCCTCACCTAATTGGTTCAGACTAGAAATGAAACTTACTTTGCAATAGTAGGCTTGGGAAAGTGTGAGACATCCTTGAGTAAAATGACACCTTTAACAGCATTTTGGTTTTAAAAAAAAAAGCAGAAAACGTACACAGTTGAACTATTTAGTAATAAAATGCTTGTCTTACTAAAATATTCACCTTCCTTTAGTTTTTGTTTGAAACTGTGATCTACAACAGATACACAGCTGTGTAAGCTGTATACAAAAATTATAATCCTAGATATATTTAATCGTAGTGCAATAGTAATATTTATTGCTCAAAGCATTTGTTCTTTTTCTTGATCATGTTCTAGTTAAAGTAACACTGAAAACCCAAAGAGCTTATAGTTAAGTTGCCAAGTTATCTGCTTCAGTTGCACCTATAGGACACTGTTTATTGCCGTTATTGCAGGACATGCTGACTCCTGTGGTTTTTTTATTTCAACACATATTACCTTTAAAAACAGTAAGAAAACTATGAATGTGTGGTTTTCACCTGAAAAGGTTTCCAAACAGCAGTTTGGGTTCTGTCCTGCCTGTGGAACAGTGGACTAGATCTTCACCTTTGCAGAATTGCTGGGGGGGTCATGGGAGTTTGGTCACCCATGTCCTCCGAGACACTTTTTGGGGGTGCTGCAGATATTTGTATGGGCTACAACCAAAGAAAGCTTTGTCTGTCTTCTCCACACGTTGAGCTGGTTCCAAGTTGGAGGGTTGGACTCTACCAGGGCTGCTGTTCGTCACTAATCCTCTTTGTGGTGTTCATGGACAGAACATAGAATAGAATAGAATAGAATAGAATAGAATAGAATAGAATAGAATAGAATAGAATAGAATAGAATAGAATAGGCAGAATAGGCAGAGTCAAGGAACCTCAGGGTCCACATCTGCAGTTTCCAGATCAGAATCAGAATCAGAATCAGCTTTATTGCCAAGTTCGTACATACAAACAAGGAATTTGACTCCGGTACACTTTGCTCTTTGGGTTTTTTTGTTTGTTTTTTAATGCGTTGTAAGATATATTTATGCATATATCTTTATGTTCTTAAATATACATATATACAAAGGTGCATTTGCAACTTCAATATGCAGTTGTTTGGTACTCTATTAAATGTTCATCAGAGAAACAGCCTGGGGGAAGAAACTGACTCTGTGGCGGCTGGTTAGTAAACAGTGCTCTACAGCGTCGGCCTGAAGGCAGAACTCGAAACAGTTTATGTGCAGGGTGTGTGGGGTCTGCAGAGATTTTTGCAGCTCTTTTCCTGACCCTAGACCTGTATAAGTCCTGGATGGAGGGAAGGTCAGCACTGATGATTCTCTCTGCAGACCTGATTATTCGTTGCATTCTGGACCTGTCCTGTTTTGTGGATGAGCCAAAGCACACTGAGATGGATGTAATGTAGAAGATGACCAGCAGCTCCTGTGGAAAGTTGTACTTCTTGAGTTGCCTCAGGAAGTACAGTCTCTGCTGGGCCTTCTTCCGAACAGTGTCTATGTGTGAGGACCATCTCAGGTCCTCAAAGATGGTGGTTCCTAGGAACCTGAAGTGGTCCACAGCTGCCACGGTGTTGTTGAGGATGGTGAGGGGGGTGTATGGGGGTGGTGTTCTCCGAAAGTCCACCACCATTTCCACAGTCTTGAGTGGGTTGAGTTCATGGTAGTTCTGACAACACCAGTGTACCAGCCGATCCACCTCCTGTCTGTATGCAGACTCATCACCGTCCTGGATCAGACCAATGACAGTGGTGTCATCTGCAAACTTCAGGAGTTTCATGGACGAGTCCGCTGAGGTGCAGTCATTTGATGATGTGATTGGCATCTAAAAGCCATGACCTCCAGCTTCCACTGGAGTATTTCACAGACTTGATTAGCAACCAGGATGATACATGATGGAAAGAACAAGAACCTGGATGCAACTAATATTAATAACTCTATAGGCCTATTACAATGCATTTCTCAGGATTTGTCCATACAAATATTCACTGTTCTTCAACAAGCACCTGGCTGAAGAACCGTGAGTACAGACTACCAGACTTTAAAAATAACGGCCTTAAAACAAAAAACAAGCAATAGAACATAACCAAGACTGAGGACTTTGAACATTACTGTTCATGTAATGCTAGTTGGAGCCATTGCATATTAAAGTGATTGTTCTGCAGTGTTTTAAAATGTTTTGTAATCACAGCCGTCGTTTAGAGATTGATTTCTAATGTTTTGCTCTGTTGGTTTAATTTTCTGCTATTTTTCCGTTTTTTTGCCTCAGTCTACGGACAGCTTCAGCATGCCATCTAAGCGTTCACTGCAATTAGAGACATAATGACACATTCCTGTTTAAAACAAGCAAAATAAACCCTTTCAAGGTTGACTGAGCGGGCTCCTTCAGGCTATAACTCAGACTAGCGTGGCAGCACTCCCTTGCAGTGACAATCACATTAGAATTCAGGCTCTTTCTCGCTCTCATACGCCGCTCTGCAGACTCCCCAACATTCATAAATGTGACAGTGCCGTTCCTGAGAGAAAAATGCATGTGGTTGTCTGTAAGAGGGAACATTAGAATATTAAAAGGTTCGAGGTTGGAGAGCAAAAGGGGGATGAGAGAGAGGACCTGATGTAGGGGCGGAGGGACGTGATGACACAGAGAGGAAGTGCGGTAGGCTACATGGTGACATTGAAAGAAGCGGTGCTATTTTTTCCATCCCTCTCAACTATTTAATGCTATGGTTCACATTTCACCCAAGATATCATCCATATCACCTATCCTCATCCCCCCAGCCTCATTTTTCTCTCCCCCAGCTGCCGTTTGGCATCGTGTGACCCCCTCTTCTACAATCTCGAGTGCCACAAAAATGTCCCCCAAGTGTGCGTCACTGGAATCTTTGTCCTTTAGCACAAACCGAAAGGACAGGTTGGATTGGGGAGAAAAAGGTAAGAGATTGGGTGATAGAGGATGGTGAAAAGAGGAGAAAAAAATGCATTTTTACCTGGATAAAGAGGAGAATAGATGAGAGGGAAAATGGGGATAGGAAGGAAAACGTACAGTGGAAGACAATAGGAATTTATAGTCAAAAGTCCATGAAAAGAAGAAGGTGCAGCCTTGAGTAAATGTGCAGGAAAGAGAAGAAACAAGAACCATCTTTGCTACATTCTCACACTACTCTCCAATTTTGCATTATTTGCTGTTATTTCAGCTTCTAACTTTATGTTTTCTCTCAGTTTTCTCTCAGTTACATGGCAAGCTTCTGCTTACCATCTAACTGTTCATAGCAATTAAAGACATAATGACATATCCCCTGTCTGAAACAAGCAAAAAGTCCTCCCATTCGGAGGAGGCCCCCAGGCAAACCCAGAACCTCCTGGAAGAACTATATATATTGGATCCCCCAAAAAGGGAAGGGAAGGGAAGGACAGATTAACCAAAAATTTCAGCATATTTTTCTAGGACATATCGACTTAAAATACGGTTTTTGATAGGGAGATGTCTTCAAATGCATTTGAAAAGCAAAGGGTAAAAAACACCTACGTAAAGATTGATATTGTTAGAGTATAGACATTGAGGATAAAAAAAGTCTTTTATGTTTACTGAGTTAATAAAGATGATGACCCACCTAAATGGAGGCAGTGTTTGAAGGGTAGGCTTTCACAAGACTGTTCACTATTTCTCCATTTTCTTGTCTTTAAAAGCATATCTGCAGGTCATTTCGCACCTTTTCAAAGATGTCTCTAAATGTACTACTGTTTCTTTCCTTTGTGCCTTCTCATGTAGGTAGCCATAATAAGTTGATGATAGTTCATGATTTTAAAGTGAGGTTATGTCTAAAGGTAATAAGCAGTAATTGAAGCGAAAAGCCTCTACCACCTTCAAACAGCTTTAATATCTAAAGTTTCACTATTTTATGACCCTTTAAACTGTCATCGTGGCCGGTGATATACACAGAAGCCGATGATTATTTACAGAAGAAATGGAGGTTCGAGGTGGTGCACCACCAATAATCTTCCCATGTGAAACACCTATAGGGATGTCATGCACTGATGGTTATTTCTGAAACCTAAAATCCTACCTGGTCTGTTCTCAGCAGCACTGCCCAAAGTTGGAAAAAGAAACAAAAGCTGCGAGCAACACCACCCAAACAACGGATAGGCTCTTGAAGCATTAGTCTGTACCATAATGTTCAGGCACTTTCAGTAAGATTTTAAATGCAAACAGAAGCAAGTATCTCAGAACAATTCGTACTTGCAAGCCCAGAGTCAGTGATGCAAGAGCTGCCAGTGGCTATATCGACATTAAGTACGGTATGCCAGAGCTGCCAATAATGAGTGACCATTTTGTTGGATGATGGAATTATTGCAAAATGCTCCAAGATAGAAAGCAACCATGATGTATTCACTGAAGGCATAATTTGAAGTGTTTACTTTTAATTAATAAATAAAACAAATCAAAGACAAAAAACAAAACAAAAGATTTTTCTCTGTTATCTTTTTTCTATTATTTATGTTTAATTAAAATGTCTTAATGCTAAACTTGCAATTCTTCAGTGTTATAGGTTTAATGACACTAATATGATAAAAATGTGTTTTTATTTATTTTTCCATATGCAGATTTGTAAGATATAAATGCCCGTTTAAATGAAATACATTTTTACTTTACTAAAGTAGAGAAGCAACAGAATCTAATATCCTTCTGACATTTACATTTACACAAAGAATGAATCAAAGCTAATAAAGGAACAAATGTACGTTTTTTGTGCTCGCTTATTTAAACATGGCGCCTGGAAAGTGACAGGTTCCAATGTGTACACGGCAAGTCTCCGCAAACAGTCCAAGCATCCAGACAGAAGCACATCTAATGTTACTCATACAACATTGGAAAAGCAGGTTTGTACTGTTACAGTTTGTTACAATGGAAATATTATATTTTTTGTATGGAAATCTATTTTTTGTTTTTTTATGGATCAATTTGTTCCTTATCTTCTAAACTTACTGGATGTTTTGCTTGATTTTGTTGGTGTTTACTGTAAAAAGCAACAGCAGCACAGATTTTTTTTGCGGCACTAGAGGCCTTTGTTTTCCATTTTTTCGATAGAAGGTAGACAGGAAAGAGGGGCAAAGAGAGGGGGAGACATTCGGCAAAGGTCGCCGGGTCCGGGACTCGAACCCAGGACAGCCGAGGACTATAGCCTCTGCACATGGTCGCGCGATTTTTAGATGATTTTAAAGTTCACTGCCCCTTGCTGGTTGTTCTGGCAAATAAAAACACTGTTAAAAATTATTTTAAAATTTCTAAATTATTATTACTCTGAATAAATGACATATTTGGTCAAAGGAATTTAGATTAAATTGACGTTACATTAAATTAAAAAGAAGCTAAAATTACAAATCCCGCCCTGCCGCTTTCATAGAAGTTCACTGTCAAAAAGTGTTTTATTAATTTTAAATCTATAGGTTACCAACGACTACATTAAACATCTGGATGTGTAAACAGTAGAGACAAGAAACCTCCATAGATCACCAACTAGCTACCTGTGGTCTTACTTGAGGCAGTGCCAGGACAACAGGCGAACAAGTTTGCAGTGAAAGCTCAGTCTGATCGAAGGTGGTGTTGATTGTGATGTTTCATATGAGTGTTAACACCTTATACCAACACAGCCACCTATACCAGCTTTATGCTCCTGATATCAGATGCAACAGCAAACAATAGTGAGCTGAGCCTGCCTCTCTGACCTGTGTCTCTTTGCTGATAAAAGACATCATTGTTCCGTGTTATCAGATCACATGCTTGAAAAGAAGCGGTTCCAGTCTTGAGTGATTCAACAAAGCTCTACCCTCCACCTAATGCTCATATTCCTCCATACAAATACACCCATCATGCTTCAGACAGATGGATTAAGTGACAGAGACAAATGATATTAAGTAATGTTAAGTGAACCAGACTGCAAACATGGCAATATCCAATCTAAAGTTTGGGATTTCAGAAGGAGTCACTGTCCAAATTACCCACCTTATAAACCTTCATATAGTTTGAAAAACATATTATCTTCATCCGCAATAATAATGATACCATCTTGTGCATGTATTCGTACTCCTCGAACTTTTCCAAGTGTCCTCATCTTACAACCACAAATGTCAATATCATTTAGAGCTTTAAAGCCTGATTAGGTTACAACAACAGACAAAATATCCCAATCAATCAACATCTATCCGAGCCCTGTTCAACCCGTGGTGTGAGAATACAGTATGACCACGTAAATTGACAAGCCAGGCAGGGTAAGCGTTCATCAAAGAAGCAGCCTAGAGCCCGATGGTAACTCTGGAGGAGCAACTGAGATCCACAGCTCAGGTGGGAGAATTTATTGACTCAACAACTACTAGTTGTGCATTTCACAAAACTGGAATTAATGGAAGAGTGGAAAGAGGAAACAAAAAAAAGTGTAAACCTCAGACCTGTGGACCAAAGTGCTCTGGTTTATAGATTACAATGGAATTTTCTGACCTACAAGGAAAACACTATTTTTAGTGAAAAACTGCATAACCCTGCACACAACATACTGTCAGTGGAAAATGGTGGTAGCAGCATTTTGCTGTGGGACTGCAGTACTTCATAGGGGGCTGCTGGCTAGAGTTTACGTGAAAATGGATGGAGCTGTTAGAGGCTGCAAAATACTTTGAGATTCCCCTTCCAGATGGACAGAACTCTAAACATACAGCCACAGTTTCAATGGGAATGGTTAAGATTGCTGTGTGGCAACATGCATGTGTTGGAATGTCCTAGTCAAAATCCAATTGGGAAACTGTGGAAAGACTTACAGATTGATGCTTGCAGCTCTCCATCCAGCCTGACTGAACTGGAGCTATTTTGGAGAGAACGGGCAAAATGTCATTCTTCTCTCTAAATTTGGTTGTACAGAGATTCAGTTGCCTGTGCACTGCACATGGAACATATCCTTGTACAAACTGATTAAAAAAAGGAAATCAAGTGAAGATTCATAACTGCAGATGGATTTTATGTCTTATTTTAGTCAGGAAAGTAAATGCAACTTCATATACACACAGTCATGAACTGTAGGCATGTGAAAACTAAAAATGTTTTGAGTTTGGTTGTAAATAGAGGCACAGCCATAACCTGATCAGCAAGAAGCTTTGTTCCAGGGAGAAGGGCCACAGGAACTGAAAGCCTGCTCATGAGAACGGCTGAAAGACCTTAACCTTATGACATGACAGATGATTAAGGACGGGGAGCATTTCTGAGAAGTACTGAGCTGCTGAAGCATTCAGTGCTTTGTGGACTATTTTTATGATTTTCAATTGAAATAGAAGCCATTGAAGTACTGGAGTGATTTTGGTGATTGGATTATTCTATCGACTTTCTAGATAGATTATGTGAATTATATCCAATATGGTGTTGCAGATGGCAGCCTACGCACTTCACACTCTAGTACTTTGCGTGTTTTTTGTGTTCATTCTGCTTTCTGCAGAATGCAAGGAACCACATGCTTACAAAAAATATTGTCATTTTCCTTTTTATATATTTACACTTAAAATGTCTTCGTTGAGATCAAAGTTGAACCAGTCCAACTCTTTGTGTCCACAAAATTTGGTGAATAAAGCTGACTCCGATAATCCTGCTATAATGCAGGACTACCATCAGCATGGAATTTGCTGTTTTTAATTCCTTGCTGAACTGCTTTGACATGGATAAAGTTGCACCTCCACACCATCAACTCTTTCTTGTGGTCACAAGCACAGGAGGAAATCACAAATCTCGATTTTTCCCATTATATTCTCTGTTTTTCTGTGGATGTTGCAAGCACAGCGAAAACATCTTCTTTTGCATGTAGCCTTGTTTATCCTTGAAACCTGAGAAGGCCCTGTCTTTTCACTACACGCATGCACAAAGCCTAACACACCCATGTTATAGGCCTACCTGGATAGAATTGAAAAGCCATAGCCTTACTACTGTTACCTTAGGTTAGGTTCATGTTACTGAATCACATTCCAGGAGACAAAACAATTGCTGTGTTTATCCCAGTGATGCCCAAAATAAAGGGAAACCTCCTGCCGGGAAAGACGATGATGATTAGCTGTAACTGCAGAGAATTCAGAGGGAAATGTCAGGTCTGCCTCTAAGGGATAAAAGGTTGTGTATTCATGAAGTTAGAAGAAATGTCAGGTCAGCTACTGCAAAACCAGCACAGCACAGCAACACATTTTTAATATATGCTGTTGTTCCCCATTTGGTTCCTCTAAGTGACACAAATCACATTTATTCAGAAATTTTCCAATTAGAAACAAAAAACATTAAAAAGAGCAGCCTCTGTTTTTCAGTTCTGCATGTTGACATCTTTTTATGCCTCTTGATCTGGTTCTTTTCTGTTTCTTTCACGCTGAAGTTATGGTAGTCCCAAAATGGTTTATTCTTTAGATTTGGCCCAAAATCTGATGGAGACACGGTGAAGGGAGCTAAATATTGGGGTGATGGCAAGGAGACCTGTCAGCCTCAAAGACTTAGAGGTAATTAGAAAAGATAAACGGTCAAAACACAAGTGGTAAAATGCTATTTTTTAAATAAAGTGTAAAAACTTTTTTTTTTAGTTGATACTCCTTTTGATACTCCTTTTACATTGTCCTATCTTATCTTACCTGTCTCATTTTCTATCAGAAGTAAACTTCTTGGTTGAATTATTTTTTTTCTATTACGGACATTACTGTAGATGTTTTACACAAAAAGTAATTAGGTCATGTTATACATTTTAGTTTTCAAAAAAGAACTGAAGCGGCAAGGGACGGAATCCAAATTATGCAAAAGGACCATCACTAACAATCATGAAGAGCTCCTAAAATGAATTGTTTATTTCAGAAGCTGCATTTGTCCTAAAATGAAGCAGGTGGTGACAGAGAACACAAAGAGCCTTAACTGATTTTGGCACTCGCTCCGTTTTTAAAATCAGGTCATCTGCAAATGGTTTCAACGTCTTCATTTGCATTGTTTTTTAACTGCTGTTTCACTCCTGGGAAAGATAATCCCAGTGCAACAACAGCATTATCTCATGCAAAAGAGGAACTGTGCCTTTCATACAAACAGAGATAGGTCAGGGATTGGCTGGGACACAGCTGCTCCTGCTGATGCCTGGCCTATCACTAACCTCGGGGGGGATGACGAGGAAGTCGAGTCATCTCAGCTGCCTGACTGCTGTTATCGTGGGCAGACATCAGTTCACCTTTGTGTGTCTGCACAGGTGACAGGACAGATGCAGACAGCCTGTCTATATTAAGGAGTCCACAGCTTATAGCAGCATCATACCGATACCGATAAGGAAGAGGATGTTTATTAGCTGTGAGTGTGGACAACAGAAGACAGTATTATTGGACTTCTGCTTGACTGAGACAAGACCTGGATTAAATATCTTTCCTGCTTCCTAGTTAACGTTACAGCAGTAGGAGGGAAATCATTTATTACAAAAAAAAACAGAGACAACCTTTGGGTTTATCATAGCTAGAAATAATTATGGATGAACAGAAGGTAGCACAAACACCAGATATTTAAATGAACAGAGACACAGAGCCTTTTTTTTTATATATCTGATTTTAAATCAGACTAAACATATTGCGTTTTAGATCAGCTGGGCTGCCAGATTAATGAGAAAAAGATTTACTTTTTATACCTTTCTCCAAAATCTGAGGTTTTCATACATTTCCTTAGTATTTGGGAGATTTGCATTATAAACTGTTTAGCTTGGGTCAAACTTACTGGATACTCCCCTAAGCTTCTGACAGTAGCTGGAATTTTGATCCATTTCTCCTGATAGAACTGGTGAAACTAACACAGGTATATACAGGGGTTGGACAATGAAACTGAAACACCTGGTTTTAGACCACAATAAATTATTAGTATGGTGGAGGGCCTCCTTTTGCGGCCAATACAGGGTCAATTCGTCTTGGGAATGACATATAAAAGTCCTGCACAGTGGTCAGAGGGATTTTAAGCCATTGTTCTTGCAGGATAGTGGCCAGGTCACTACGTGATACTGGTGGAGGAAAACGTTTCCTGACTCGCTCCTCCAAAACACCCCAAAGTGGCTCAATAATATTTAGATATGGTGACCAATCTTTCACCAGTCTTGCTGTGTGTATTGGTGCATTGTCATCCTGATACACGGCACTGCCTTCAGGATACAATGTTTGAACCATTGGATGCACATGGTCATCAAGAATGATTCGGTAGTCCTTGGCAGTGACGCGCCCATCTAGCACAAGTATTGTGGCCAAGGGAATGCCATGATATGGCAGCCCAAACCATCACTGATCCACCCCCATGCTTCACTCTGGCATGCAACAGTCTGGGTGGTACGCTTCTTTGGGGCTTCTCCCCACCGTAACTCTCCCGGGATGTGGGGAAAACAGTAAAGGTGGACTCATCAGAGAACAATACATGTTTTCACATTGTCCACAGCCCATGATTTGCGCTCCTTGCACCATTGAAACCCGACGTTTGGCATTGGCATGAGTGACCAAAGGTTTGGCTATACCAGCCCGGCCGTGTATATTGACCCTGGTGGAGCTCCCCGGACAGTTCTGGTGGAAACAGGAGAGTTGAGGTGCACATTTAATTCTGCCGTGATTTGGGCAGCCGGGGTTTTATTTTTTTTGGATACAATCTGGGTTAGCACCCGAACATCCCTTTCAGACAGCTTCCTCTTGCGTCCACAGTTAATCCTGTTGGATGTGGTTCGTCCTTCTTGGTGGTATGCTGACATTACCCTGGATACCGTGGCTCTTTATACATCACAAAGACTTGCTGTCTTGGTCACAGATGCGCCAGCAAGACGTGCACCAACAATTTGTCCTCTTTTGAACTCTGGTATGTCACCCATAATGTTGTGTGCATTTCAATATTTTGAGCAAAACTGTGCTCTTACCCTGCTAATTGAACCTTCACACTCTGCTCTTACTGGTGCAATGTGCAATCAATGAAGACTGGCTACCAGGCTGGTCCAATTTAGCCATGAAAACTCCCATACTAATATGACAGGTGTTTCAGTTTCATTGTCCAACCCCTGTAGGCCGCCTTGCTCATGCACCTTTTCAGCTCTGCGCACAATCATTCTTTCGGATTAAAATCTAGGCTTTGTGTTGGCCACTCCAAAACATTAACCGTGTTGTCCTAAAGTCACTTCGTAATAAACGTGCCAGTATTATTGGTGTCATTGTCCATTTGGAAGACCCATTTGTGCCCAACCCTTAACTTCCTGGCTAATTTCTTTGGATTTTGCTACAATATTTCCACATAATGTTCTTTCCTCATGATGCCATCTATTTCATTAAGTGCACCAGTCCCTCCTGCTGCAAAACACCCCCTTTCTGAGTGGCGTTTCAACCCATGTTGGTGCAGGACTTATATCACTGTGGACAATAGCCCATTTTCCATTGCTTGTGGATAGAAATTTACCCAGGTAATATTTCTTTCCTGGGTCCTTTCCAGCCCCCCTCTTCTGTGGCTTCGGCTGTGTTCAGCCCAAGTCACAATTTTACAACGTTTTTCAGCTGCAGCAAAGACCAAGGTGACATTTCTACTCCTATCACTATTGCTCTGCTGTGATCACTGAGTGAGGCTGAGCCAGCTGACCAGCACTGACTCTGCAGGGTGGTTGGCCAACAAGTGCTGCTGAATGTGTGTGCGTGGTTGGTTAGAGTATAAGGTGGTCCAGCAATAAAGCTAGCAGGCAAAAACAGGGTTAAAGGGCAGGAAGTGCAGGGGAGCCAACTCTACTGACATTGCAAACTTTAAATACTCAGACACACAGATGCAGGGAACTGCTCCTTAATAAATATCAATACTGCTCCATCTCACTGCTCACTAACTCTGTATTTAACTTTAGATCTTTATTGTTTTATTTTCTTTTGTAAAAAATATTGTTAAACTGTTTTGTTTTAAAATCTATATGTATGAATAGTTGTGAACTGTGGGCAGGACCAGATCATCTGAAGAAAACCAACTCAGACGCAGTGACAGATAAAATACATTCTTCCACCAACATACTGATCAGCACTAGCTAAAGCTGCACATGTACAGTCTGAGGGAGAGGGACGGGCTGGCGTAAAACTCGGATATTTTGACTAATTTGAGCAAATTACACTATTAAAATAAATCCGTCTATATCCACTTATTCTGGGGTCTGATGCCCATCACCAGTAGTCATTGGAGCAGAAGGGGGTACACCCTGGACGGGTTGCCAGCTCATCACAGGGAAGCACACAGGACAAACAGCCATAGATGCACATGCTCATACCAAAGGGCAATTAAGAGAGACCAATTACCCTAACAGTTTGGAGTACCAAGAGAGAGAATCCTCACATGCACAGGGAGAACACGCAAACCATGCAGAGAAACACCAGGCCAGAATTCAAACCCAGCACCGTCTTGTTGCAAAGCTACCATGCAGTCCACTACACTATTAAAATAAAAATGTAAAATACTTTAGCATGATTTAATTAATAGATTATTTTTGAACAAGGGGGACTTACATACACAGCTGACTGACAGCATGTAGGAAAAGGTGAAGAAGGAGCAGCATTTGCAGCATCTAACAGGAATCCGGACCATATCTAATCAGGGATTTAAAATGTGCGATCAGAAGTCAAAACTAGCATCTATAAGAATGCTCACCTCAATTGGTGGGAGTCCAGAACTTTGACTTTTTGCAAGCACACATACAATGAGCACATTTTAATAATGAAAGCAGCAGCACACATCAGGAAGTCTGAAGCAAACAGACCTGTTATTAATCAGGAGGCTGGAAATAATCAACGACACAAATCCAGGCTTATATTTCTCAGCTTTGCTTGGAAAATAAAGACAGATTGTTGCACCAGAATTGACTTTGCAAGAAATAAAAACCCTTAGTGAATCTGCCCCTCCCCGCTCCTCTCAACAAGGTTTCTTTTATTAGTGCATTTTACATGGAAAACTGGAAAAAAACGGGTTTTCCGACCAAAACAAGAAAACGGGAAATCTATGAATCAAAAAGACTCCACTATTTAGAAAGGATTTTGTTTGCTTTAGCATAGCTGAAACAGCACCCCCCCCGCAAAATCAAAAAGGCCCCACCCCGGCCCTTG
The DNA here is from genome assembly GCA_036173005.1 of Crenichthys baileyi. Taxonomy (NCBI): domain Eukaryota; kingdom Metazoa; phylum Chordata; class Actinopteri; order Cyprinodontiformes; family Goodeidae; genus Crenichthys; species Crenichthys baileyi. Next base: position 1,044,056 of record JAHHUM010000873.1, read on the forward strand.
TCATGCTTTCATAATCATTTGGGGGGGCCATTTGGGTCATTTAAACAGAAAGCATCAAACAGAGTATATGGACTGCTGAGCAGATGGCTAAGTATTCCCGGAGTTTAAATGCTCACACCGCAATTTACTGGCAGATAATGGTTTAAAAATTGGCAAAATTTAAAGGCATAATTTTTTTGCCCAATGCTGGGAAAAATTTTCTAAGGTATTTTATGATGTCATTTCGGGGCTCCATAAAATCCCGGGGGGCTTAAAAAAAAAATGGAAATTCCCCAAAAAGAGAAAAAGAGTTAAAGCTCTGGGCTAGAATTCAGGAATACAGTAGACCCAGTAGGCACAAAAAAAAGTTGGCTTGATTTTCAAAAACACCTGAGAAAAAGCACCAAAAAGAAAATCCAACACTATCTCCCCCCTCCCCACAGGCAAAGCCCAAACATCGAGTGTTTTTGAACAATCTTTTTTCCCTTTTTTCTTTTTTTCTGTTTGGCTTTTTCACCGGGAAAAACCCCCTGGGGACCCCCTTTTTTTTTGGTTTTGGGTTTTTTGTTTGCCAGATGTCCCGGGTATAAGGGTCCTTTTTTTGGGCCTAGCCTTTTATTTTTTTCGGGGGGGGGCCACTTTGTTTTAACGAAAAAAATATGAGGGCTCACCCAGGTGCCCTGAATGGTCTTTGGGATCGGAGACTGGAGGGAATTAAAGCTTCATGAGAGCGTCTGAAATCCCTTTTACCTTAGTGATCACTGAGCTGGAGATTGGTTTGGGGTTTTTTAGGGGCGGGTTTTTCCATCTCTTCCTTTTAAAAATTTTGAGGGAAACTCTTTTAGAGTATATCTCTAGGCAGATAAGCTGATTTTTATTTCCCCTTTTCCCTTTGAAAAAGGGCTAAATTTTCGGGAACTGGATGAAAAGTGTCTTTTGGGCCATGTTTCAATTCTTGCTCCCCGGGGGTTTTTTCTTAGTTTGGGGCCCTTGGATTTTTGACTGGAACTTTTTTAAAAACAAAATGATTTGATAAAAAACCATTCCCCCTTTTTTGCCCCTAAAACCCAGGGGTTTTAGGGTGGGGCTGACCTGCGGAATTTTTTTTTGGGGCAGCCTCTAACATTTCTCTCTTTTCTGGATAGCCATGTATTCACCCATCTTCTCATTTCCCTTAATTGTTTGAAAAAAGCTCCCCCCGGCATTATCTGTCCCCCCCATGTGCCCAAAGGGGAAATGGGGGTTGCAGGGAATTTTTAAATTTTTATTTTCCCCACACACGTTTTTTCTTAAGGGAAAAAAAAGTTTGGGTTTCTTTTCCATCCAGCCCTTTTTCCATCTACGTTTGCTGTATCTTCTACATGGATGGTGGCAAATATGAAACGGGACTTCTTATTACTTTGTTTTTGCCAGTCGTCCAAAAAGGCCATATTTGTAGAGAGCATATCTCATAGTTATCCTCTTGACTGATTTGCCCAGCTTATCAGTGATTTTCTGCAGCTCCTTAGAGTTACCATGTTTTTTTTTGGCTGCTTCTCTGATCAATGCACTCTTTGCCATGGCTATCAGTTAAAGGGAAACGCCATTTTTCTTTGGGAGGGGCTGTTTTGGGGGGGTTTTGCCTAAAGGTGGGACAGGAGAGAGCAGTTTTGAATACCTTTGGGAATGCTTGTTTTAAATAGGAACCCAAAATGTTGTATTTACACAGCCTCAACGATTATATAACGTTTCTTTTCAGCTGGTTAAAGTTTTGTGTTGAAACAGATGTAATTGAGTTACCCAAGAGGCTCTGCATGTCTTTGGGTTGAATGCCTTTTTTAAAAGACTTGCCCGGCCCCAAAAGCGCCTGTTCCCCAAGTTTTACACAAAAATCTTCCCGATCAAAGACAGCCGCTGACGGCGAGAAATTTGGTTTTAGGGTTTGGCCGCCGCTTCAAAACCCCCAAGGGAAAGACTTTTTAAATTTAAAGTTAAAGAGGAAACTTTCAAGGGGGCGGTTTCCCAAAAAACATCTGTCAGGGGGGGAGGGGAAAAAAAGGGGCTTTTAAAACCCAAACATTTTTTCCCGGTTTTTTTTTTGGGGGGTCTTCTCTTCACTATGTAACACTACTCTAATGAAAGCTACCAGGACAAGGTACACTGTTTAGCTTGTGTGTGGCTAATCATCTAAAACAAGTGCAAATGCTTTTATTTTCACATACTTTGCGAAACTTCCTGTAATTTCCAGTAGATGGGTTTCATTGTAGGGCCACCACCCAACAATGAAACCAGTCCCGGACGGGAGTGTCTGGGGAGAAAAGTCAAAATGGGGGCTTATTGTTTTGGGTTCCTTTTTAAAATTATTTAAGTTTTCCCCTTAAAAATTTTTTTTCCCCTTTTTCTGTTCAGCCATCTAACAGTTTATGATGCAATCTCAGAGGAGTATTTGGGGCCCCCTACCAATCCCGCCCAAAACCGGCCTTTGGGGAAGGGCCAAAAATCCATTAATGACCCACAGCTCTTTTGTTTGCTTGGCTTTAATAAGGGAAACTGGGTTCTTTCTATGGAAGTGGCTATGGAAGTGCTGGTTATAAAACCCAATTTGGGGGGATCTTTGGGAAATTTTTTAATAACAATTTAAAGATATAACGGGGGGGTTTGTTTAGGGCCCTTTTTCCAGCCAAAACTGTCCCCTCTATCTTATGTACATTGGTGATTGTGTTCTATACGAACCCGGCGCAAAAGGGCGTGCCGGTGGGCCCGGGATATGGGAAAACCTTTAGGGGGATAGGGCCCCCCAAGACAGATTACAAACCCCCTGTAAAAATTTCAAGTTGCTAAAGGCAATGTTTACCCAATACAACCAGCAGGGTTTTTGTAGGGCTATTAAAAAAAGACTTTGGGAAGGGGGTAAAAAAAAACATTTTTGAAAATGGTTTTTAAAGCCAAAATGGGCTTAGGGTTTTTGGGGGCTGCATCCTTTAAAGGCCGCATTTTAGGCTTCTTTAAAAGGGTACTCCCAAAAGCGGGACAAAAAATGGGTCCTTCTTTTTCCCCCCAAGGATTTGGAAAAGGTTTTTGTTCCCCGTGTATCCTCTACTCACCCCCTTTTCCCCCCCCGATTTTCTGTGGGGGCCCTAGAGGTTTTGGTCGGAGTTCTAAAGGAAGTAGCAATAGCAGAGGGGAGAGAAAAGCTTTTTGGGTAAGGTTTTGGGTATATTCCCTTTTTTCTGTGAAAAAAAATTTTAACTTTTAGAAGGGTTTTTTGGGGGGAATGGGAGCTGTGTAAAACGGGAAAAATCTCTTCAGTTTTACCAAGATATTGTTTTGTGAAAAAAAAAGGGGCTTTTACGTGTTTGGGGGGAAAAGTCCCGCTCTCATTGCGCTAACAACCGGTTCGCCTCGCCAGGCCCGTCAGCTGACTGGGGGAAACGAGGGGTCGGGTTTTAGTGGGGGGGGACGCCATTTTCCCCCCTCCAAATTTTTTTCATACGGGGTGCTGGGTTTTCACCAGTGAGGGGGGAAATTAAACCAGATATAATTCAGTCCCGAAATTTTTAAAACTTTATGACCCCTGGGGTTTGGTTTTTTTTTTTTTGTACTTTATAAATAAAAGGGTTTAAACTTGGTTCAGGGAAAATTATTTTGTCCTTGTTTTTTTTTCTATTGTTAAAAGTTTTTTCCAAAAATTTGTTGGGGTTTTTCATCAATATACTTTTCTTTTTTTTTATCTATGAACATAAAATTATTTTAACATTTTAAATGGCTGATTACTGAGCGGGAATAAAATTGGAGAATAAAACACAAGCATTTTTAAAGGAAAAAAAAGGGTTATAAGCCCTCCGGAAGGGATAAAAGGGGGAAATAAAAACCATGTGCAGTTATTTCAGTGGAGACAAAGGGATTTAAAAAAACCTTTGGGGTCCCTTTTTACAGCTTTCACAGCTCTTTGCTTTTTCTGTCACGGTTGCTTAGGAGGTGAAAAGGGTAGAACCCTCCTCAGACTTCCGATAACTTCCGCTGGGGCTATTTAGGGGCCCCCACTCGGGGCCCCCGTAAAACCAAAACCTTCATAAAGGGTTTTCAGGGCCCCTGAATTTTGGAAAACAGGGGCCCAAGACACTCCACCCCATGGATGACATTTTAGGTTTGTACAAAAAAATGGAGTAGAAATGTTTAAAATGTTCACTGTTTTTTCAAAAACCTTTCCACGTCTCTTGTACAATTTCTTGTACAGTTGCCTTCAGGTGGGCCCAGTTGAATTGAATTAACAGGGTTTTAGGCAGCAGAGTGGCTGCAGCCACATGTGCTGTTCACATTACACACTGGCAGTTTGTCTAAGCGGCAGCAACTGGCACTGAAACCCAACTCTCTGTGTGGGTGCTACATTTAGAACAGGAAACACAGGGTGAGAGGTTCAGCGGCAGTAAAGGATTGAAAGGCTGGAGACTGACTGAGGGGGAGCCACTTAAATTTAACAATTAAAGTAACCCCACTGGGCCACAGGGTCCTGCCATTCATCTGCTGCTGTGGGAGAGAAAGAGAAACCACACAAAACGCTGGGCAGGTTTAGGATTTTTTTGTTTGTTATTTTAATGGAATGTATCTTTTTGAGGTATGAAAATAGATCTCCGTGGAAATAAGAAATTGGACAGTAGTTCCTAACGGTGCGGAATGATGAAAACAGGAAGGCATGTTGGAGAAGGATCACGCAGCTACGTTAGCTAAAGGGCATAGCTTTGGCCCTGTGTGGGAGATGACGGCAACACAAAGGCATGTGTTGGATTAACTGTGATACACTGGCAAGCGGTGGGAGACCCTCCCCGGAAAAAGGAAACATCATGAGCCACAGTGAGATAAAGCATGTCCTGGTGCAACACAAGACATTTCTAAGGCTGCTGTCTGCCGTGTGTGACTGAATGTTGCTCTGTGCCAGCCTTTACATGTATTGTTATGTTTTCTTTCTTATCAAAGCTCTAACTTTTCTTCATAATATAAATCATATTTGGAATTTTACCCAGGCCTTCAAAAAAACTGAGCTGCAACAGTGACTTATTGAGATATATGTTTGTTTCCTTCCTTATGCAATTAACACAATATAGATTCTTCCAACATGTTTATTATTTTGTTATTTGAGTCATACAAAACCCGCTGGATGTAATTATAAGTAATGGACAAGGATTACTGTCCCCCTCCAGTAAATAATTATGAAAATTAATTAGCTTGGAAAAGAGACGCTCTAAAGCTTTTAAATTATAGAGCTCTGTTGTTATCATCAATACGCAATCTTGTAGAATGACTTGTGTGTAATCTTATAATATGGTGGTGCTCTATGTTTAGGACGTTTGCCACGACAGTGTGTGCTATATCAACATATATTTACATGCTGATTTGAAGATTTTGCGCCAAATAGTCAGCAAACTAAATAAAATTATTGCTTTAACTCAGAAATCCCAACATGGTCCTAGGAATGCATTCCAGTTCCATGTTGGATTTGCCGATGGCTGTGCTTGGTGTCCAGGTTAATAGTAGACAATCAGGTTATAAGACAAAGTAGGCAGCCATTTTGGATTTTGAGATCGAGTTGGCGAGGAACCTTCGTATGACATTATAGAGCTGTTCCAGTTCATTTTTTCTGGCTCAGAAATTTCTGAAGTTCCAATAGTAAAACACAAATGAAATTATACTGTTCTGGTAAAGCTGTTGGTATCCTAACAAAGTAAACAGCTAGAAAGCTAGCTTAGCTTGCTGAACTGCCAGGTCCTTTCACCAGGAAAAAAATAGCTATAATTGCCCTAATGGCTAAAATTATTCATTCGCCAATTCTTATCTCCATTTCATATCTACACATCAACACTCTGTTGTTTCACACTTCCATTTTGTACCTATAAACTATTATGCACCCATTTAGTTGAACAATTGGCCATTTATTTTTTTGGTAACTTTGGTAAAATTGTTATGTTTACTATTTGAAATACATGCAGATAACAATGGTTCTCTGTTCCGTTTATTTGTTTAAACTCTAAAGGAACATTTTCACTAATAAAAGGTGCAGCGAGCCACTGGTTTAACAAAATACTTTAGGTCAGCAGTGCAAGTTAACACTTCAGACCTGCAACATTGTGGGGCAGCCACATTGGATCTTGAACTCGGACCTGCTTAAAGACCTTCGATTTACAAAGTCGGAAATCTGTCGTTCTTTGTGGATTTCCAGCTGGGATGTCAGAAAGTCAAAATGTGTACAAAGTGTACACAAGTGTACAAAACAAGCGCATCATAAGCTGAAAAAGCATAAAGCTTCTACAATGGCTTAGTTCACTAACCTCCTAGCACCTGTCGCCCAGAAAATAAACTTTAACAGAATTACCCATTCACAAGCACAACAAACTTCATTAAATAGCACCAATTTTATAGATAGTGACAATCCCAGTGTGGCTGTTTTTCAATAATGTCTAAGTTGAACGTAATTTTAGGTTTCTACTTAGATGTAATCCAAGCATTGAAACTGTTGCTGAAGCAGCTCAGTTTTTCAAAATGTCAGTTTAACCTTATTGTACATAGTTAAACACCAGCGTATGTCCTACACTTAAGAACATTACAAATGCAGCAAAAGAAAACGACTGACGCACACAGTGGAAACACTAAAATACACTGTTGTGATCAAGCATATAAAACCAATTGTTCATATATAGAGCAGGATCATATTCTCAATCTATACATGTTTAGTGTAGTGAGGGGAAACACTGCACAATAAGAGAAATGTATCAAATGAGTCTTTGGCTCAGTTAGAAAATAAAACCAGGAGTATTGACATGTTTTATCCATAATGAGCTGGTTAGGCTAACCTAGAGCCACCATCCGCAGATATGCAGCCTCCCAGGAAGCGATTAGAAAATCCTTCCTAAAAGCTAAAGGAAGGACCGCTGTGTCACTAGACGAGCCTTCCTTCACCGACATCTCTTGAAAGTTTCCGGCTTCGTAACCTTTAGGCAACATCACGAAACGCTTCCTTCAAGTCCGAGTGTGTTAGGCGTTCCAAGTTTACCGAACGTTTCCTGTTCCACTCCAGCAACTCCCACACTTGACATTCAAAGACAAAACATTTTTATAAAAAAAATATATACACATCAAATAAATAAGGGACAAACCCATTGCACAGTAGAATATAGATGTTTTCTCACATGCTTTTAGTCCATCAGTCTTTTGTGAAGTAAGTCTCTGTATTGAAAAAGAGGGAGGTGGGCTGGTGTGTGGTGACCACAACATGAAACGGGGGACGTTCTCCTGGAGGATGGAGCTTGGTGAAGTAGCAGCAGGGGGAGATGAAGCCTGGGTTCAAATTCTTCCTCGGCTGAGTGTCAAATTCACCTGTGGATGCAATCAATTAGAATGACTGTGGTTTGCAGAGAAGAGGAGAAAAGGTAAAACCATTCAGGCCATGCAGTCACAAGAATGGGAGTTTTTACAGTTTTATAGAGCAAATGTAAGCATAATTATAAAATATATAGACTTATCGCCTATAAATTAAACAATCAGACTAGGGAAGTACAAGATAATGCTAGTGTGAAAACAAACCCGTGGAAATGGTTGTGTCTGATATGTGTTGAATGGTTTTCTTCCCTGGGGGGCATGTCATATGTGTCAGTGGCACCCCTAGGGGGACAGTTCAGAATGTTTTAACGTTAGGTTCTGTAAAGTTCTAATCAGTAATACTTCCCTTACATGTAGTGGACAGCTGTCATATTGCAGTAAGTTTGTAAAAACAAATCCTCTGAGCAGTGGTAGGTTAGTCAAATGGACCCTGTATCCATGGAACATAATGTTGTTTTAACAGTTACTGAACATCTACACTTTCTCAAGGGGCTGTGTCAGTCTGCCGGGTCAGCTGATCATGAGCCCACCAGGACAACTTCCAGTCAACTAAGAGACCCGGAAAAAAACAGGAAAAGACCATCTTCAATGCCATTACACAAACGACAGCCTGTTGTAATCCAAATGTTTCCTCACCTCTTGGTGGATTTAGAGCAGATTGAGGAGTCGCATTTGCTGAAGAGGATTGATAAGTCCAGCAGGGTCAACTGATGCAACTTTAGCGGTGTGACAGACACTGGTCAGCAGGGAAACGACTACAAAGACAATCATCCTTTGTGATATGTGCTAATATGGCGCTGTCTAATAGGAAAGTGAATTTTTATTTTTATTTTATATATAAATTGCTAAAATGGGCTTGAACATTGTGTCCGTCTGACTAGCTGTTAGCTTTCCACAGCACTTAGTATTAATTTACTTTCCTACAAACACACAGCGATACCTAATCTGTCTAGAGGTAAGGGAACTATTACCGACTATAACATCGCAGAACCTCTCTTCTAAAACTCTAAACTATCCCTTTAAGGACTTTAATATTGACAGTGTAAGAACTGTAAGAAAATATTACTGTACACCATGGGCTTATGATTTAGTGCTAAATTGCAGGAATATTTTTGTGATTTTTAAGAACTCGTTACAAAATACGATTTTTTAGCAGAAAGTGTTTCACAGGGGAAGGGCATGTGTGTATGGCTGTGTCAGGCAGCAGAAAGAGGGTCTTGTCCAGATCACCAACTGCTGCCTATTAGTGAAAACGTTTTCTACTACAATCTCAGCAAAGATGAAAGCCCTATGTGGCCTGAGGCGTAAGCAAAGTGAGCCACTGCTTAGGGCCTCCCGGCCAGCAGGGGGCCTCCAAGAGTCATTGAATACTAACAGTCTAGATTACAGACCTTGTTTTGTTGACATTTGTAGTTTATGGAGAATGAGGCAAATTTTACATTTGCTCCAGTGTTATTTAAACAAGACGTGGGAGAATTTAAAATTCCTCATTTCAGTTTAGATTATTTATAAGTGAAAAAGTTTTAAGAACTGAGAAGTATACTGTGCGTACATATGTGAAGAAAAAAAAACTATTTTATAGTGGTGTTAGTAGAGTAATAATTTTATGCCGCTACTGTGTTTAAAAACCTTCTATTACTTGCGTCAGAGCTGGGCTCATGTTTTATCCACACTAGCTGATTTCTCTATGTGACTTCAAAACAATCAGCTAAACTGTATTGAGTCTGTATTGAAGCGCTCTACATAATGACTGCAGGACAAACGAATTTAAAGAAATTACTTAGTCGCTGCAGAATATTTACACCTTTTACCTTTTAAAACACATAATCTTACTTATCCACTAAATAATGCAAGCTGATTGACACAAGAGTAATCCAGTCAATTTAAAATTCATCTTTAGCTCTTAAGGTACCTCTAAAATCACTTTTTCTTCAGTGACGCTGCTGTGCTGGCTGGTGGGCTCCTAAATCAAATCCTGCCCAGGGCCCCCTTTAACCTTGGGTCAGCCCTGATGAAAACAGTCTCTGCTGGGACAGAATTGGGCAGATGTGGCACATTGAAAACTGGATTCCTTTTAGCAGTTTAAAAATACAGTAACTGAACTATATTTGAATGGGTTCACACATCGATGTTGTGTTAGAACCTCACAAACCAGCTGCTGCCACAGAGAGCCACGTGTGTGGAAATCTGAGAGCGGAGCTCTCCTCAGCAGTAAGAGCTGCACTACATCATGGTGCAAATTTGGAAGTTATCCTATGCAGCAACACCTCAGGAGCTGTCATGCTTTAAATTACTACTTATCTGAATTTAACTTGGCCTACTCTACTTTGATTTTAATCTGTGAGCCTTTCCGTCTAATTAGTCAAATGTTAATACATATATGTTAAACGGATCATTACATGTTTTTAATTTAAGAACTCAATTAAATAAGTACAATTATGAAATATCAAATTACATCAGTAATGTTGCCCTTTTTGTAATATATAGTTTGACATGCCTGATTTTTGCTGTTGGGTTCCTGAATATAAACCCCCAATTTCTCTCATTGTCTCACCGCTGAAGGCGCGACGGTGTCTGCGGGGCTCGCCGCGGGTCACGCCACGCTCGGGGAGCTCCGGACGGTCTTCTGTCCGGGCATCTGCACGACGAGCAGCTGCTGCTTCTGCCGGGTGGATTTGACGGCGAGGATCGCCTGCCGGTTCTTGTACTGGACCATCTGCAAGGTGATCTCCGCGTTCCAGCCCTCGTCCTGCGGGCACCTGAAGTCGATCTCCTTCCCCTCCGTCATGACCACGGTGAAGTACACGTACTTGCCCTTCCGCTCCACGCAGTCCACCGTCTTCATGTTGGCGAAGTGGAGCTCCTTGACTTTCCCCGTGTCCCCGCCGCCGCTATGGTGCTGCTGCGGGTGATCGTGCTGCTTGGGCGGCAGCAGCAGCACGCCGTCCTCGGTCAGAACGCAGTGCTTCTTCTTCCAAAGCTGCAGCAGCCCGTCGCTCCGCTTCTCCAGCAGACCCTCCTTGTACACCTTCCTGCCGTTCTCCAGCATGTTCGGCCGAACGCCGCGGACTTCCAGCCTGCTGACCGCTTCGCTGAACGCACGGACGCTTGATCGATTGCGCTCTATCCCGGAGAGGCTGCAGGCATGGGCTGCAGCTGTGACTGCTGGATGTGGAAGAAGATCCTGACTACCGGTCTGCCTGCTGGTCACTGTTTGTGGAACGGCTTTTGGGGGCGGGAGGGGTCTGGAGAAGTGCACCGCCCCCCTCAGTAAAGTAAAACCCCCGGAGACCATGGAAGCCCGGTCATTAAGACTCCCTTTTATACTACACAGCGAGACCTCCATCGTCCCAGCTGAGATTTTTATGCCTGCCTTTAAAGTTTGCTAAAATCCTTTGTTGCAGCATAAAATCTTCTACTTTTGACTATTTGGAGTCTTTGACGCTGTGTTCACATCCATCCTAACTAGTTCTAATCTGCATCACTTTCACACTGTCGCATTTATTATATCACTGCTGCTGCTCGCCTTTTTACTGTATATTTGATGCTTGATGTGCTTATGTGGTCATATTCCATTTCCAATGCAAACCCCGTATTGTCCGTGAAGCACGGTTTAAATGTAGCACTACAGCGCCCTCTGGCGGAATTTACAGATCCTTGTGCAAAAGAAAACTCCAAAGAAGCGCTGGAACTTTCTCCACCGGAACAGTTCGGGATTTCTGAAGTGAGGTTCTTTTAAAAGGGCTATAGCTCTCTTGTAACATGTAGTTTGGTGGAGTGCTGTTTTGATACTTCTTCTCCCCAAATCTCCAAAAGATGTGTGATGTCTTGAACTATGAGGGAGAATTATCATACAGAATGCCATTTGGTTTAAATGTATTTTGTTTTGTGAAATACAGAAATAGTTTAAGATATTTAATTTTTTTTATAATTTTAATATGTGCCTTCCGGCTTAATTGTTATTCCCAGAAAGTCATCTTTCACTTTCATCTATCCTTTGCGAATATTTGCTAAATATGATAAACTTAGGTTCAGTTCAACTGATCGATTCTTAAAGTCATACTGCTCTTTGATATTTATTGCGCTTTCCACGTCTTTTAGGTCACCAAGGATTTTTCAAAACAGCAAAAAAATTGGTGTAGTCTACAAATACAAACTGAAACAGTTCCAAAACTTTACAGATTGTATTACTGTGTAATATGAATGAATTAGGACCAAGGATGGAACCTTGAGGGACCCCACAATTGATTTTGAGTCTTCAATCATTTTAACTTATTGGTACTGAACTTCCAGATAACAGGTTAGCTATGAGTGTGCTCTCCCTCCACTACTCTCCAGTTTCTGTAGTAATTAAGTGTTAATAGCGTCAAATGTTTTTGAAATAAACATTTCCACAGTAGTTCTACTATCCAAGGAAGAAGAAATGTCTTCACGCAGTTGCATTACTGCTATTAAGGTGAACTGATTACTTCCTAATTCCTTATTGATGACAGAGTTCTATCCAATCTGATCATTTACCTTTGAATTTCTGAACACTGTTCAGTATTTATTTTTCATGTTTCTTTTACCAATAAATATTGAATACCATCAATAATAGTTTCTAGGTCAACAAAGGGGGGAAATCTCAGTAGCTTAAGTACAACCTACTTTAATAAAATTGTACTTGAATCCATTAGGAACATGTTATTTTATTTTTACAAGTGTTTCTGCTGCATTCTGCTCTAATAGTTCGCAATAACCCCTTATAAGGTTCTGCGTATTTTATTGTTTTCAGAAATTTCTTTTATACATTTTTCTTTTTGCAAGCTTTGCTGTTCCCTTTGTAATTCAGGATTTAGTTTGTTTTGCTTCTGCATTTAAGTCACTGGAAATATTGCTACATATAAAAAATAGCTAAGATGCCTCATAAGATGTGTATGGATCCTCATAAGCATCAACTTCTTGCCAGTTAAGTGTTTTTAGTTCCACCCCTTTGGCATCAATGGCTTCTATCGGTTATAATGCGGTGCAAAAGATCACAGTAAATCAACCGTTGCCAAAGATTATAGTAAAATCTTGATTTTCTGTGGCCATTTGGATTCAACAAATCCATATTTAACATCCATTTCTGTAGGTAAACTATCAGATTTATTTGTAGGTGTTTCAAACATGCTTGTTATTTGACAGCTGTATCAACATAAAGTCCAACTCTGGCCTGTTTCCTCTTTCAGTTGTAAATAACTTCTATCATTTCATTTCTCCAGCAGAACATTTTTCATCATCAAGCCAACTTTCAGATGCATTCAATTTGTTAAACTGACAAGCTATTGTTTTATCTCTAGAAAGAACTTCTGGTGAAGTGTATTATTGATAACTTAATGTCCAACTTTCACCTTACTAATTGAAATGTTTATCAGTATAATATTAACTAGTATAGATATTCCCTTTTTGTCCCTTCAGGGAAACTTTCGGTTTAATTTGGTTCCGATCCATTTTGGTCTGTTGACTCCTATAAAATATGGCACCAGCTTAAACTGAAGTAACAGCCGCAGTTATCAAACTTCCTTTCAAATACATTGAGTAGATTATAGAACATTGGTACAAACTTATGATTTATGTATTTAAGGACCAAATCTGCAAAAATATTGAAGGGATGAAATGACTAGCACCTGGTGTGGAGCCTCCTGCCACAGGAATCTGTTAACTAGGCTATGGATTCTGACCCAGAGGTTTACAGGGAAACTAATGATTTAGAGGGTAAATAGAGGTAGGAGGCAGCACACCAACATAGATGTTCCTGCTAGAATCGCTTACTAAATAAAAAAAATGTAAAGCATTTCCAGTCAGATACAGAAGCAGGTAAACACTTCTTAGTGTATTTGAAAGCTCAGTAAGAAATGTTTTACATGTTCTGTTCCTACACCCCCATTTCACACAGGAAGATCATTGGTGACAAACCACTTCCTGTGTAAAATATAAAACTATGCAGATTAACATTTGTACTGTTTCGCATAAACCTCCATGTTTTTAGGATTGGAGTCGCCTCAAGACAGTAGAAATCCGATTTGGTTTTGCCTTTAGCTTCAGGTTTTGGGTCCAGCTAACCTGGATTTATACTAAAGAAAGATAGTATGAGCAGAGTTCCTCCACATTTAATTTCCAATTCCCACAATTTTCCAGTGTCAAATTCTTTTTTTTTTCCTCTGCAATTAACCTTCAAACGCTTTAATAATTGAGCCGGTCTGCCAGTTCTATAAATCATGAAAATCTCGAAAGATATTTGAAATGCATCTAGAATAAACTGCTCCATTTCAGTATCTATAAGAAATGAACGTATGGTTTGTCAGTGCATACTGGAGTATCTAAAATAAATGCAGATCTAAAGCATAGTTTTGATATCAATAGTACCTTTTTTTTACTTCGTAAGAACGAACAAGTTTTAATGTTTTGTAGTCTCCAAAAGGGGAGGGGGAAAAACACTTACTTCCTGAGTGTGCATTCAGTTAATAACACTGGCTGTGATGTAGCAAAAGACATAGCATATTATTTAAACACGTTCAAGTAAAATCCGAAGCGTTTAGATTTTTGAAACGTTTCCTCACACTTGTCCAGACCTGGAAAAATAATAAAATAAGGTTCTATACTTTCAGACTCCATAGGAACCCTCAGAAGGGTGCAGGGCATAGAAAACCCTTCATAAGCACTTCTGTTTGCATCTGATAAAACTAGGAGTTTGGGCCAGTAAAATGAGAAATCTAATATTGCTATGAGTACAACTATTAAATCTAAATCCGTTCTCCAACACAGATCAAGCACGAAGTTCTCAGATCAGCTATCCAACTTCCAAGACAAAAAGCAGCATAATCTACAGCAGGTAAGATTACCTGCATTTAATTTTAACAGAACCTCACTTGAACATTTAGGTTTGCAAAAAACACACCAGAAAAATGTAACAAGGAGACATGTTTAACCAATTTATTCAGGAACATACACATACAGGTATGGAGTACATTAGTATTTTTGTAGCATAGCATTTTGCCTTGACAACAGCTGCTCAGAAGTGACCATATAGAGGCCTAATCGCATTTTCTCCCAATGAACATGATGTGAATGCTCCCTGCAGCATGAGAGGTACCATAGCTCTCCACAGTGGAGATGTTTAAGGTCCAACACAACCAACACCATGTGAAGGAACCGGGAGAGTGGCAGGCTAGGATTCCTCTTGGTAGTCCCTTCCTGGCTTTAAGTATTGCTCTGACGTACTTTTCTGTAGCATTCTTGGTAGAAAAATAAGGAAGAGGGCTGGAAGTGGGAATGGAGGAGGGTCAACGGTCCAAAGATGGCCGTACAATATCTCCCTTTCACAGTGAATTAAATAAATGTACAAAGGATTTCAACCACTGGGATTTAGTCTGGACAAGGTGGTGACACAAGAGGTCAGAGTGATAAGTAGGGATAGTAGATAGTGGGGTAGGTGAGTCCGGCACTTTATGCTTGTCCCTGTGCTACATCTGCCCAACGTTTTGATAAAACTTCTGAAGTGTGCCTCTTTCTGTAGGAAATGTAATGCACTTAAAAACCAGAGTTACAAGTTCAACTCTCCAGAGCGCCATTACACCATCATCCCTCAGGCCCTTTAGACAGAGAGTGACAAAGTGCTGCTTACAAGGAATACTCGGCTAACTGATGACAGGACACCACTGGCACAATACACACTAGTACAAAGTGCAATAAAAAAAGACGACAGCCACGCCACAGCGAGCCTAAGAAAAGCCTTAAGCGCAGGTTACTGGGACTGGTTGCCCCTCCCCCCATGGAACTGGTCATCCAGCAGAACCGAGCCACGTCAAGCCTCGTTCAACAGAAATCTCTGGAATGTTCAAGGGCCTCAACCGGGCTGTGCAGGAGCCCTGGGAGCAAGGGGGTCAACACAAGCTGTCCAGTTGAACAGTGGCAGACTAAGAGGTTCACCAAAGAGCCAGTCTGCTTACTGGAATGTATCGAGTGGAAAGCATGGAGGATGAGCTGCTCCAGTAGGCGGACAGAGACGCCAATTCTAGCACCCATGCTCCGGGGAATAGTAAAAGAATCGGATATATGGGAATGAACACCCAGCAGCAGGTTCTACATCTGAGGTTGGCAATGCTACAGTGTTAGTTCAAGTGCTCATGGCGCCAATAATGATAAAAAAAAAAAAAAATCAATCACCTGGGACAACCAGAACTAACCAACCTGGACCTTTGGTAGGAGGAACGGACAATAGGAGGGGGAGGGTTGTGTGAATTGATGCCACAATGTTGCAGTCTAAACCACAGCTGTTGTCCAAGAGCAAACACATCCAAAAACTTCACGAGAACCCAAACTAGTTTAGCAGTGAAGGAACAAGTTCATGCTGTTTGAGGGAGCTATTTTCCTGCAGTCTAACTATTGTACAGAGGAGGAAGAGGAGAAAACAGGTCTAGTAAAATATTATGTATATAGAGCCAAACAGCTCGCAGTATATTACCACTGGTTTTGTAACAAAAATCTGGAAACTTTGTCTTCAAATTCCCTACCAAGAAAAATACAAAACATTATAAGGCGATAAGTAACTATTTTTTAATTTGGTTTTTTTTTATTATCCTTTTTTAATTTGAGAAGCCAGTACAGTGCAGTCGATCCTCATCGCAGCCAGGCAAGGACTTACTGTTGCCTGCACTCAGCCGGGGGGGTTGCATCCTTCTGCAACAAATCACAACAGGGTGGGTTGTTAAGATCAAACTTCTCCGCACAGAAAAACAACCTACACAAAATAAGCCGCAGATAAAAAGCAGCTAGAAGTCAGAGATCATATTGGCTGGAAGGTCATGGTCAGCAGTGTCTATTTGGCCAATAAGAACAAGAGGCTCTGCTTCTGGGCTTCTGAGGCCGAGGAGGACATTTAGTAAAAAAAAAAACTAAAAAAAAAAAGTACTACATTACGAGTTGGACAGTCCAGGTGTTGGTGACGCTAAGTTAACCTTCTGTTTCGATTCATTTGATTCTAGTGGTTTGTGTGTCTGTACAATAAAAATGATCCGCTTTTCAAAAGGTTCTAAAATGTATTGCTCCAAAAACAACCCGTTTCAAACAAAGTCCATTTAATGATTCAATAGCTTGTGAAGCCAACTTCAGCGACAACGACTCGCTAGATGAATCATGGCATTGCTTCAGTTCACGGAGGCTTGCAGAACCCTCATAAGGTTTCACACCATTGCTTTCAATCGGGCTGAGGTCTGGACTTAGACTAGGCCACTGCATTAACATTTGTCAGGCGGTTCTAGATTGTCTGCTGTGTTTCAGATCATTTCCCAGTTTGGGCCAAGCTTTGAACCCATCTGACTCTAGAATATTTTGGTATACAAAGGCGTTCGAGCTCGACTTGGAGGTGGAGTAGCACCAACCGACGAGTGCAAGCCTCCTACATCCTGTGAGCCCGGATCATCACACCTCTACCACTGTGCTTGACCGTTGATTTGAGATTTGGACCCTGGTTATTTGGGCCCTTCTGTCCATTTTTAGTTTTGGTTGTTTGGTATCAGACTCTTCTCCAGGGTATAAAAAGCAGCCTGCCACCAGACATTTTGTACGTCGCCTGTTTGTTAAAACTGATCATTTCATAGCCACCAGTTCATGGGATTTACCGCACACAGCTCATCCATTATGATCTCATCATTAATGACTGTAGTGTGTTTATTTACACGCCGTGGGGAACAAATTTAGAACCTGACAAAGAGCAGATTTTTTATAAATTGTGATGAAGAAAAAAACTTGTGTACTTTTTAATCTTCTAGAAATCTTCATTCTTGCAACTCCAGACATCTAAGACTGGAGGTAAAAACAAACATTCACTTCTGCTTGTAGCTTATTGTCACACAAGTAATCATACATTTTGGTGCTGCAACGAAAAACTAAACTTCAAATTCTTTTCACATCTCAGGATACAGAACTTAGTTCCCAAACAGAACTAATGTCCCATCACACTCTGGGTCGGCTGTCTATGCAATGGTCTACATGCATTGTTGGCACTCTGCAGCTGTTCAGGCTGCTAATATTGCAGCACAAGTTACAGTATTGGCCTAAAATGAGCTGAAAACCTTCAGGTTTTTCTTAAAGAGAGCAGATGGATTCTCAGGTGAGCCTTTGAACTCTGGGGGACCTGAAATGAATCAGCAGTCTTTAAGCCATCAGGTCTGGCATTAAAGCAGATTCACATATGGCCTAAGAAAACAAATGACGTGGTAATGGGTGGTCAGACACTGGTAACTGTGCTGGTCACGTTTATTGGCACCCCTGGTTAAGATTTGTAAGAAAGGTTTCAAATTAAACTCCCATAACAGTAGCATCATCTCAACTTCAACCTTTACAGCTGGTGAGTTTTTGTGGTTCCATGGTGAACAATGACTCCTGGCAAAAATCAAACCTTTCATAGGAGAGCTCTTAAGGTCGGAGCATCTCGGAGTAGTCCTCTAAACAATTTCTCTAGATTCTGGCCTTCCTTCAGGTCACCCTGCAGGATTTCTATAGGATCTATATCTGCGGGGAATCAGCTGGCGAAGGAAGGACGTTTATTTTCTGCGCTGGTTTGACCATGTTTTTAATCATGAACCAGTTTACTGGTAGAGGCCAGCACATTTTATTTCACAATTATATTTGAAAGAATTTGTTACACTTTCCCTTAGACCCACAGCATCATAGACCCTTCACCATACTCAACAATGGTCAGGAGGATCTTTTCCACATATTCACACCTAAAATCCACATGTCTACGTTTGTGATGGTAGGACAGAAAAAGAACTCAATCACTCCAAAAGAAGAGCTGGATGTAGATGGCACTGTTTACTAGTTTAAAGCTCTGACTAACTACCATTGAAGTAGTTAATGCTTCAGCTGCATTTCAAGGTAGCAATATTTGTCCCACTGGCTATTTAACAATTTATTCCATTTAGATGTCGTCAAATTAAAAGTTGGATTTCTCTCTACTTTCAGTGTGAGAATAAATACCACTGCAATAAAAACATTATCTCGAGATTTGTTTTTGCTGCACGGCTTTCAGGGATACCAACAAACATCATTTGTGTTCGCCTAGAGCCTTTAGTCTGCGGAACCGATAATTTCAACACAGGAACAAAAATAAGCAAAACAAGAGATGGTTGGACAAGACTCAATACACAGAAATGGTAAAAGTGCAAACACCGATCTCATGGGTTGAACTAAAAACTGAAATCCAACAACAAACTGGTGGGTTAGTAAGAGTGCAGGACGGCGGCGGGGGAGGAGGAGCTCATGTGTGGGGAAGGTGAGGGGGTTAGGGTGCAGAGAGACGGTGGAAAGAAACAGAGGAAAGCCAAACTTAAAACCAAAGCAGTGGTGGGGGTGGAGGGGTGGGGGGTTGATGGTAGTAAGCTGACAAATCGCAAGCTGTACCTACCAGGATAGGGTTATTTGTCTATAGTCACCATTAAACCTAGTGAGGAAAAATTTAAAGAGTAGCTGACAAAAGATGCAAGTGACTGAAGATGAACATTAATGAACAGGAAACAAAACTAAAGCACAACCAGCAGAATACAGAATGTCAAAAGACCTTGGGCCTCAGCAAAGAAAGCAGAAATAAGGTCTGTTTCAGGGCGCTATAATAAACTTCAAAGCTAAACAAACCGGGAAGAATCAGGTCAGCGCTGCTCTCCAACCTGACGCATCCCTCCAAACATAACCTGCTCCTTACATACAGGTGAAGCTCCAGTTAGAGCGTCACCAAAGAGTCATTCATTTCAGTGATCTGTTTAATTATGCACTTAAAGATAATAAAACCCAAATTTCAGTTTCTCAGAAAACAAACCATTTTTACATAATCACTACTAAACAATGATGGAGAGTTGAGTGGAAGGAAAAAATATGGTAAAAAACACGCAGCACGGATAATTACAGATTTCCATTCCCCCCGGCGCTGAATGAACCACAAGGATGACGACTTGGGACTGCAAGGACCATGGTTTCACTGTGCTCGAGTGGCGAATGGTGCGTTCCATTGGTAAGTTGGAATTTCTGACCTCCAAGTAGGAAACTTCAACTGGAACGCCTCCGAAAGTTGGAATTATGAGTCAGAAAGTTGGAGCAACCCAACCTGAAACCAACTTCCGCATTCAAGATGGCTGCTACGATACTAGTGAAACCTTCCTATTTTGACTGTTTATAGCAGTTCTTTAGTATTGATGTAACATTTAGGTCGTCGTACATGTACTGCTTTCCAGTGTTTATAAGATGAGATGTTTCAACGCTGTTTATTTGCATGAAATACCGCATAGAACAGCGTCATTGTTATAATCGTTATAACCTGCCGTTACAGTTGCTAGCAATACAAACAAAAACAAGCAGAAAACTGGGCCGCTACAACTTGGAGATGATGTAAACTCCGACTTCCCAGTTCGATGTTAATGGAACACAGCATAAACCCACCCTTCCCTCCCACAGAGAATCTAAAGGCCATTATCAACTGGGAGATGAGAGACACCAGAACCAACAATGTGGATGAGCTAAAGGCCGCTATTAAAGCAACATGGGCTTCCTGGACATGTCAGCAGCACCCGAGGCTGCACTGAGGAGCCCCAACCAAGACACGGTACACCACATGGACATTTCAGCAGGCTTCTCCAATTCGTTTCTGTGATATTCTAATAATCCGAGAAAGAAGACTTTGGGTTTCATTAGCTTTAAGCGCCAATCTTTCAAACACAGAATTACTCAAACATATCCTCAAGTTTGTCTTTAAAACAAATTACTGAAATAAATCAACTCTAATGATGTTCTTATTTCTAGAGATGCAGCTGAGGGGCACTAAACACTAATCCCCTAAAATACACCAACTAAGACAAGTTGTGGCTGTGAGGTTGCCGTCCTTTTAAAGGCATACCGGTTCTGTTATTTGTATTATTTTAGTATCAGCATGCAGCATTCAGAATTACGTGAAATGCAGAGGAGGAAAGAATAAAAAGGCTTCTGGATTTCTTCTACATTCCAGTCTTTAAAGAGGAAACCCACAGCTAAAGCAAACTAAAGGCAGCTGTAAATTAGATGCATTGGACAGAGTCTATTCTGTATGCTGAGATCTGAAAAGTCTTTGAGGACAGCTGTTCTCCTGCAGCTCAGGACCCCTGAGGAAAATGAGAAGTGCACTGCAAAGAGATTCTGTGTGCTTCTCAGCTGTGGAAGGCTGGACATTATCTGCAGCTACACTTCGCTG
This sequence comes from Crenichthys baileyi, assembly GCA_036173005.1. Classification (NCBI taxonomy): domain Eukaryota; kingdom Metazoa; phylum Chordata; class Actinopteri; order Cyprinodontiformes; family Goodeidae; genus Crenichthys; species Crenichthys baileyi. The sequence goes on from JAHHUM010000873.1 coordinate 1,064,622, forward strand.
ACAGCGAGAGCTGCAAAGAGCGTCCTGAGCTGGTGGAGTAGAGAACTGCTGAGCAAGGTCTTTCTCAGGACACAAGAGATCTTTACAGGAAGTCATAACTGTGTTCTCGTTGGCTCACCTTGGGATCATAGTCAGGGTCGTTCTCTTCATCAGCCTCCTCCTCACCTTCCTAATTGGATACAAAGCAGCTTTAGAGGAGCAACTTGTTCACATTATTTCACCTCTTGAAAGTTTGGGCAACGATTAGAGATGCATCGAGAAATCTGCTGCAGACTAGAATCAGCCAATTTCACACAGACCGCCATAAAACGGTGAACGGCTGATTGTAGAGATTGCATATTAGATTGTGATTGGGTTGTATATTTTTGCAGGTGAATTAAGTGAATCAACTGATGCTACAGAAAACTTAATGAGCTGATCGGTGCATCTCTAACAATAACTAGTTTTACCTCGTCATCCGCTTCTTCACCCTCTTCGTCATACTGAAATAGGAGAGAAAGAAAAGTGAGACCTGGTGCTTGACAAACCCACGAGGAAAGCAAAAATCTGTTAACAAGCTTGAGGGAAGTGTGCACGGTACTCACATCATCGTCATCATCCTCTATGGCCTCGCCGGTGAAGTACAGGACGGCCCGCGGTACGATACGCTCACGGATGAAGTGGCCGATCTCGAAGTCTGCAGCCAGGATGGCCTCAGAGTCCTCATCCTGAAAACAAAGTAGGCAGTGTCACACATCCAGAGTAGAAATATCACCACGGGGAGAAGGATGTAGCAGAAGCGCAGAGACTTACCAGCTCTCCGTTTTCTGGAACTGTGAACAAAAAGAAAAACGTATCAAGTTACCAGATCCGAACTTATTTCAGACTGCTGCGCCGTTTCTTACCGTCTGGTGGGGTGAAGAAGTTAAAGAAGGAGTCGTTGGGGACGGTTTTGGTGACAGTCCTAACTGTGCCGCGGCCCTTGTGCTTCTGTTTCTTTTTGATAGTTTTCAACGTGACGTTCTTTCCCTTTGTCCAGTCAATTGTGCATCTGTTGGAGGAAAACAAGGCAGCAGGACTAAGTCAGCAACAAGCATCTGAAGCCTCAGATCCAATCAGCTGCGTGGAGTCTGGCGAGTGAGGTTCATGAGTGTATGAGCCCCTCACCCCGTGCAGCTCATGATCTCTGGTCCATCGAAGGAGAACGGGTCGCTCTCGTCAGGTTCCGACCTCATCTTGTAGGTTTTTGATAACACTGTGTTTGTGAAGAACTCATTGGGCTCAAAGTGGAACTCTAATGTGAAGCTCTGTGTGCGGGAAAACAGAAACGCAGTTAAAAGGCGGTTCGCATCCTGCTTTCAGCCACCTAAATACAGTGTTCATGCGGACTCACCATCGGTTGTCCTGGATCGGAGAATTTTACTTTAATATCTTGTAAATGTTTTAGTACGGGCTCATCGTGCTCCTGATAAGCAAAGAATAAGGCGTTTTAGATTCTAAGTGTACCATGCAAACATTGGCCAGCAGGTGGCAGCAAATGCACGTTTATCATTGTGTAGATCAGCTATTGTTTGTGACCCATTTTCTCCTCTTCTACAGCAGTGTGGGCAAACATACCTGCAGCATGTCACTGAGCAGGTCCACATTTTTGAAAACTGTTAACCAGAACTCAGGAATGCCTTTGGGGTTCTCTTTCTCCTCGTCCTTCTTCTCCTCCTCCAACTTGGCCTTCTCCTTCATCTCATCCTGAATGAAAGACAGTGGAGCAAAGCTTAAACCAGCAGTTTTTCCCACACAGATATTTGTGACTTTATTCCAGCAGAGGGAAAAATAACCCAGACAGGAAGCATGCAGTTGTATACGTCACCTGTACCTGCTTACTTACTGTCAGCTCTTCCTCCTCATCAGTCTTCCATTCACATTCTTCATCTGTGGGCTCATAAGCTGCTGTCACTATCTCACTTCTCTGTGAAAAAGCAGAGGAAACAAGTCTGCAAAGGCATTCAATAAACGACAATAGCAGACGCTGGGAGCGCGGCCGTTTTTCGCTCGTTTTCATGTGGACGCCCGTTTCCTGCTCGGTTAGCAACATGTGTAACTTCCAGCCTGATTGTCGAGTAAAATACACGCAGGCAATCAGTGGTGCTGTGATGCACAGATCAGGCATTTATGGCCGATTATATATACCAGATTTCTTTGACTATCTACTTATCACACAACAGATTCTGTGACAAAGAACTTTTAAATAATAGAGAAATGATACAAACAAGTGTCTATAACACACTTTTGCATTAAAGCATTCGCCCAGTGTTTGTTTATTAATCTACCAACTGAAAATTGCAGGAATTTGAGGCATTTAATGAACAGAAAGAGGAAAAAGGCTTCAGCATCTAAACTGCTGATCCGCCATCAGAAGGGGGAGAGGGTGCAGTGACTCCCTGGGGCATCATCTCCCGTACGGCTTCTGAAGCTCTTTGCATTTCCACTGGAACAAACCGAGCAGAAGAAACTCCTTTAGGAGCTCGAGGCGGGCTCATGGGGAACAGCAGCCAATCAAAGTCTTGTGGGCGCCATGTTTAAATAATAACACTGCACCTTAACAATAAAGTGTTGGACTAGCATCAGAATAACAAGCCGACTGCAGCTTATATTGAAATCGCCCATCAGAGTTTGAAGTAGGTCAAAGCAGCGTATAGAGGTGTGTTGACAGCTGGTTATTTTCCACTCAATCCGTAGACCGTTTCCAACTCAGTTCTTCAATGCAGTCGGGCTTAATATCTCCAGGTAGGCGGTGTCAATACATTTATCTAGAAGTTGTGTTTAACCAGTGGATGAAAGGTCAGCTGGCTACGACTGGGAAGTGTTAAAACACTGCTGGTTTAAAACCAAATTAATATATCAGGGCGGTGTTGTAGTGGTATTGTTTCGCAGGGACACTGGGATACATGTGGTCTGTGTCTTTAAACCGGCTTCACCCACTAAGATCCTTCACCAACAGACTTAGACACAGGATCAACCATTAGCTGGATGAGCTGTTTATTATGAGGTGGCTCCAACCGGGCTCTCCGGCTGTGGAACAGCAAACCAGTTGTTTCTCCGACCCAGTTAAGAACTTGCTCTAGCACCAGCACTGGTTACACACTGGAACCACTCTGGCGGAAAAAGCCCCTCCAGTCATGCGAGTATTTGCCTGCAGCACAGAGTAAACCCAGGTCTGTCAAGAAAAGGGTGATGCGCCTACAGATCCATAAGCAGTCCCACAGATGTTTTTAGTCCTTCAGTCTGACTAATGGCTACTAGAGCGTTTTTTCCACCGAAAGAACTTGTTCTTGAACGGGTTCGAACTTTGGTGCATGCCCATTTTCACCAGTTTTGCGAACCAAGCACGCGCCATTAACAGTGGGCGTTACACAGCGCACCCTGCTGGGCTGCGTGCAGTGTTCCTAACAAGGCAAAATCAGAGCACCAATAAACTACAGTTAATAATACGGAAGAGGAAACGGCGACTCTGTGCAAGAATAACGGCGTCTACAATGTTTTCTTTTGCATATGTTCAGCATCCCTGAGTGTAACAGAAATGAGTAGTTATACAATGCCTGTGTGTTTTACAAACAAATAATGTTTATATGGTATGTTCGCCGTCTTCACCGCTTCTATTGTCTGCAGCTTCGACCGCCAACAGGCGATGTTACGGCTCATGCAAAAGAACCAAGTATTCTGCGGTGCGCGAGTTGGACCAGAGGTCGCGCTTGTGAACCTCTTTTCCTGGAAACAAGCGTCACCGCTTCGAAATCACGTTCTGTAACCGGAACAGGCTCTGAACCACGTTGCTCGAAAAACGGTACTAGACCCTTCTGATCTGATGCAATCAGCTAATGATTAAAATCTGTCAATTGATCAGGTCAATAATCCTCATTCATTGTAAGCATTAAAACTGAAACATACCAGAAGCTCACCCAGCCGGTGGTATAATGAAAGTATACCTTCTCTAATGTTGGTTCAAGTCAACAGTTAAATGTAAAAGTTACATAAAATGAGTTTATATGCCTACAGGATTTAAAAAACTGGAAACGGCAGGTCAGACTATAAGGAAACCCAGAAATCAGTATCTGCCAGTAATTGTCGGATCAGTGCATCTCTGGCGGTACAGCCGAGGCCTTAACAAGAGAAGAGATGTCTGTTTTTCACAAGCAAAGATGAATAAGAACCATTATTGAAAGTTTGACAGAAGATGTTGGTCGGGCCAAATTTAGGAAGAATTTCAGAAACATTTGTGCTTGTACAGTTTGTCCCTGGGCTGCAGCTCCCACCTCAAATCATATCTGGTGGCTTTGGCTTCCACAGCGCAAATGCAAACAAATACAATCTAAAAGCTAAATTCTGCCATTTAAAGCTATGATATAAAACGTCCACGTAACATGAACATTTTGTTTAACATACCACACTAATAATTTAATACAGTTTCAGGTTTTACATTTGTGAATGAAGCAAGACATTTCACGTCTAGTTTTTACTGCATGGAAACACTGTTGCATACACTGCCTTCTACAGTCCACTAGCAATCACATACTAAACAGTGCTGTACACAAAGCTACTGGCTTCACAAATGCAACCATCTTAACGAAGAACTCTGAAGGAAAAAAAACAACAAAAAAGCAGACTTACTTTGTCAAAAAGGGGCTGGTAGAGAGCTGCGTACTTTCTCTCAAGTTCATGAACTTCTTCATAGAACTTGGCCTCAATGTGGGCGCATTTAACCTGTAGGTTCTTCAAAGCATTCACACGTCTCTTCACGACCTTTGGTAAACTGTGGGAAAAGGAGCAGACAGGGCTTCAAAAAAAAAAAAAAAAAAAAAACTAAATTCCCAACAGAGGACCTTCCCAAAACAATCGAACAGACCCATGTTTGTTTCCAATCATGAGCTCTAATGTGAATGTAGACGCACAGGAAGGACAAGCAACTCTTCAACACCTCTGGACTCTAGTGAGTCACATGGACCTATGAAGTGGCTTGGAATGGTCTGCATCCGAGGCGATTCACAAATACTAAGCATGAAAGGCATATGTTATGTAATCCATGTATCGTGCACAAACAACGAGCTCAGATTGTTTAGCAGGTCCACTGATGGAGATGGAGGGAACACTTAAATGTGAGGAGGCCAAAGAGAGCTGGTTGTCGACTTGTGACCCATTCACCCACACCCCACTCCACTCCAGTCCAGTCTGAACCTATGAACATATGGTTCCTTTTATCCATTTTATTTTCTCTAAGGTTTAAATACTTATGCCCAATTTCTCTGTGAAGCAAGTGTGTGAAACTGATTTCCTTGTATGTGCACACATCCTTGGCTGGAGTCTTGGATTCTGAATTAACAGGTTAACAACTCGTCTGTAAAAGGAAAACAACCTCTGAAACTAGGAGCGGTGGCAAGAACGGGGTTAAATCAACGAGTCTTTTAGCACAAAGTCATCCAAGATGATCAGGCTGCTGTACCAATAGTTCCTCATTAAACAATTATATAGTGTGAGCTGTTGGTGAATGCGCAGCCCTCCTCTGTCCCTCTAGAAAACACTTTGCTATCATCCCACGTTACATAAAACCCAAACCATTTGTGGCTGTAACATGAAGACATCTGAAGAGGTTCTAGGCCGGTTTGTAAGGCCCTAAAACCTATAGGTCCAGTAGGTTCCAGGTTAAGCCCTCCAGCGTCAGATTCCCGTGTTTAAGCCATTTTAGCTGCTTCCCTTCCATCAGATGCACAGTCAGTCCTGATACAACAATGACAGCATTATCAGGCGAATGATTATATGTAGCATCTTCATCATGGTGTGTTGTTTGACCGCCATATAAGCCTCAAGAAAAATCTAGTTACTGTCGAGGAATCAGCTGCCTGCTCCTGATGTTCAGCCCCCAGCGCTGGGATGTAACTGGTGAGTTTGTTGGCGACTGCCAAATACTTGACACATTGATCAAAGAGCTGCTTTGGAGGTTCTGCAAAGGAGAAGAGCAGTGGGTGGCACAGCACTACGGTCCAGGGAGAGACTATTTCCTACAGCGGGCTTACATTATGCCGAGGCAGGGTTGCTCCTACCTTAACAAACATGAGTAAACTTAAAGAGCCGTTTCACTGGGGAACGAGAAGCGGGCAAAGAAGGCCGAGTCACTGTCCCTTGAGGGATCTAATGGGGGCTTAAACACCTCTGGTCTAGAGGGGCCAACCTGGAGAGAAGGAGTGTTGAGAAAGCCGCTGTAATAGAGAGGAGGACACCAGGTGCTGAGCTACATTTAGCAGCTGATGACAATTTCTTGGGGTTACAAAAAAAGAAAAAAAAAGACCTTGAAGCATGTGGGTTGAAGAGTGCACAAACAACGAGCAACAGTGTGCTCTTATAAAAGGTTAATAATGCTTCAAGTTTGAGAGTCAATGATATTTCAAGTGTCATGTATTTAAATCCTGGACTGCCCTTGAAGCCCACACTGGAAGGAAATCTGAAGCATCTAATCATCAAATCATGGCAGACATTATGATGAGGGGAAGGAGTCAGGGAAATATAGATTAATGATTATTGATAGAGTACTGAAACTCCATGTTTTCCTGATATCATGCAGCCCTAGTTTCAGGCTTTCATTGAGGCCCGACGTGCTGATTCTGATGGGATCCCATTTTCCTTTCCAAAATTATTTCCATTTACTCAAAGCATTAGGTCTTTAACTTTATTCTAATATTTTTTTTTAAAAAGGTGCACATTACATGCTATTGGTTGATGCCTTCATAAACTAAAAATGGTGGGAATTCTTAGTTTTGATGCACTTAACTAGCAAATAAAACGGGTTTAGAATCTGACCTGCTGATCACAAGAAAACATTTCCCCGGAATAAAATCAAACTGTGGACCAACTGCATCCATTCCAGTTAGTTGCTTGTGGCCTGGAGGTTTGAGATGCAGTGAATGAAAACAGCTGAAGGTGCTCTACAAACATACACTCCCATGTGGTCAGGTGGAGATGCAGTCAAATACTCAACCCAAGAATCAGCATCTCTCACCTTTCCATGTATCCTGATGGAGAGCCGTTCAGACCATCCAACCTCTCCTGCAGTGCAGCCAGGATCTGTGGGTTCTGCATCATCTGCACAGTGAGCTGACGAGCTGTGGACAAACGAGGGCAAAAGCTCTGAGTAGACTGGTGGGGTAAGGTGGTTTTACCAGGTTTAAAGAGGAAGGAATACGGGATAAAGACTTCCGGTCTGAAAGGTTCTGATGTCAGCCTAAAACAAGTTTCATTTACAGCAAGGAGTTAACAGGTCCAGTAACATGATGCAAACGGACTGATCTCCATCAGCAGAGATTGTGTGTTGAAAGCGTCGGATGCCATGTTGACACAGTTTCAATGCAAATACCAGTCAGGTAACGGATGGCCACCACACACACTCTAAATTCATTACAGGTCCCATTCAGCAACAAAGTACCCTCCTCTGTTGTGCAACCAGACAGATTAAAAATGGCTCAGCTGCTGTGTTCTATAGGCTACTAGCACCTATCAAAGCTCTGTCAACTCTGCCAGCAGGCGTGAAGATTAGCGATAAGGAATCAGACATTTTTTAAGCTGTTAGTTTTCAAATAAAAAGCTGCTGCAAAAGAGGACAGCTCCCACTTCTAAGGTGATAAAACAGTGTGTCAACACAATATTGACCGCCATAGTTTTAATAAATCATAGCTGCTCGTCAACACTGCTAAAAAGGTGCAGGCAGAATGTGTGATGGGCATTACATGCGTTACAGTCACCTCACTGGGAAACAATGACTGGCCTGTTCTAACAAATCTACTCTAAACTAAACCACTACAGTGGAGTTGTTGTCATTATCCTGATATAACGTGGATCTCAACAGGTTTTTTTTTTTCTGGATCATCTTGGAACCTCTGTCGACTGCCGCCACCTTTCCAGCCCCCTCGCAGGATGATGTTCCCACCAAGGTGTCACCTTCTTCCATGAATTTCCTGCATCTCCTACATGACTCGTGGCCTTCCTTCCACAGCTGTTTTGTTCCAGTCACTTTTCCAGAAAGGTCTGATTTGGCTTGAACAGTGAGATGTTCACAGCGTTGGGGTTATGTTTGCTAACCTACACCTGCTTTAAACTCTGTCCCTGACCAGACCCGTCTTCTGGGTTCACTTTAATATCTCCAGCTCCTGGGGTGCACCGTGCCTGCAGGCCTAGTATCTCCACACTAGTGCTTCATGCCAGCTCTACCAACCTGAAACTGTTACTCATGCATTTGTCACCATCCTAAACTCACAGATCATGAGATCAGCTGCAAGCAGCCAGAATGAGTCTTCTCTAAACTTTCTTCAGATCATAGACTCTAAAAGGATGAGGCAGAAGGGCCATTTATATCCACGAGCGGTGAGTCAGGCCAGTGTGTTTGGAGCCGTCTGATTTCTTTCTGAAGCATCAGCAGCATCCAAAATAAAGAGGATTAGTGCCTCTCGGCTCAGAGCATCATGCTAGGTTGAAATAAAAGAGGAACGCGGCTGCTAGGCTGGGATTTTTACACACCAGTGATTTAATCATTCTTCACAGCATTGCGTTTTAGGATATTTCACCACATTAACACCGCCAGCTGACCTTTGCTGTTTTCATCCTCTCCGGTCTCCTCCTCTTCTACGTCCTCCACGTCTTCCATGTCTGCAGGGTCCATCTCAGCCTGGTCTTTGCTGCTCGGGGAGGCAAACAGGGGAAGGTCAACCAAAACAAGACACTTCACACTGCTCCGGTGCACAGAAGCATCACTGAACAACACGTTTCAGCAGGTAAACTGGGTCATGTGTTTAGAACAGCAACATCAAACGCAGAACTGAGCTTAAATTAACCCAGTCGTTGCTTTAGGACAATAAAGGATATTATAAAGTAATCAAAAGTGGAGGATGTTAGCCATGATACTCATATTCAAGCCCACACATCAAGTTGCAGAGCGGCTTAGACTTTCTACAGCCTGGGGGGGGGGGGGGGGGGATAATCAATGGCTGACAGTGGATGGGGTTCAGGGAGACCAAACCCTTCCCTCCAGTGACGGCTGTGACATTCAGAGCCTCGCTCAGCTCTGAGGCTGTAGTCTCCATCACTCCATTGTGGCAAAGCGCTCTTTAGCAAGCAGAGGAAACATCCCTGATGTGTGATGGCAGCAAGCAGACCAGTTTAGCAAGAACTCTTTTCAGCTGCCTAGGTTGCCCTGTAGAGGTGAGGTTATGCAGACCAGGTTACTCAGACCCCAACGAACACAAAGTCAACTACTGTTACTTACTTGTCAATGTCTGCCATCTTAGCTGAGTGTCAGGTGATGCTGGGGAGTAAAAGAAAACAAAAAAAAAACTAAGGATTTATATTCTAATACTCAAAGCAAAACAATTCATACATGCTATCCCTCTGAAGGACTTCTCTATGACTTTAAGATGAGTTGAGTAGATGCAAAATATAAAGAAGCTGATGATGCTTTGCTGCCAGTAATGGTTCCTTACCGGCAGCAACCAGATTTATCAGTGAATTTGGAAAAAAAGGTGAAGAAATCAGAGCGTTATATTCCCCATCAAACTTGTCACAATTTTCCCAGCCTAAGTTATGTTAGCGGGCGCTGGCGGTTGCATCAGTTTCAGGAAGTGCTTTTCTTTGTCGCTCGGTATTTTGGAGATGATCCCAGCTGTCTCACCAGCAGCTGACTGGGTGGATTTGTACGCTGCAGAACATTTGCTGTAGCGGCGTGGGTGCTGATCGGCTAAGAAAAGGACAGCAAACTTGCCAAATTGTGAAACTTCAGACTACATTTCTGACAGCATGGTGCAATATTCCATGGATCAACATTTTAGGTTTGAGTTAAGGTGGTAAACACCATAACAGGGAATCTGAAGAGCTGTTAGCCTGCTATCACTCTGAGGATTTTACTTTTTTCAGACTCCTTGTATGCTTACTGCTACTGTCTATGACAAAAAAAATGCTGAAACTGAACGGCATGTTGGTACTTTAAATTAGTGATCTGGACATCTTATCTACTGATATAGAAACCGGCTAATTTCCCCTTAATCGGCTCTGATCTGCGATCAGCAGGTCAAACACAGACACATAAAGCTTAGGGATGTTTTTAGACTTGAAGAACTCTGCAAGATATATATTCTCAAAGATTATCTGCACGCCTACAATGTACAGCTGTGTGAAGCACTAGTGCCCAGGAAGGAACGCAAGAAAATCCAATTCTAGATGGGAGTCAACACACTGCTTCGCATAAAGAGCCTGCGTGCAAAGACGGATCAAAGCATAGAACCTTTTAATAGTTCAAAGAAAGATGTCCGAGTGTCAATGTGGATGAATACAGAACCTAACAATTCATTTCAGCAAACTTGTAGTGTAGATTTCTTGCTCTCAGGAGAGCAAACAGTCTGGTTTACAATCGGTGGACCACAACCCCCCACCCGCCGCCCCCCAATCAACCACACCTCACCTTTAAAAAGGAACCCTCTGTACACACCAATCACATAGTTGCTGTGACTAGGCCCATAGTAACAGCCTCCAGCACTACTATAGAATAAAAATCATAAAGTCTAAAGGCTGTTCTCAAAAGGGTTAAAGTCCTTCCCTGCCCCCTCATCAACACCAGTCCAGAAAAGACAAACTATGAAAATCTGATCCCACGTTGTCTGCAGAAACCTACAAAGGGAATTCTGTTTAGCCGTCTACTTTTTTGTACTGGAACTAAACCCGGCTTCCAGATTTGACAATAATTTATCAGCCCTGTTTCCATTTAATGAGCGGAGGCACCTAGAGTTTCGCCTTCTTCCATAGCAGGTGGGGAAACTTTAGTCCAGCGTCTTAGAGTTATAACCTCTGGTTTTTGTCGTAAGGGAAAACACAACAAGGAGAATGTTGTTCTACTTGAACCGTCCCCTTTTCGTTCTAACAAGGAACCCTGGATTTTGAAGAAAATGGTGGATGGTGTTTGACCGTCTATAAAGAATGGATAAGTGTTCCCATGCTCAGAGTTGGTAATGAAATTCACCCAATATTTTAAATTAGGATTAGGCTTTGAGAACTGAGAATCGACTGGAACTGGGACTTGACTTTCGATTCTCCCGGAATCATTCGAATTATTTTTCGATTCCTCCTTTCAATACCTACCTTGCCAACCAGAAAAAGAATCCGCAGGAAGTCTGAGTGCAATGATGGATCGTGTGCAGCGGCGATCAAAAATGTGGCCATACTGGCTAGGTGCAACACTTACAATCGCCTTGTATCATGCAAAGGAGGGCGCACGACGAATATGACAACACACCTCCGGATTCATGGTATACAAGAACCAGAGAGCCCTGTTTCGACGTGCTGCGCCGTCCTTCATACAGAAGTTCAGACCATTTATCCAGAAAGAACTCGGGTAAACTAGCTCATTTATGTTTTTTGACCCTGCCTCTTAAAAGAATCGATAGGAACCGGAATCGAAAAGAGGAATCGGAATTGTTCAAATTCAAACGATGCCCAACCCTAATTTTAAACCAGGGGGCAAATCTAACTCCTAACTGGGTGGTATTAACATAGCTACAGATGGTCTAAACAAAGAAACATGTGCTTTAATAAAGCATTCAAACTCAAAAAATAAAAGTAGTATGACTTTGCTAAAGTGATTGGTAGGACTGTAACCACCAGCACATGGTAGGGTCCATTTGACCTATATTATAGGGAAGACACAAGTGCAATCTTGGCATTGGACAAATAAAATGAAATTCACTGTATTGACTGAGAGGATCACTCAGGATTAATGAATCTAGTTTGAAAACTAGACAACAATCGGCGATTTCATCCTTTGTACTGTTGTTCACAGTGAAATTCGAGGCCTATCGGTTACTGCTGCTCCCCGTTTAATGACATGGTCAACCAACCACATGGAAGAGCTGATGACAGCTCTGAAAGCTGCTGTAACGCCACTCTTATTATTATTATTAAACATTACCACCATGTTTTGTGTTTATGAAGCAGGAAACAGATCTTTTTATAAGTTCTGCCTGCATACAACTAACAAAAAAACTGCACATTTAACATTTTAGGAGTCAATCAGGTCACGAGTGCTTCACTATCGAAGATCTTCAGCAGAAGCAAGATGTGGTCCCTGAAGAGACACTTTTTAAAGAGACATTCAGATAAGAGTAAGCAAAAGGGGGCGCTGAACCCAAGCATGTCAAAGGGGAAGTCGGGGCGCAGGGGTTCGACTACCAACAACCTTTGCAGCATCCCCCCCGTCAGCTTACTATGGGAGGAAAGAAATTAGAAAAATAAATGCCACTAGTCCCGCAATTTTTTTTAAATAATAAATTAAATTCAAAAAAAAAAAAGGTAAGGAAGGAATGTTCATGGGAAGGAAGAACATGTTTCACTGGCAGCATTGAGGGGATTGTGATGTAAAGGAGCTGCATGTGTGGCTGGTGCTTCTACAACTGCCGCCACAGAGACCAATTAGACACATGCTCAAATAAATGTCAACCCTCGTGTGTTAAACCATTCCTTGTCTGGAGAGAAAATGGACTAGATTGTAGTGGTCCCCTTTTCATGTGCAATTAAATTTTGCATTTCCTTAGGAAATCCAGAGCCCAGAGTGGAGACCAGAGGTTATCTGAGGTCCAGTGTTCCGTTTCCAATCAGTAATGATTTGGGAGTAGCGTCATCAATTGGCGTTTTTCCGCCCCTTTCAGCCTCAATGTCCCGCTTCATTGATACATGGAAAAGGAGCTCAGACCAATATTACATATAAATACGCCGCATGGCTTTGGACATACTTCTCTGTAGTCTTTTTAGTGCCGTTAATACATTTTCCTATATATATCCCCAACAGGACAGGGGGGCAGCAGATTACAGGGTCCATTTTTTCCTGCGGGGAAAGCCTTTCTCCTCCTTATCCCGTCCACGACCACGTGTTGCATGTTGAGGTCTGCCAGACCACCGGACTTAAAGCCGGGATGGGCGCCAGGCGACGCTGTGCTTCTATAAACACTTCAAGCAAAATATATGATGCGAACCAGAAATGTATGTCAATCAGTCCCTTTAAGGAGCAGGACCCCGGTGTGTTACCCCGCATAACCTCAGCAGGCCTCCCCGCTCCACTAATTCTGGCTAGTTAGCTAGCTTCTATGCTGCTAGCTTGATGCGCACTACTAAACCTGAGCAAGTAGGAGGTACATTTCCGTCACAGACAGACTGCCCTAAACTACATAATGTGGTCCAGTTGCGAAGCGGTGCCATCTCTCCGGTACCACCTTTTAACACGCTTTCCGTTATGTAACGCAGCCGGCGGTACGACCCAAGCGGCCGCCGTGCGCTTTCAGTTTATCCAGAGTCCTATCCGCTGTTCCCCACCCGGAGGATCATCGTCCCAAAACACGTTAGGTCCGAAAATGCAAGAACCGAAACACGTGTCAACTAATGCTAAAACCGTCGACGCTTACAGCAGTTGTCCAACGTGCTGCCATGTTAGAGGAACCATTGTTAACATTTCGGGAAAATAAGAGACAGAGAACCGCTATTTTATTTTTCTAAAGGCGTGTAATGTTATCACACATCATGGAGGAGCCTGTCTCAATGGCTGCTGCCGCTGTCTCGTTTGAGTAGCATTAGCAAAGCAAGCAGTCTTCCTCGAATCGTTTTCGCAGCTAACCGAAAACTGAAATCTGGAAGCGACACAAAACTTTGCATCTTCGGCACTCAAGCCCTTCCCGAGCGACGCCTCTTACCTTCGCTCTGCGGCAGGAGGATGGACTGGACAAGCGGCGCTGCGCAGTTAGTCTCGGGGAAGAAAGAGATTCCGCTCTGATGGCGGTAAAAGGGAGAGAGATCCCGCCGCCTGCGCTCATATACATTCGACGTCATCACGTAAACCTGCAGTCGCCGAGGCAACGCTGCTCATGGGAGGGGCGAGGGTGAAGCTTCATTATCAAAACCACCATTCGTTATTTTGAGATAATTAAGGATGCTAACACAGAAAAACTAAATCTTGTAATTTGCTCTTCGGCACGGTTTTTATTTTTCCGGATATTTTACAAAAATGCATCAGAATGTGATTGTACCCTGTAAAAGTATCCACGTCCCTTAAAGCTTAAGCTTTTTCACATTTGATCATGTTTCAAGCACAAACTTCAATGTATTTAAGTGTGGCATGCATATTCAGCCTACTTTACTCTGATAACTCTTAATAAAACCCAGTGCAACCAATAGCCTTCAGGACACACCTGATTGGTAAATAGAGACCAGCTGTGTTTAATATAATCTCAGTATAAATTTTGTTTATGAAGACATCAGAGGTAGGTGGCAGTAATGCAGGAATCACACTAAACTGAGCTACAATGGAATGGAATTACAAAACAGCAAAGAAAAATAAAATAATTTCTTTGCAACAAGAGAAGGGACAAGAGAAGTGTAGTAGCCTTCTTTTGGCCAGCTGAGATGCAGTGTGCAGCAAGATTGCTGCTCATTACTGCCTTTACCCAGAATGTCACCATAGCAACTGTTGACCAATGCAATGGTCAACCGTTGTATTGAGGGGTCTCAGAGAAAAGTGGGTTGAATACAAATTCAGGCCATGTTTGTCAGGTTTTCATTTAAATATACATTCATATGTCCCTTGACTTCCACTTCACAGTTATGCACCACTACACAACATCAAAGAATGTGTTAGAGCGGTTTGAACACCTCTGCAAGGTTCTGTACAGGTTTGGAGCCCCACCATGTGATATGAAATCTCAAGAGGTTTTTTTTTAATCACATTTAATAGATGCAAATGACACATAATTTGAGATTCTGTCTGAATGTCTCAAAATACTCAAAGAAAACATCTTCTGCAGGAAAAACTGAAGGAAAAACTGAAAATTTCTGAGTGATTCATCCAAGAGACAGCCACCAGTCACGCTGCTGGAATACAGTCTTTCTCTGAGCAATGTTTGGCCCAAGTCCAACGTTCCATTTTTAGAACACTTTCACACAGGAGAAATACTTCCCACGATCTATCTTTGTCAGACAACAGAGCCAAAGATTTCACTGACTCATCCTCAGCAGAGCTCAGGACGAGACAGTGGATAGTGGGCTAAATACCAAGAAGGATGGATCTACATCGATACAGTCTGTTTGATTAGCCTTCCATCAGGCAATATGGAACAATATGGGACAAAACATTGGGCACACTTGTCACATTTTATCTTGCATGAGTAGGTGTTTCCAAACTTCTCTTCAGGAATGTCGATACATCCTGGACCTAAGTACAAATAACACACAGTTTTTCACAACTTTATACACTATTTGCATATAAATCTTTACATATTTAGTTTTTATTCTATTTTATCACTGTTTTCTACATCGGTTTCATTTGTACCTTCATTTTTAAAAGTAAGCATGACCCTGCTGCTTTCATGACCAACAAAGTACACTGATACCGTCAAGCCATATCTGTATGATGCTTCCTCACAATTCTGTGGAATTTTCACAATTATATAAGGGGAGGTTTCTGTGCCTCTACCATCAGTTTCAGCCTTGTGATGGGGGTGGAAACATAAACAGTATTTTGAACAGCCTCAGAGAGGCAACAGGTGACAGGGTTTTCTGTACAGGGCACTGCACTCTGCCAACTGTGCCATTTGGTACAATAATATTAACATGGCTCAGTGCTCTGTAAAAGTAGCAATGTAAACAAGCAAACAAAATCCAAACCGTTTTTACTGATCACTGTGAGCTGATCACACCCACCCTCTGAACCCTGGAGTTTTTTATGAGATGTGCTGTAGTCATTGTAAGATTTCTTTATAAACCTTATGCAATGTTGGGACTCATTATCAGCATGACAAACGTGTTTTGCATTTGATCTGCAGTAAGCAGAACCTACAACCTCTCTCGTCATTCTATGTGTGTGTGGTTCTCAAAAATACAGGACACAAGATCTAATTTTCTTAACAGTAGCTGCGCCTAACTGGGCTGTAAAAGTTTTAAGATGCTGCTCACACACTCATTTATTGACAGCAGTCCAAGCTGTCCAAGAAACCTCTAATCAAACCTGATCTGAAAGGGAGGGTAGGAAATAGCAGCAACATAACCTTAAGAAGAAACAGTGTCGACACCAGCCAGACTGCTGCATCCCGTAGGTCTAAGGATTTACAAGTCAATGTCCTTGCCAGGCCTTAGAATATACAGAATAAATTAAATACCTAACATATTGCAATGTGTTATTTTTTTATTTTATTTTTTTATAATCTGGTGGGCACCTTTTTATGTCCAGTCAGTACGAGGAGGTTGACGTTTCGGCCTTTAATTGGTTCATAGCAAAACCTTTTTGTCTGCTTTAATCAATCTGCTGTAGACTTGGTGCTGAGCTTGGGCTTCTATGTGCAGAGCATTGCAGCTGGATCCAATATGTGAGAGCAGGGCCTAGCAGACCAGTTGCACACCTGTCATCGACCAGCTCATCAGGAGGCGGGCATTTAAGTAGCTGCCAGACGGTCTTTCTTCACCTGAGGGGTGAAGCTTCCTTGTGATATACCAGAGTTTAGGATTAGAAGTACTCACCTCATGTTGGCTCTGCTCTTCCAGTTCTGTGAACCTGTGCATCTCCTAAAGTCAACCCAATGAAACCTAAAGCCCAGAACCACAGCCACACCCTGCTGTAAAATCATCCGGATAATAAGCAGCTCCCTCCCTCTAGCCTACCTCTGTTGTCACATTCCAGTCTGCCCTCCAACACTCCATATTGGAAACAGCTCTGTAGCTGGATCCAATAATTAACAGCTGTTGGCTTACTGAAATACAGAGCCTCACTCAACCTACCCAGAATCCCCATTACCTGCCCAGATCTCATCAAGATCTAATAAAATCTCATCATTCTTCCTGAAAAATAGAACAAGAAAGCATCCATACCGTTTTTCCAACTGAATCTCTCCATGTGGATCAAAAAGCGTTCTACAACGTGTCTCAAGGAGCCCATTGCATCACCCCTTCACTACCATGCTTAATAGCGGGTATGTGGTGTGGCGTGGGCTAGTGTGAAATTCTAAGACAACCTTGAGTAAAAAGTAAGTAAGTACACTTTATTTATATAGCACATTTCACAGGTCAGAAACTAAAGTGCTTTACAATACAAACAGGCAGGAAAACACAGTATATTAAGCATGAAAGATAAAACAGCAACATATATCATTCTACAGCCTAAAAATAGACTACACCGAAAATCTAATTTTCCATTGAGTATTGTTTGCCTCTTTGCAGTTTTGCTCTATATATAGTAACACTAGGAGGAGCTGATATTAGTCAGGATGGCTTGTTCCTGTAATGAAATACTAAGAATCCCATTTTGTACTTACTATGGTAATTTTTTACTTATAAAATTAGTTTGATCTGATCTTTGTACTATATGTGATCACCTTCTTTCAGTCATGATGCATATGTTGTGACCATAGGTGAGTGTAGATGGACCTGTAAATCAAGAGCTTTGCCTTTTCAACCACAGCTGCTTGAGGCAGAGCTTCAGCCATGACCCAGAGGTGGCAGCCCACCTTTTGTTTTTCCAGCTGGGAATCATGGCTTCAGACATAAAGAGTTTGGGAAAAAACATAAACCTGGCATGGGCAACAACCATACTGAGCTGGGTTCTGATGGTTTTTGTTTTCCTTTCGACAACCTAACACAGAAGGAGGGATTCCTGCGAAGTCAATGAATCACTGCAGTCGGCTGGGCTTCTTCAGATAGACAACTTTTTACTGATTGGCATTACAAACTGAATTTATCTGCATGGTATCATTACAATGTTTAATAAGTGGACAATATGTCACACCACCCAGGGAGCCAGGTCTGTCAGAGGGTGGCACAATCACTTAGAAAAAAAAAACTTTCCTTGAATTGTGTCCAAAGGGGGTTTTCTATTGCTTTTTGCTACAACCAGCCAGTGGGATACTAAGAAAACATGGCAGGACAATATGACTGAGTAATCATTCCTAAAGATTCATATTTTGCTCCAAATTTAAGGTTCATTCACTGGATTGCCCAACACTGAGCAGAGATTCTTTAAATAAAAGTTTGAGATTTCCATTTCCAAAAAACAAATATTCAGACCAAAGGGAAAGGATGTATAGACCTTCCAAATCTGGTCTGAATAATTCTACACTTATAATGGACATTTTTAAATTGGAAAACCTACTTATGGAAATATTAACATAACATAAGGATCCTTAGCATTTGTAAAATATGGGTAAAATCTCTTTACAAACCCAATAAATTCTTGGTACTAAAGTAGGGGCTCACCCAGGGCAGCATTTATCCAAGAACCACCATCTGTTTCTCTCTCTCTGTCTCTTCATATGAAATGAATATGTTTGTACTGTAAATTGCCTTGAGGTAACATTTGTTGTGAATCGGAGCTATGTAAATAACCAGAATGGGATTAAATGCTTATATGAGCAACACACTAAACGGATCACCACCTATCAAACAGGCTGGAACCTTCAGCTCTTTAATCTTCACACAGGACCGCATGTTAGTCCTTATTTCATGCATCATTGTTCATAGTTGCAGATCTCCCTCTTCATTAATAATGCAAAGAGATTGTAAAACTTTAATTTTCAACTTGAATGCATTTGCGGTAACTATCTGGTGTACTACCCCCCCTCCACCAACAGGCACGTCTTCGCCACTGCGCGTGCAAACAATAGGAGAGCTATTTCTACACTACGACTTGAGAGCTCTTGTGGATTGCCATTAACAGGCAGTGACAGTGGATCCTGGAAAGAGAGAGGTCCTGACAAAATATACAATCAGGGAGACCTGTGACATTCTTATAACACTTAAAGAAACCCAACTAATTAACAGGAGCAAGTGTGTTTTCCAAGTCTTAGCAGATTCTAATTTATTTCTCTGTTCCTTTAAGAGAGAATTAAAACACTGGACAGACTCTTTTGTAAAGTTCTGCATCGCTTCCCAGCATGACTCCCATTACACCTGCAGGCCACCACTTTGGCTGTAAAAGCTTAATGATCAGTTTCTTCGACAGTGTGAATGCTAGAGGTGCTATATAAAAATGAACCAAGAGCCCAACAGATATGACCTCGGCAGAAGATGTGTTTGGTTGATTTTCTTCTCTGATGTCAGTGATGATGCTTCTTGTCAATAAATCTTATCCAGCTGAGTTGTGCTGTATTTGTCCGAAAAATACATTTGTGAGTTGTGCAGCAGGGTTGAGTAAGTGGGTTGCTCCCATCCTCTCTGCCAATGCCAAACAGCTTCCGGTGGAGGCGGTGTGATGGTGGAAAAACAAGGCTTATCATTGGAGGTAATCTTAATGATATCGTCATGAGATTCTGCAACCTGTCGCAATCCCGTATCTCCACTTTTACAAAACAAACTCTATCATCCAAGATGTTGAAGCTGGCCCATACAGAGCGGGGTTTATCAGACCACATCTGAGGTTTGAGAACTGAGAGGATGGAGCAAAGACCTTAACTCCATTTAACACTGGGGGCCAGAATGACCAGCACAACCACACTGGCTGACATAAGACAAATACTGGGTCACAAATTGGAATGTCATCCCACAGCAATGTGTGACCAAGAGTATAAGGAGGAGGTGTCATTGTGTTGTGGTTGTGTACGGTTCTCCCATGCATTGCTAAGAGTCCTGTTTGTTGAATAAACAAATATGTTTAGTTTCTTTAAATTTATATACACTGCTCAAAAAAATAAAGGGAACACTTAAACAACACAATATAACTCCAAGTAAATCAAACTTCTGTGAAATCAAACTGTGCACTTAGGAAGCAACACTGATTGACAATCAATTTCACATGCTGTTGTGCAAATGGAATAGACAAAATGGGAAAATCTTTGGGGGATTAGCAAGACACACTCAATAAAAGGAGTGGTTCTGCAGGGGGGGAACCCAAAGACCACTTCTCAGTACCTATGCTTTCTGGCTGATGTTTTTGGGCACTTTTGAATTTGGGGTGCTTTTTTCACACTCGTGGTAGCATGAGACGGACTCTACAAAAAACCCCCAAAAAGTGGCTCAGGTAGTGCAGCTCATCCAGGATGGCACATCAATGCGAGCTGTGGCAAGAAGGTTTTCTGTGTCTGTCAGCGTAGTGCCAGAGCCTGGAGGCGCTACCAGGAGACAGGGCCAGTACACCAGGAGACCTGGAAAGGGCCGTAGGAGGGCAACAACCCAGCAGCAGGACTGCTACCTCCACCTTTGTGCAAGGAGGAACAGGAGGGCCCTGAAAAATGACCCCCAGCAGGCCACAATGTGCATGTGTCTCCACAAACGGTTAAAAACGGACTCCATGAGGATGGTATGAGGGCCCGACGTCCACAAATGGGGGTTGTGCTCACAGCCCAACACTGTGCAGGATGCTTGGCATTTGCCAGAGAACACCAGGATTGGGCAAATTCGCCACGGGTGTTTTGTGCTCTTCACAGATGAAAGCAGGTTTTCACACTGAGTACATGTGACAGAGTCTGGAGACACCGGGGAGAGCGATCTGCTGCCTGCAACATGCTTCCAGCATGACCGGTTTGGCAGTGGTCAGTAATGGTGTGGGGTGGCATTTTTTTGGAGAGCTGCACGGCCCTCCATGTGCTCGCCAGAGGTAGCCTGACTGCCTTTGGACGAGATGAGATCCTCAGACCCCCTTGTAGACCATATTGTGCGGTTGGCCCTGGGTTTTCCTCCTAAAAGAGGACAATGCTAGACCCCCATGTGGCTGGAGTGTGTCAGCAGTTCCTACAAGAGGGAAAACATTGAAAGCTATGGACTGGACCGCCCCTTCCCAGACCTGAATCTGATTGAGCACATCTGGGACATCATTTCGCTCCTCCCCAACGTCACGTTGCACCACAGACTTCCCGGGGTTGGCGGATGGTTTAGTCCAGGTCTGGGGGGATTTCCCTCAGGAGACCATCCCACCGTTCATCAGGGAGCAATGCCCCCGGCATTTGTAGGGAGGTCATACAGGCCTGTGGGGGCCACACACAATACTGAGCCTCATTTTGACTTTTTTAAGGACATTTAATCAAAATTGGATCAGCCTGTAGTGTGTTTTTCCCAAATTAATTTTGTTTTGGGCCCAAAACCGGCCTCCATTGGTTAATAAATTTGATTTCCATTGATGATTTTTGTGTAATTTTGTTGTCAGCACATTCAACTTTGTACAAAACTAAGTATTCAATGAGAATATTTTATTCATTCAGATTTAGGATGTGTTATTTGAGTGTTCCCTTTATTTTTTCGAGCAGTGTACTAAAATCCAATAATTAACATAAAACTAGAGTCAATATCAAAACATGCTGTTTGGTGCAGGTGAGAGGACTTGGCAAGTTAATGGGTGCGACCCACTTTGACTCCTCTGGCCTTTTGACCTCCTGTGGATGATTCAGCAGCTTTTCAGTCCACTAGATCCCAGCAACTCAGAGAGAAGAGACCCTGCCATGAGAGCAATGAATGGTCAGCAGTGGAAACCTTCACATATTAGCTCAAACACCACAGCACATCAGAACCTACAGAGACTACAGAGTAACATTCTGTCTGAGACAAAAACTAAAGTCGATATACACACTCCTGCTGAAAGAGAAGATTTCGTGACACCAACAAGGGTCGATCATAATAAATAAATCTTATCTTTCCAACTTTAATGACATATATCCAGTACATATTAACTGGAAAACAAAAAAATTGTCAAGAGGAGGAATATAAAAAATGAAAAAGATGAAATTTGTTGAAGCACCTTCTGATTCCTTTTCTGCTTTCGTTCTTGCTAGGAAGGTGTCTGTCAGCATCCCACATCTTGATTTGGGAATGCTTGCCCCTTCAATGATGTAAAAACTCTACAAATATTCCAGATGCTCTTTTATCCACGGTCCTTTTCAGGAGACCTCACAGATTTTCTTTTGGTTCTGGACTGGGCAGGATATCCTAAAACGTCTTGTCTGCTGATTAGGGAGGATGTTTGATGCTGAGAGCTGAAATCCCTTTAGCTTCAGTCCTCTTACAGGCATCTGATGGCTTCGAGTCCCAGCTGACTGGTACTTGACACTGTTCATAATTTCATTTACAACTTCAGAACAAATGTAACCCCACAGCACGATGCTGCCACCATCATGGTGATGTTCAGTGTTTTGGGTATCTTTGGGAGTTGAGGCCAAAACACTTAAATTTTGGTTTCATCGGACCACAACACATTTTTCCACAAGGACTTTGGAGCCCTAGTCCTAAGCAGTGGTTGAATATGCCACCCCCAAGGGAACAAGCTGGTTTTCTCCTTTGAAAATCAGCTTGCTTGCTTCTGCTGGTTTGCTCACCTTGTTTAGAGTTGTGGTAGGATAACTTTCTAGTTTAAAGTTTAAAACTTTTACTACATCATAACCATGTGGAACTCCCTCTTGAAATACTTCCAGATGTATGTGTAATATATGTCTAATTGTTAGAGAAAGCTAGACATCAGTTTTTAGCATGGAAACTGTCCAAGAATGATTAGTATGATTCTAGGACAAACCAGAAAATGTCTCTGTACAAATGATACGGCTCACTGTGCACATCAGCATTTACTAGTTTTACAAAGACTGAATCAGCAATTGTGCCAACACCAGAGCTCAACGATAGTGCCCCACTCTAATCATTACTCAAAGAAATATTCTGTGGAACCTCATCAGAAAAATGCCATCTTACTTCCCAAGAGCACCTGGTGAGCTGTGCAGAAAAGCACGGCCACGGCCATCAGACTGCAAATGACTGCAGAAATCCTCCCCACCGCATGGCGAGGCTCCCTAATGGGCTGTTTAATTAGACCATCAAATGCAAATGGGAGTTTAGTTGTGACTCTCAAGAGCCCAGGCTAGGCATTTGTCTCCAGAGCATGTGTAGGTGAATATTCCACCTCTGCAATTTTCCATTCAAGAAGTAGACATAAAACCTGGCCCAGAGTGAATAGTGTGGGAAGAGCAGACTAATGTTATTGCACACTGATAAGCGCTGTTCATTCTGTCACACAACAATGTTTTCATACTTTAAAGTATAGAAGCTGCTTGATAGAACACTTCTAATTAGACTTAAACACTGGGCGAGCGGAAGGAAGGAAGGACACAAGGAGGGAAGTGGGGAGAAATGAAGGAACAAAGCAGGGACTGACAACAGAGGAAAGAAAGGAATGAAGGACCTTTGGCAGTGCTCTCCTGATGTTTTCTCAAAACTTTTGTGGAACTCTTCTGTTGCTTTTATAAATATTTTGCAGATCCTACCTAGTACTTTTAAGGAACTTTAGTGGAACTCTTCAGGCGCTTTCCAGGAACTTTAGAAAAACTCTTCTGGTTATTTCATGGAACTTAGCTGATGATTTCCAGGATCTTTTGTGAAACTTTACATGTGCTCTCTAGGTATTTACCAGGTACTTTCTGAAACTTACAAAGTACTGTCCTAGAGAGTACTTTGTTTACAAACCTAAATTCACTGAACTTTCATTAGAATGACCAAGTAATCATGAATTTCACAGGTTACTCTGCTGGAAGTCACTGGGTACTTTCAGGATACCAGGCAGTTTTAAGAGGTGATTTATAAAAGGCCAGTATCTTCTCTGTGTGAGATGTTTTGGGAGTGATGGTCTATTTTTTGGTATCATTCCAATTGAGAGGACGTGGCTTCAGTACAGGCTTCTTTTAGCTTGCAGTGGTTAAGCTAAGCTTTTTACTTCCTGGTTGAACAAATGTCTAGTCATTAGTTAACCAGGATAGAGCAGAGTGAGGCACAATGCTGTCATTTTCTGGATTATTATTATTTTTACATTAATTTTTACCTTTTGGACATTTCTTCTGCTGCAGCTTGCTGCAAAGACACAGATGATCCATGCCAACAGGATTGACCTTTTCACTCACCACGCTGCCCTCCTGCTAATGGCTCCACTGAAAAGGCTGTTATAGGTGTGATCCACTGGTCTCCCAACAGACTGAATGCCAGTCTGTGCTATCTGTCTACCCCTTTGAAGCACAATGCGAATGTCAATTTGATTCACACTGCAGCTGTAAAACCTGTCACAGTTACAGGGGCTCAGTCAGCAAAGGTTTGATTTCCTGTCTCAGCCTCTGCTCGTCTTGAGGTGATGTAAAGCCGGGTGCACGCTCGCATAATTGGAAATGCGGCACATCCCTTGATGGACAACAACAGGTTAGGTTACAGCGCGCATCAGAATTAAGCATGAAAACAAAATGTCACGTCCACAGCTTCACACGTGGGGCTGCACACATGGTAGCTGATGGAAGGATAGGTTGGGACATCTGGTGATCGGTTAGTGGGAGGAAAATAAGATCAGGCCTGGCTGGAGAGAAAAGCGAACAGAGGGAGGTGCCTGGCAGCAGTCTGCCATTCTTCATCACGCAAGAGGCTTAATAAATACTCAACTAGCATCGCACAAATCTGTGAGACACCTCCACCATGTCCTCCTTCTCCTCCCTTTGTGTCTGTGTGAAGCTTCCAGCTGTGAATGCATTTTGCTCCTCAGCGACACGTCTGGTCTGACATGATGTGCCACCTTCGTCCAATCCACAGGCAGACAAATAACAGCCAATGGTGAAAAAACAAAAGCCTCACATCACCACAAAATGAAAATATGCAGGTCCAAGGTTATCAGTTTGATAAAACGTAATGTTTTTCACTCCCTTGCCTGTGCATTTACCTATTATTTGATTGCCATTAATAAATGCTTTCCTTCTGCATGGTCTAAATGATTGGAAGATGGATGATGGTAAATTACAGGTCAATTCTTGAAGGTAATCTCACGGCTGCAGAGGAAAATAAGAGTAGATTTTATGACAGCTTTTATTTTAATACTTGCAAATGCATTAGGAATACTGCTTTTTCTTTTCCAAATTAAATCAAGAAAAACTGATTGCATTAGTTCTTACCCTGCAGAAAGTGGAGCAAAAGGAATGTTAGGCCCAAAAAGTTAGAAAAAATACATTTGTTTCCATTTTTCTTTCTACTCTCGAACACTTACTGCATAAACTGAAAATGCTTGAAGGTTTAGCTTTCTCATGAATGGCTGTTGTATAACGTATAATGTTGTATAACCGCTGTTTCCAACAACTGCTTAACATGTGTGGAGCCGGCCAACTTCTGATACCAGGCAATCCATCCCAGGAAAACTGCATTCTGCTAGCCCTCTACGCCAGAAACAGCAGGCATGTTTGTAGTTCCCTTTCAATTCTGCACTCCTTTACACAAAACATCAATAAAGCACATTGAAGTTTGTTGTTGTAATGTTACAATACATGAGAAAGTTCAAGGGGCATGAATACTTTGGCAAGCCATGAATAATCTAGGGATGGTGGTGTCTGATAGAAGTATCAGCACAAGTCATGTGATGTTGTTGTTTTTTAATGATTGGGTTATTGACTTTATAAGGATTTACTCTCCAGACTCCTGTCAGTGTTTCCTCATATAGTTATGGACAGAAATCTCCTCCGACTGATGAATTAGCCACAGTCCAGCTGCTGTTTATTCCCTGTTATTTTGTCTGGGATATTATGAATTGATTCATGCGGCTGTGAAGCTACTTATAGATGAGCCTCAGCTTTATGCTGTGCAGGACTAATGGATTCATGAGCACTTCTGTAAATAGGCCATGGCACACGAGCAGGCCAACGGCAGCAGCTAGGCCATGAATAATGTATTGATGTAAGTTCAGAAATGACTTCCGACTTGAGGTTTTGCC